>OY754969.1:21788215-22288215 GCA_963576475.1 Molanna angustata | reverse complement strand
AAGACGCGAAACAATATGTTTGATCGTATTTATAATTATCTGTTGTTTAATTAATTTGTGAAAAGAAATAGAAAACAAATATTCACGTCGCTTCACAGATGTCAAAAATAATTGACATGTAATGCGACCATCGGCAACATTCAGGAATTATCGGAAATGTTCGGTCCCAATACTCTTCTTATATTGCTGTTAAATAACCCATGTTTATCTTATATAGGCGTAATGTAGCAGTTATATAGCATTATTGCCTTATATTATGCTATTATGAATAGTAATTTTCAGTACTGTTGTTATACACTGTTTTAAACTTAACGTAAGTTATTATGAATAAGACTGTTAGTGATATTCAACTAATCGCTCGGACTTTACAATAAACACAACATCTGAATACGCCATACATACAAAAATATCGAAACAAAACTCGCAGTATAGATACATACGTGATATACTATTCTTCCTCACCACCACCCGTTCTGCTTATGGGGATTAATAACGGCCCCTTGCAAAACTCTGAAAGAACATACTAAGAGTCCGGAGAACTCTAAAACCTTGCAGACACTGCACTTAATGTGCCAAAGAGTGAAATTGAAGATAATAGTGCACCGAATTTTAGACAGAAAGTCTTGAAAGCCCTAAAGTTGCTCTTCGTGGCCACAAGGTCCGCATGTCCAATGGGTTCGTGGCACAGTTCGTGGAGAGATCGAGAACTTGGCCCGGAGTTCTCTTTTAGATGCTTGGCAACGTCGCTGGTCTTCTTCTTCCGTGGGCAGACTGATATTTTTATTTCTTCCCGATGTGAGGACTCGCATTTTTTTCCTCGTGGATTATTCCCGATTATTGGACCACGCAATTCCTTACTGGACACGACAGTTTCAAAAGTTGTCTCTTTCGTTTTCACTTATCCGATTCGTCCTCATGTCAGCTTTGTGATAACCCTGAACAGACTTCTGAGCATATCCTATGGGAATGCACTAACTTCTCCGTGTCAACTTTCCGACGAAAAGTCTACGACGATGTCCGAGGTAATTTCTTTGGACCCATTGGACATACGTGATATACTGTGGGTAACTGCGCCATGGTGTATTATAATTCTGAGATAATTTTTTTATTTTTATTTATTACTAGGACAGTTGGACCTTCTTTTCCCAGGATACTTCACCTGCATAGGTAAAATGACCAAATACACGATGAAGAAGAAGAAGTAGAAGAAGAAGAAAAAAGTTTATATCCAGAAACCGTCCTGGAAGACCTGCGAAGAGATGGAAGGAAAATTGGACCTTCTTCTCCCAGGATAGTCCACCTTCATAGGTAAAATGACCTAATACCCGATGAAGAAGAAGAAGAAGAAAAAAGTTAAAATACAGAAACCGTCCTCGAAGACCTGCGAAGAGATGAAAGGAAAATTGGACCTTCTTCTCCCAGGATAGTCCACCTTCATAGGTAAAATGACCTAATACCCGATGAAGAAGAAGAAGAAGAAAAAAGTTAAAATACAGAAACCGTCCTGGAAGACCTGCAAAGAGATGGAAGGAAAAATGGACCTTCTTCTCCCAGGATAGTCCACCTTCATAGGTAAAATGACCTTATACCCGATGAAGAAGAAGGAAAAAGTTCAAATCCAGAAACAGTCGTGGAAGTCGATAAAGAAGAAAAATGTTAAAATCCAAAGACCATCCCGGGCATAGGTACTCTCGACAATTCACCAAAGTTTTATTGCAATCGGATGAACGGTTTAGGAGTGCATACAACACATACATAGATACATACAAACATTCAAATTTATAATACAGATATTTTGTTAATTTATGTTTCTATTTTGTTGTAATTTTGTTTTCCACTGTATTTACTATTTTATGTCAAATTGTCGACCACAATACAGGCCAGCCATAGTGAGGTGGTCAGTTATATTATATTATGTCGACCACAATACAGGCCAGCCATAGTGAGGTGGTCAGTTATATTATATTATGTCGACCACAATACAGGCCAGCCATAGTGAGGTGGTCAGTTATATTATATTATGTCGACCACAATACAGGCCAGCCATAGTGAGGTGGTCAGTTATATTATATTATGTCGACCACAATACAGGCCAGCCATAGTGAGGTGGTCAGTTATATTATATTATGTCGACCACAATACAGGCCAGCCATAGTGAGGTGGTCAGTTATATTATATTATGTCGACCACAATACAGGCCAGCCATAGTGAGGTGGTCAGTTATATTATATTATGTCGACCACAATACAGGCCAGCCATAGTGAGGTGGTCAGTTATATTATATTATGTCGACCACAATACAGGCCAGCCATAGTGAGGTGGTCAGTTATATTATATTATGTCGACCACAATACAGGCCAGCCATAGTGAGGTGGTCAGTTATATTATATTATGTCGACCACAATACAGGCCAGCCATAGTGAGGTGGTCAGTTATATTATATTATGTCGACCACAATACAGGCCAGCCATAGTGAGGTGGTCAGTTATATTATATTATGTCGACCACAATACAGGCCAGCCATAGTGAGGTGGTCAGTTATATTATATTATGTATTTTGTATTATATTTATTATGTACCTATAGGGATAAATGAATTAGGAGTGAAAAATAAGAATTAATTAATTTCTTAAATAATTTAGGAGATGAACTATACAAGAAGTCATTATTTATTTCTACTTTTGTGTATAATACACAAAAACGAGAAATTAATGTTAGAATATCTTAGTACAAGTACCTACTTTAATTTTCATACCTCGAAATACCTACACCGCACCAGTTAGTATACTTAGATAGCCATCTTTATTTTTCCCATCATGCTTTAGTTTCATTCGCAGAAAATAGAAAAAAAGGCGTGAATGAATGGAGCCTCAAAAGAGGTAGGTAATATTTTCTAGGCTTTAGCAACATCGTGGCAAATCTAGGATTGGCTAATTTACTGCGAGGATTTGGGCTCCGTCTGTCTATTAGGGGCTACTCTATGAATTTACGGTCTTTATCTTCACTCAATTGAATACCGTCTGTACTATTCCAGATTTTATTTTGTAATCTTTTCACTCATATATCTATTTTAGAAATGTTTTTCACAAATAATAAAAATGTATAACTATTTCACGGGTATTAATTGTATATTATTATTTCATATACCTAATTTTTTGATTAATATTTCGAATAAGAATTGAGTTATTTTTTGCTGTCCACACTATGGAATAGTGAATAGTGGATATTTTTTTGTGTGTTTGGTGTATTGTGAAAACTTTTGTCCTCTGGGAATCTCATATTTGTTTAAGAATCTAATTTAAATGTTCTTCATAAAAATGCATTTAGAGATAGCCAACCTTTCAAGAGAAAAAATGAACACTTACTATGGTGTGAAGAGTTTAGTGTTGGCTACAGCCCACTCGTTTTTTTCAAATATTACAAATAAAAGATTCGCCATTTTGTGAAATAGGTAGGTACATATGATTGAAAATAATAAATAATCTCAATAGTATGTGTTTGTTAAATTACACTCTTTTATTATTATTTGTTTTTGTTTCTTATTTAGACTTTACTAGGACTATGAAACAATACTTTATATATTTTATTCTGGAGTTCTAAATGATAAATCTTTGATATTCAATCGAACTTATTTTTGGTACGTATTGATGTAGTTTTACTAAGATAAGTAATACACTTCCATAAATATATTTCATCATCACCAATCCATCGCGCTATTTACCTATTCGGGGTAGGCAGAGAGAACTGAACGCCAGACTCCTCTCTCTTGACCTATATTTCTCTCTTCTTTCACGTCCATGCATCGTGTAATACACACTATTCTATTATTCTTACTTCTATCATCTTCATCATACATGATTCCATTGATGTGATCGTGCCAACTTTTCCTTAGCCGACCTTTTTCGTTCCTCTTTTATCAACCTTGTATACTTTTTGTCAGGAGGTTATCGATCATAATTTCTATGTGGCCAAACCACCGTAGGGCATTTATTTTCGTCTTATTTACGATACCCTTTTCTATTGACAAACATTGTTTTCAACATCTCAATAGAGACGAAGTTGGGATATTGTAGAAGAACCAGGAACTCGAGGCACCTAAAGGGCTTACGACCTGTCATCGGCTGGTTTACGTGATCACTTTATGCGCTTGCGCAACGTTCACCAATTATGCCTTCTTATTGACTTCCCTTATCGATGTAATTTTTGAAAGTTCTAGGTATATATTTGAATAGTGTGTAACATTTTACCTACCTGAAAATAATGCATTATTACTATTTCCATCTATGGAGTAACGGAGAAACCTTTTTGTAACGCCATCTATTGAGAGTTGAGAAATTAATTTTTATTTGTAAACAATGAATGCAACAGTCCTTATAAATGAGATGATGTTAAATGAGATAAATGTTTGTCAACAAAAATATCATTTGACTCCCGAAAGGGAAAAAATCCAATGTTTGCGTATATATATGCAATTAAAAAAGAATATTCGATACCCTTTTCAATCATACATTCCAGTCTAATATCCTCATTTCTTTTTCTATCATACATCGTTTTACCACACATTAGTCATAGTAACCTCGTTTCAACCGCGTATAATAATACTTTCATGAGTATGTATTCTGCCATGTCCATGTCTCACTATCATACGAAGAAACCATTGTTAACCGCGAGTTTTGCTTGCCTCGAAATACTTGGGTCTGCCATTACAGATCTCAACGCACCATTTACTCTATTACCTGCCGTTATTACTCTCCTTTCAATATCATTTTCCAATCTTCCATCACGTTGAAACATACAAGTATAAATATTCAATCAATTGTATATTCTCCACTCGTATCTCGCATTTTGTTCGTCTTTCGCTATTCTCAAATACCATCACTTTACATATAGTTGCATTCATTCTCAATCCATTTGCATGCATCCATCGAATACGAATTCTATATGTTAACCAAACATTCTTCAAAAAATAAAAGACAGCAACTCTATTTAATATATTAGTGAGATATGCATTTAAATATTTGACCTTTAGATGAATATAACACTTTTAGATTGCCGTTTAAAAAAAAGTGTTTCTATTTTAAATGATTTTTCTCATTAAGAAAAAATTAGTCACCGTCCATTATAAAAAAATATTAGCATCTCATTAATAGTTTTGATAAATTTATCTTAATTATATAAAGATATAAGTGATTAGTACATTTTTGAATTTCAAGCATGTTCAATGAAATTATTGTGGACGAATGATTGTATTAAAACATATAAGTATTTGAAGTATTATAAAGTAAATATTTTTTGCTACTTGCGGTATCGAATAATTTCCTTTAAATACATTAGTAAAGTACCTACTTACATCCTTCAGTTGTTAGTAGACCATAGCTCGTTAAAATCTTTCTTGTGTGTGTACTTCTTTCAAACAAAAAAAAAACCAATACGTACTTCTCGTATTTCCCCGTAGTATTGGAAAAAGTTGAAAAAATATTTAGGCATGCCCGGCCCTCATTATTGATAATATCTGAGCCATTGGCTGGGAAATAATAGCTCTGGTACCCGGTCGTTTAGCCTTTAATAGTTTTCTTAGAGGCAACTAACAATTATTATGGCATGGCATTTTTTTTTCTGTCGCTGATGTAGCAAACAATATTATCTTGTATGACTTATTAAATACCTAAATACCGGATAATCATATTATTTCTGCGTCGCATATGAGAAAATTATGCTTGTAATATAAAAACATACAACTCTTACGAGTATTAATGTGTAGGTACCTACTTAATGAAACAATAAAAATACAATAAACGACATAATATTATACTTGCTTCGGCAGTACCTACATATACTACTAAATAAAAGACATTCCTATACATCCAATAGGGTAAAGTACCTTTAATCCAATTTTATCTAACAGGCTGTTTAGGTATTACATCGACGTCCTACAATAATAACAAAATCCATTAAAATATCATATTACGACATATTTTAATTCCATGTTTTCTTCCATTTATATTATTTTCGTCATCTTATACATTAACTTATC
This sequence comes from Molanna angustata, assembly GCA_963576475.1. Taxonomy (NCBI): domain Eukaryota; kingdom Metazoa; phylum Arthropoda; class Insecta; order Trichoptera; family Molannidae; genus Molanna; species Molanna angustata. The sequence continues at coordinate 22,282,182 of OY754969.1, read as the reverse complement.
CATCCTGTTTCGTTCTGATTCTCGCATCGCTCACGCAGCCAGTCGATATAAAAGTAGAATGAATAACAAAGGCGATAGATCGCAACCTCGCATAACTAATTTGTGATAAGGAGCCATGACAGGGTTTATTCTGAAACGGCAAACATAATACGATCCTGTTTTAATGGATTTATGTCAGTGTTAACTGTTAACCCATGTTCGTGAGAAATACACAACAACATTTGGCCGAGATTGTTTCTTTGGTTTGTCATACCATATAGTTCAGTCGTTTTGTTTTCGTATGAAGTCTACGGTTACATGTGGTTAATTTAATTTAGTTAATAAGCTATTAGAATAAAACTTTGTTCAAAGTTTATTTTATACTAAATACTTTTGATCAAAAGTGCTATTGTCCGTGGACGGCAGGATTTTGTGCCATTTCTCTTTTGCTCATTTTTCGCTAGTTTATAGTTTTTGTCGGGCATTATTTCCACATCGTTCCCTTTCTTGCTCCACAGGATCGCTACACAGTCTTGCCACTGTCCCAACATTTAACAATAATCCTGTTAGGAACAGGCTGAGCGAAACTAGTTTTCATCGAATTAAATATTACACACAAATAGAACTTAATACATTTTCCATTAATGTGTACATTCCGTTCGGAGCTTTAATATTCCCTTGCATAAGTGTTAGTAACAGGATGGTTACAATTTTTTTTATAAAAAAAATATTAATTTTTTAAATATTTATTTTATCAATTAGGTACCTACACAACATTCTAAACATACACAATAACTTTTAGTACATAGGTACAATCAAACATAACTACTTATACATAAAAAAAAATTAAAACGCCAAACACCCCAACTAGATCATTTAATTTTCTATTAAAATTATGCAAATTACAGAAAGTCTCAATTTTATTTTGTGATCAGTGATCAGATGAAAATGACGAGAACAAATTAGTATCTAACATTCTTCGCCCAAAAATTCAGACTCTTCAGATTCACTTTGTGATGATGAGCTGTCACCTGTATTTACAACAAACGTGTTCTCATCCATAATAGAATCCATAAAAGCATCACTTTGTTTATATTTTTCTTCCTCTTTTTGGACATGTCGACACAATTGCTGGTAATTTACGATATTTTTCTTCTACGAAAGCACGTACACTTTCCATTGTTAATGATACATTTTTAGATCCCACATAACTTTTTATTATGGACCACATATTTTCAATTGGATTAAGTTCTGGATGGTAAGGGGGTAATCGAAGTGCAGTATGTCCGTGTTCATTAAGAATGGCATTTATTTTAAATTTCTTTTCCCGTGGCTTGTTGTAAAGTATTATTCTGTGACATTTTGAAAGAAACTATTATAGGTATACTTCACTAAAAAAATATTATGTTATTTTAATTAAAAAAAAATAACTTTTATTAAAATCAATATTATTATGCAAAACACCCTATACTTTTCATCAGTTTGAAGTCTGTAGCGGTACTGATATAAGTATGTGTGTGCGATCGGCCAATGGCGCTTGTACTAATACGATCACAATGTATATGTACACTCAATATCACCGATATGCACTAACACTTATACCAAGGTTTATTAAAGTTTCGAACGGGCTGTACGTGGCTTTGCGTCGAAAATAGTCAGAGTTTTTATGTACAAAAACACTTGAATGTCAATATATTTAAAAATAATGTTACTCGTATACATGGCTACTGTAATATATTATGTTGGGGGCTGTGCACAGTATATATCTTGTCTTGACTACAACTATAGGGAGATGAATACTCCAAATAATAAACCGTGTAGATATAACGTACATACATATATTAACAATTTGACAAAAGTACTCGGTACGCTACCTTCAAAATGCCGTATTCAGAATGGCCTCCTACTAACTCGATCGCTATTTATAACTATATCCATATCTTTTATACATTGATATAGCCAATATATAACCAATTCATTAATTTATTCACATACATATTACAACCACTGATATTTATCATCCATTTTTTTTTTAATAATAATATTAGGTACAGAGAAAATATATTAAAGATACGAACTGCTTCACTAGACTGTTCCAAAGAAACTACCTGCATAGTTTGCATAGATATTACACTTTAGTTATTTCTTAAAATATATTCAAACGAGTGGGTTGTGGCCAACACTAAACTCTCCACACCACAAATATTGACAATGAAATATTTTATTCATTCTAAATTTTACTACCAGGAATATAAATTTTCTAACGATAGTATATTTTCATGTTAAGATAGACAAACTATTAATGCCGTATAGTGAAGAATGCTTATGTTATATGAAATATTATAAAAAAAGCAGATAAATTTTGTTTTAAAGAACGCGAGAGCATTTTCAAAATTTTGACACGTGATATCATATGAAGAAATTTATTGTTATTTATGGAAAGCTAATCAGTTCTATGTTCAAGCTCTTTACATTATAACATGAAATCAAATTACTGAACTTTTCCATACATAGAAATTTATCTAATTACATTTTTATTCATACTAAATGTTACTATCAGGAATATAAATTTTCTTCCGATAGTATATTTTTATGTTAAGATAGACAAACTATTAATGCAGTATAGTGAAGAATGCTTATGTTGTATGAAATATTTTAAAAAAAGCAGATAAATTTTGTTTTAAAGAACGCGAGAGCATTTTCCAAATTTTGACAGGTGATATCATATGAAGAATTTTTTTGTTATTTATGGAAAGCTAATCAGTTCTATGTTCAAGCTCTTTACATTATAACATGAAATCAAATTACTGAACTTTTCCATACATAGAAATTTATCTAATTACATTTTTATTCATACTAAATATTACTACCAGGAATATAAATTTTCTTCCGGATAAAACCGGAACCCCCCAGCTAAGGGAAGGAAAACCCCTACAGAAAAACCCTGGTCCTCCTGGTAGGGGGTTGGGCGAGAGGCTAATAACCTCTCCCCGCAAAAAAATACTTATTACGAAACCAAATACGAAACCTCGGACACCGACTGGTAAACTGACTGGACCTGGCAAATGGAAAACGGACTTGAAAATCGGTACATGGAACGTGCGGACGTTATATAGGAGTGGAGCTCTTGGACAACTGACTGGAGAGATGAAGAAATATGGGTTACACATAATGGCTGTACAGGAAACTAGATGGCTGGGATGCGAAATTTTTGACACCCGAACCCACACAATACTTCATAGCGGCAACACAAAACATGCACTTGGAGTAGCCTTTATAGTAGATGAGAAAGTTAAGGGGAGCATCATAGGTTTCAAGTCCATCAATGAGAGATTGTGTGTCCTGCGCATAAAGACCAGATTTTTTAATGTATCACTGGTAAATGTGCACGCAGAAACAGAGGAAAAGGATGACACAGTAAAAGATACCTTCTATCAAAAACTAGAACAGGTATTTGATGCTTTACCCTCTAATGATATAAAGATGGTTATTGGTGATCTAAATGCCAAAATAGGTAAAGAGCCAGCATACCAACACATCACTGGGATACACAGTCTCCACACGGAGAGTAATAATAATGGACTAAGAGTAATTGACTTTGCAGCATCCAGGAATATGGTGATATCATCCACACAATTCCCTAGGAAAGATATTTATAAGTGGACCTGGACATCTCCCAACGGTGGACATCATAATCAGATTGACCATATTCTCATCGAAAAAAGAGGCGCCTCCAGTATATTAAATGTAAGAAGCTACAGGGGAGCAAACTGCGATTCAGACCACTACATGGTGGTTACTACCTACAGAAGCCGTATATCTAATAATAGGCCCTGTAAACAGCAAGTCCCCCCAAAATTAAACGTGGAGGCCCTCAAAACCCCTAGTGGATTGGAACAGTACAAGGCTGCACTGAGTACCAACCTGCCTAATGCACTGAATGAGGTAACTTCCAAGGAAACATTGGAAGAAGATTGGAATTCACTCAAGAGTGCAATCTTAAACTCGGCTGAGATTGGTGTAGGAAACAGACAGAGACAAGCTAGAAACCCATGGTTCGACGAAGAATGCCATAACAGTATAGAAAATAAAAATAAACTTAGGAAGTTATGCATAGAGCGGAGTACAAGAGCTAAGAGACAGGCGTATGAACAGGCCAGAAGAAACACTAACAAACTCCTAAGAAGAAAGAAAAGAGCTTATTTGAACAATATCCTACTGAAGGTAGAGCAAGACTTCAAAGACAATAATCTTCGTGAAGCTTACAAAGGAGTAAACATATTTAAGAAAGGATTTAAGCCAAATACAAATCTATGTAGGGACACAGATGGAAATATCTTAGCTGATTCAGAAAACATAAAATGTAGATGGAAGGAATATTTCAAGCAACTGCTAAATCCGAAAACACAATTAAGAAACGAGACAACACAAATACCCTTGGAGGACGACCAGGAAATCATTCCCCCTTCACTCATTGAAGTGAAGCAGGTGTTAAAGAGAATGAAAAATAATAAAGCACCTGGAATTGATAACATGCCATCCGAATTACTGAAGTATGGGAGCGAACAACTACACAGGTTACTACACAGCTTGCTCAATAAGATTTGGGATTTGGAAGAAATACCTGAGGAATGGCAAACAAGTATCGTATGTCCTATATATAAAAAAGGGGATAAACTTAAGTGTGAGAACCATAGGGGGATTTCACTGTTGAGCACGGCTTATAAACTACTGACTACAATACTGAAAGGATGAGTGGAATGTTATGCAGAGGAAATCATAGGAGAATACCAGGCTGGTTTCAGAAGGGATAGGTCAACAAGTGATCAACTTTTTACAGTTCGACAGTTACTTACCAAGTGCTGGGAATTCGACATTGATATCTACCAACTGTTCATTGACTTCAAACAAGCCTATGATAGTATAAATAGAGAAAAACTGTATGACATATTATTAGCATTCAAGATACCGACAAAACTAGTCAGACTGATAAAAGCAACAATGTTTAATACAAAATGCAATGTGAAGATTGGAGGAGAGCTTACAGATGAATTCATGGTGTCGCAAGGACTCAAGCAGGGTGATGGATTGGCCCCTACATTATTCAATCTTAGTCTGGAATATGTCATTCGCAAAACATTCCACAGTAACGCAAACCCTAACATATACTTCCAAAGCAGCCAGATAGTAGGATACGCGGATGACCTCAACATAGTGGCAAGATCATTGACAGCTGTAAGAGAGGTTCTTGAACCATTGGAAACAACAGCATATGAGGTTGGATTGGAAATTAATGAAAGCAAGACGAAACTAATGAAACAATCCAGAAACTCAAGAAATAACCCTCTACGCAGCATTCAGTTTGGGGATCGAAACTTCGAGGTAGTTGATGAATTTTCTTACCTGGAGTCCACCATAACCAAGGAAAATGAAGACCACATAGAAATAATAAGAAGGATCACAACTGGTAACAAAACATTCTTCTCTCTGCTCCCGGTGCTTAAATCAAAAAGTGTTCACAGAAAAACAAAAATCACCCTGTATAAGACTATAATAAGAACAGTGGTGACATACGGGAGCGAAGGGTGGACGATGACAGCAAGATCCGCAGAGATGCTGGATACATTTGAGAGGAGAGTGCTACGGAAAATACTGGGACCCGTGAATGATGGAGAAGCTTGGAGAATAAGGTATAATGATGAAATATACAGCATCTATAAGACTCCTAGGCTCTCTGTACATGCTAGACTGAGCAGGCTGAGATGGGCTGGGCATGTACAGAGAATGCCGTCATCACGGGCACCCAAGAGGATCCTTGAGGGACATCCGGGTGGAAGAAGAAAGGTCGGCAGACCCAGGCTGCGATGGGAGGACGAAGTGAAAAGGGATGCGGAACAATTAACTGCAAGTCGCAGACTGGAGGACAGCAGCGGTAGACAGGAGGAGTTGGAGGCGACGATTGATGGAGGCCAAGGCTCGATATGGGCTGTAGAGCCATCGGAAGAAGAAGAATCAGTTCTATGTTCAAGCTCTTTACATTATAACATGAAATCAAATTACTGAACTTTTCCATACATAGAAATTTATCTTATTACATTTTTATTCATACTAAATGTTACTATCAGGAATATAAATTTTCTTCCGAAAGTATATTTTTATATTAAGATAAACAAACTATTAATGCAGTATAGTGAAGAATGCTTATGTTGTATGAAATATTTTAAAAAAAGCAGATAAATTTTGTTTTAAAGAACGCGAGAGCATTTTCAAAATTTTGACACGTGATATCATATGAAGATTTTTTTTGTTATTTATGGAAAGCTAATCAGTTCTACATATGTTCAAGCTCTTTACATTATAACATGAAATCAAATTACTGAACTTTTCCATACATAGATATTTATCTAATTACATTTTTATTCATACTAAATGTTACTACCAGGAATATAAATTTTCTTCCGATAGTATATTTTTATGTTAAGATAGACAAACTATTAACGCCGTATAGTGAAGAATGCTTATGTTGTATGAAATATTATAAAAAAAGCAGATAAATTTTGTTTCAAAGAACGCGAGAGCATTTTCAAAATTTTGACACGTGGTATCATATGAAGAAATTTTTTGTTATTTATGGAAAGCTAATCAGTTCTATGTTCAAGCTCTTTACGTTATAACATGAAATCAAATTACTGAACGTTTCCATACATAGAAATTTATCTAATTACATTTTTATTCATACTAAATGTTACTATCAGGAATATAAATTTTCTTCCGATAGTATATTTTTATGTTAAGATAGACAAACTATTAATGCAGTATAGTGAAGAATGCTTATGTTGTATGAAATATTTTAAAAAAAGCAGATAAATTTTGTTTTAAAGAACGCAAGAGCATTTTCCAAATTTTGACAGGTGATATCATATGAAGAATATTTTTGTTATTTATGGAAAGCTAATCAGTTCTTTGTTCAAGCTCTTTACATTATAACATGAAATCAAATTACTGAACGTTTCCATACATAGAAATTTATCTAATTACATTTTTATTCATACTAAATGTTACTATCAGGAATATAAATTTTCTTCCGATAGTATATTTTTATGTTAAGATAAAAAAACTATTAATGCAGTATAGTGAAGAATGCTTATGTTGTATGAAATATTTTAAAAAAAGCAGATAAATTTTGTTTTAAAGAACGCGAGAGCATTTTCCAAATTTAGACAGGTGATATCATATGAAGAATTTTTTTGTTATTTATGGAAAGCTAATCAGTTCTATGTTCAAGCTCTTTACATTATAACATGAAATCAAATTACTGAACTTTTCCATACATAGAAATTTATCTAATTACATTTTTATTCATACTAAATATTACTACCAGGAATATAAATTTTCTTCCGATAGTATATTTTTATATTAAGATAAACAAACTATTAATGCAGTATAGTGAATAATGCTTATGTTGTATGAAATATTTTTAAAAAAGCAGATAAATTTTGTTTTAAAGAACGCGAGAGCATTTTCAAAATTTTGACACGTGATATCATATGAAGATTTTTTTTGTTATTTATGGAAAGCTAATCAGTTCTATGTTCAAGCTCTTTACATTATAACATGAAATCAAATTACTGAACATTTCCATACATAGAAATTTATCTTATTACATTTTTATTCATACTAAATGTTACTATCAGGAATATAAATTTTCTTCCGAAAGTATATTTTTATATTAAGATTAACAAACTATTAATGCAGTATAGTGAAGAATGCTTATGTTGTATGAAATATTTTAAAAAAAGCAGATAAATTTTGTTTTAAAGAACGCGAGAGCATTTTCAAAATTTTGACACGTGATATCATATGAAGATATTTTTTGTTATTTATGGAAAGCTAATCAGTTCTATGTTCAAGCTCTTTACATCATAACATGAAATCAAATTACTGAACTTTTCCTTACATAGATATTTATCTAATTACATTTTTATTCATACTAAATGTTACTACCAGGAATATAAATTTTCTTCCGATAGTATATTTTTATGTTAAGATAGACAAACTATTAATGCCGTATAGTGAAGAATGCTTATGTTGTATGAAATATTATAAAAAAAGCAGATAAATTTTGTTTTAAAGAACGCGAGAGCATTTTCAAAATTTTGACACGTGGTATCATATGAAGAAATTTTTTGTTATTTATGGAAAGCTAATCAGTTATATGTTCAAGCTCTTTACGTTATAACATGAAATCAAATTACTGAACGTTTCCATACATAGAAATTTATCTAATTACATTTTTATTCATACTAAATGTTACTATCAGGAATATAAATTTTCTTCCGATAGTATATTTTTATGTTAAGATAGACAAACTATTAATGCAGTATAGTGAAGAATGCTTATGTTGTATGAAATATTTTAAAAAAAGCAGATAAATTTTGATATAAAGAACGCGAGAGCATTTTCAAAATTTTGACACGTGATATCATATGAAGATTTTTTTGTTATTTATGGAAAGCTAATCAGTTCTATGTTCAAGCTCTTTACATTATAACAGGAAATCAAATTACTGAACTTTTCCATACATAGAAATTTATCTAATTACATTTTTATTCATACTAAATATTACTACCAGGAATATAAATTTTCTTCCGATAGTATATTTTTATGTTAAGATAGACAAACTATTAATGCAGTATAGTGAAGAATGCTTATGTTGTATGAAATATTTTAAAAAAGCAGGTAAATTTTGTTTTAAAGAACGCGAGAGCATTTTCCAAATTTTGACAGGTGATATCATATGAAGAATTTTTTTGTTATTTATGGAAAGCTAATCAGTTCTATGTTCAAGCTCTTTACATTATAACATGAAATCAAATTACTGAACTTTTCCATACATAGAAATTTATCTAATTACATTTTTATTCATACTAAATGTTACTACCAGGAATATAAATTTTCTTCCGATAGTATATTTTTATGTTAAGATAAAAAAACTATTAATGCAGTATAGTGAAGAATGCTTATGTTGTATGAAATATTTTAAAAAAAGCAGATAAATTTTGTTTTAAAGAACGCAAGAGCATTTTCCAAATTTTGACAGGTGATATCATATGAAGAATATTTTTGTTATTTATGGAAAGCTTATCAGTTCTATGTTCAAGCTCTTCCCATTATAACAGGAAATCAAATTACTGAACTTTTCCATACATAGAAATTTATCTAATTACATTTTTATTCATACTAAATATTACTACCAGGAATATAAATTTTCTTCCGATAGTATATTTTTATGTTAAGATAGACAAACTATTAATGCAGTATAGTGAAGAATGCTTATGTTGTATGAAATATTTTAAAAAAGCAGGTAAATTTTGTTTTAAAGAACGCGAGAGCATTTTCCAAATTTTGACAGGTGATATCATATGAAGAATTTTTTTGTTATTTATGGAAAGCTAATCAGTTCTATGTTCAAGCTCTTTACATTATAACATGAAATCAAATTACTGAACTTTTCCTTACATAGATATTTATCTAATTACATTTTTATTCATACTAAATGTTACTACCAGGAATATAAATTTTCTTCCGATAGTATATTTTTATATTAAGATAAACAAACTATTAATGCAGTATAGTGAAGAATGCTTATGTTGTATGAAATATTTTAAAAAAAGCAGATAAATTTTGATTTAAAGAACGCGAGAGCATTTTCAAAATTTTGACACGTGATATCATATGAAGATTTTTTTGTTATTTATGGAAAGCTAATCAGTTCTATGTTCAAGCTCTTTACATTATAACATGAAATCAAATTACTGAACGTTTCCATACATAGAAATTTATCTAATTACATTTTTATTCATACTAAATGTTACTATCAGGAATATAAATTTTCTTCCGATAATATATTTTTATGTTAAGATAGACAAACTATTAATGCAGTATAGTGAAGAATGCTTATGTTGTATGAAATATTTTAAAAAAAGCAGATAAATTTTGTTTTAAAGAACGCGAGAGCATTTTCCAAATTTTGACAGGTGATATCATATGAAGAATTTTTTTGTTATTTATGGAAAGCTAATCAGTTCTATGTTCAAGCTCTTTACATTATAACATGAAATCAAATTACTGAACTTTTCCATACATAGAAATTTATCTAATTACATTTTTATTCATACTAAATGTTACTATCAGGAATATAAATTTTCTTCCGATAGTATATTTTTATGTTAAGATAAACAAACTATTAATGCAGTATAGGGAAGAATGCTTATGTTGTATGAAATATTTTAAAAAAAGCAGATTAATTTTGTTCTAAAGAACGCGAGAGTATTTTCCAAATTTTGACAGGTGATATCATATGAAGATTTTTTTTGTTATTTATGGAAAGCTAATCAGTTCTATGTTCAAGCTCTTTACATTATAACATGAAATCAAATTACTGAACGTTTCCATACATAGAAATTTATCTAATTACATTTTTATTCATACTAAATGTTACTATCAGGAATATAAATTTTCTTCCGATAGTATATTTTTATGTTAAGATAGACAAACTATTAATGCAGTATAGTGAAGACTGCTTATGTTGTATGAAATATTTTAAAAAAGCAGGTAAATTTTGTTTTAAAGAACGCGAGAGCATTTTCCAAATTTTGACAGGTGATATCATATGAAGAATTTTTTTGTTATTTATGGAAAGCTAATCAGTTCTATGTTCAAGCTCTTTACATTATAACATGAAATCAAATTACTGAACTTTTCCTTACATAGATATTTATCTAATTACATTTTTATTCATACTAAATGTTACTACCAGGAATATAAATTTTCTTCCGATAGTATATTTTTATATTAAGATAAACAAACTATTAATGCAGTATAGTGAAGAATGCTTATGTTGTATGAAATATTTTAAAAAAAGCAGATAAATTTTGATTTAAAGAACGCGAGAGCATTTTCAAAATTTTGACACGTGATATCATATGAAGATTTTTTTGTTATTTATGGAAAGCTAATCAGTTCTATGTTCAAGCTCTTTACATTATAACATGAAATCAAATTACTGAACGTTTCCATACATAGAAATTTATCTAATTACATTTTTATTCATACTAAATGTTACTATCAGGAATATAAATTTTCTTCCGATAATATATTTTTATGTTAAGATAGACAAACTATTAATGCAGTATAGTGAAGAATGCTTATGTTGTATGAAATATTTTAAAAAAAGCAGATAAATTTTGTTTTAAAGAACGCGAGAGCATTTTCCAAATTTTGACAGGTGATATCATATGAAGAATTTTTTTGTTATTTATGGAAAGCTAATCAGTTCTATGTTCAAGCTCTTTACATTATAACATGAAATCAAATTACTGAACTTTTCCATACATAGAAATTTATCTAATTACATTTTTATTCATACTAAATGTTACTATCAGGAATATAAATTTTCTTCCGATAGTATATTTTTATGTTAAGATAAACAAACTATTAATGCAGTATAGGGAAGAATGCTTATGTTGTATGAAATATTTTAAAAAAAGCAGATTAATTTTGTTCTAAAGAACGCGAGAGTATTTTCCAAATTTTGACAGGTGATATCATATGAAGATTTTTTTTGTTATTTATGGAAAGCTAATCAGTTCTATGTTCAAGCTCTTTACATTATAACATGAAATCAAATTACTGAACGTTTCCATACATAGAAATTTATCTAATTACATTTTTATTCATACTAAATGTTACTATCAGGAATATAAATTTTCTTCCGATAGTATATTTTTATGTTAAGATAGACAAACTATTAATGCAGTATAGTGAAGACTGCTTATGTTGTATGAAATTTTTTAAAAAAAGCAGATAAATTTTGTTTCTAAGAGCGTTAGAGCATTTTGACAATGTTGACACGTGATATCATATGAAGAAATTTTATGATATCTATGAAAAGCTAATCAGTTCTAAGTTCAAGCTATTAATATTCTTATATCAATATGAAATCAATGAACTGAACATTGCCAAATATAAAAAAATTCTCTTGTTACATATAAGTTTCATACAAATATCCATTAAATAAAATATAATTTTTGAAACCGTTGAATATTTTTCTTTTAACATTGACCAACTTTGAATACAATTTTATGAAGATTCTTGGTGTTGTATAAATAGTTGAAACCAAATTAAAATATCTCTAATTTCCAGGTCGTGAGAGCATTTTTTCAGTTTTAATAGATGAAATCATAAAGAAACATTGGGAAAAAATGAACCGTTGTCTATGGAAAACTAATCAGCTCTAAGTTTATGGACTTAACACATGTGATATCAATATGAAGTCAATCGGACTTATAGTTTGGGCTGCAGAGAGGACACAAAAAAAAAACAACGTAAATGATGAATTCATAGAGAAGAAATCAAAAGTTGTCTATGGAAAACTAATCAGCTCTAGGTCTTTGCACTTTACACATATGATGTTAATATGAAGTCGATCAGACTTATAGTTTGGGCTGTAGAGAGGACACAAAAAAGATAAATGCTACGGCGTACGGCGTACAGCGTATACGCCATACACACAAACACATCACGACGAAACTCATAGTGTGCATTCTCTACATGATACCCATTGAGAAATTGATGTAAAAAAAATACGCTTAAATTTTGCGAAATCATGACTCTCCCCTATTCCATAGTGTGGAGAGTAAAAATTACACATAAATATTGTACAAAAATACAATAAAATAAAATGAACAACAAGAAAAGGAAATTAAATATCGTAACAATAAATATAACCACCAAAAACACAATATAGAGTAGAAAGACATTAGTTACATTATTATTGCTGAAACATTTATTTTACTTTTTAAGTCTACATTTATTTTATTTAGTCTACCTACTTCAAGTAGCCACTTTGTACCTGGCAGTTTTTTATACATTCGTGCAGGTGCAATACATGTAAAAAAATCTTTGCCCAAATTTGGAATTAATTTTCGGAATTTTATAGCTACCCGATGTTTTCCTCCTTGTGTCCTTTGTGTTAAGTTTCTCGATACAGTTATTTTAATAACTCTTTTTACGTTCCTAATGTGTTGGAATTGGCCCTCGTAGACCATCTAACATACGATGTGTTATTGAAGAACCAAGAACCGCACATGTGCTCTTGTCCCATAGGAATACAAAGCCGGATTCTTATATTCACTCACTTGTATTTTCATTTTTGAAGTGGTGCTGATATTGCATATTTTATTACTCCTTCCCCGCGGAGAAAATGGTTTTTTCTTTTGCTTATATCATTGGAAATCCCGGAACGAGCTACAACTTACATATAATATGTTTATTGTATGAGATAGGTCACTTTGTATTACCTATTTTCCTATCTTAGTATTGAAAAAATACAATTGTATTTAAAAGCAATATTAATAAATAATTATAAAGTCGTATATACAAGCCTTATCATAATTTACAATTAATTCATTTTTTACAGTCCTGTCGATAAAAAATATAAAATATTGAAACTCTTATTTATAGGTTTGTTTACTGGTTTCCAGAATACAATTTTCTTTACTCTAATTGAATTAATAGTTAAGTATGTTTTTTTTATATTGTTTGGAAAGTAGGTGCCTACTTTTATGTAAATTATTGATTTTTTCTTCATATTTTTTTTTATTTATTTATTTATAAATAGAAATAAAATATAACAATTTACAATACTTATAATAGCATACACAAAAAATATTTTATTTATATTACCCCCCAAAAAGAGCTTAAACTCGTGGTTTGGGGGGGATTCCTATATAAACTAAAAATTAATCTTCATTATCATAATTCATCAAAAACCAATAATGTACACAATATCAAAAGAAAAATAAAGAACAGAAAAAATCATGCAATTATAATACAGAACAGAAAAAAAACATGCAATTATAATACAGAACAGAAAAAAAAACATGCAATTAAAATACATTTAATATTAAACAATTCCATTAAGAAGTTATAAAATAAATAGAGACTTAACAGCATTTTTATAGTTTTCAAAATCAGTTGTATTTAATTTATATTTATCGGTCAGCTCATTGAACCATTTAATACCTTGGTATGTATAATGGAGCTGGCCGGTAGTCGTTTTTAATAATGGTATATCAAGGTTTGTCTTTCTTCTTGGATGTTTTCTTGAATTGGAGGTTGGATATAAATTTCTTATGAAATGATCTTTAAATATCTGGTAAAGAGAGGCTCTTTTAAAAAGTAAATTTATGTTGAGAACATAAAAATCCTGATAAAGTTGGTTTGCTGGATAATCAAAAGGTTTCTTAAGGATGATTTTAATAATGGTGTTTTGGACTATTTGTAAAGGCTTTAAATTAGTTTTGAAAGCTGCACCCCATCCTATAATCCCATATTGTAATATAGATTGTGCAAATGCAAAATAAACCTGTTTTAATGATTTTAATGGAATTATTCGACGTAATTTAATGAATACATAATATAATTTTCTTATTCTAATGACTATTAAATTTATTTGTTCTTTCCATTTAATGTTGTTGTCGATCATGATACCAAGATATTTTATACTTTTCGTGCGGTATAAAATATCTTATACACATATATAAAATATGTGTATTTTAAATATGTGTATAAAAATACACATATTATTATTATTTCTGTTTCAAAAAGTTCCACATTACTATTTGATTCAAAATTGAACTAAAGTTCATCATACAATTGTTTTTTTTTTAGTTTGAGCATTTTTTGAAGCCCATTATCAACATATCAACCTTTTTTTTCATTCCAGGAACTCAATCAAAAATCATCGTACCACCTTCGTGGATTGTCAAACTACCGAGGCGCGGCAGCTTCAAGTCCTCACTGCGGAAGTCACCCAAAAAGAAGTCCAGTTCAAAGAAGAAGCCCAGAGATTCAAAGGGGGAACAAAAGACCTTTGTTATCAAACCGATTCCAACCAGCAACGCTACCCCAGTGCTGGTTTTTATAAATCCAAAGAGCGGTGGAAACCAGGGTGCCAAACTGCTTCAAAAGTTTCAGTGGCTTTTGAACCCGAGGCAAGTCTTCGATCTGACGCAAGGCGGACCGGGACCGGGGTAAGATTTTTGATTCATAATTTTAATGAAATAAAAACCTACCCAAATATTTTTTTTTACTGACAGACACTACATAATATATGTCAAATAATAATTCAACACGCACTCAATAATAATGTGACATATTCTGGAGAATTAAGATATTTATCATCTCATAAATCCACACTGAAACAATTAAAAACTGTTTCCACCAAAAAGAGAACCCGGAACCTTTTGCTAGGGAGTCAAATATTTAACCAACTGAGCCACGAAGGTCGTCATTTATGGATCAATCATACGATTTTCCTATACTTTGGGTTCACGTGAAAAGTTGTACGATTTTCCTATACTTCTTGGATAAACGACAAGTCATATGATTTACCTATACTTATTGGATAAACGTCAAAAGTCATACAATTTTCTATACTTGTTGGATAAACGTCATAAGTCATACGATTTTCCTATACTTTTTGGATATGAAATATACTTCAATTAATACGATTATCCTAAACTTTTTGGATATGAAATATACTTGAAGTAATATTATTTTCCAATGCTTTTTGGATAAACGCTAAAAATTATATAATTTTCCTTTACTTCTTGGATAAACTTCAAAAGTCATACTATTTTCCTATACTTCTTGGATAAACGTTAAAATTCACATGATTTTCTTATGCTTCTTGGACAAAAGTCGTACGATTTATCTTGAAATTATTTTCGTCTTAGGATAAATTAATGAAAGTGTCTGAAATTAGTATTATTGAAGTATTTTGAATTCAAATCACGTTCATTTAGTCAAAAAAATTCCCGATAAATACTGATTTTATTTTCCATCCTCACAATCATTTTTTTCGCGATCTCTACGGCCCATCTCATATCAAATGAACGTCTGAAAATAAATTCCTATCATTCAACGGCGTAAATTAATTAGCACGCCATTAATAAAAATATTTCAATTGTATCAATTTAGTGCGGGGGTCCGAATCGTTTACTCTGAGACCCTTCAGACAAAAATGAGGATATAAAATGGAACATTGTACAAGTAACGACAAAACAAACAGCGACAATCGACTTTGTCAATTGAAAAAAATCTCCAGAGGGCAATTTGTTATTCCGTTTCAGCGAAAATGAATTGAGAAGCATAAATAAAACGTCGAGGAAATGGATTTCTCTTTATTCTTTTATGTACCTATCTATCTATCTAACCTCGTGCCCTCGGGGCACACGGTAGGCCATTGTTTAATTTGTTCCATAATTTATATTACAAAATATTATTTTAATTGTACTTACATATATATGTACTATCACGGCATATCGCTTAATAACTTTCACAAATTCATATCTCAAAAAGCATCATTCTCATATCTATAAAAAACAATGTTTTTAAAGGATTAAAGCAATACAATTATTGAATTACTTAGATGTATCCTTAAAAGAACTTTTTAGGCTATGTTTCTCGAATAAAGATTAAAGTAAAAGTACCTATGCTTAAAATACTTTAATTTTATAAAATTGTTCAATGCATTTGGTTGTTTCATCGAAATCTAGTGCCGTCGAACGACTCAATTTTGGAATATTCATGAAATCAAAGTATTTTAACTATACTAATACTGATACTTTTGTTGAAACAACCCAAGCTTGGAGTTAAGTATTTGACAATAATAAATCTAAGACGATGTTTTTTAAGGAAATTTTTTAAAGTTCGTCGATTTTTCCTTCAACGTTTTTGTTAAAATGAGAAAGCAATATTGTTTGTCAAGTGTCGTTACAAGCCATGAATATAAATCACGACACCCATCAAACTGAATTAATCCTACGCCATAATATTTCTCCTTTTAAGCTGTTCAGGAATTATTATTATTCACACAACACGAAACGTTTCAACTTTTTGATTCCAGCCTGCTTGAAAATTTATTACAAGTTATATATTAGATATTATTTCCTCGATATTATTTCTAAAAGATACTGAATGAATTGATCGAATATTTTATGATTACACAATTAGTGAACGTTGCGTAAGCTCTTAAAGTGATCAAAGGTAAACCAGCCAATGATTGGTCGAAAGCCCTGTGCTTTGATTTCCCAGTTCTATAATATTCCAACTTAATCTCTATTGAGATATTAAATTGTCAAAATGTATTATTGAATTAATTCAATAATAAATTATATAGTATTACATGGATACATATTGCCTTGTTGCTTCCCACCTTTACAAAATCAATGTAATTAACAGTCCAGTTTGTGAGTGTGGTAAGGAGGAGGAGTCTCCTGACCATTTGCTTTTCAATTGCTTCAACCGTAGGTATATCTTCCAACAATTCATTTTATTTTATATTATTTTTATTTCATTGGGGGTATACACATTGGGGGGTACAGGTTACATTCATTAAAATATATATGCTAAGTGATACAATATATAGCTAGGCCTGCCATCCAATTATGTATATCCACTATTATAATATTTAACACACAGAAGAGAAAAAAATAATTATTAGGAGATGGTAGGAAAGTGACGGGAATGTCATTTATTTTAATCTAGTTAAACTTGCATATCCCCAATCAGTATGCCATATAATATAATGTCTATTCAAAATTTTAAATTAACTTACTTATTACTTTTCTTCTTTAAGTCAAATAACATCCAACTTAAATTAAATTAATTTCAACAAATTTAACCAAATTATGATATTTTCACCAAGGCATAAAGCACTCTTTAGGGTGAATTGCCAGTAAACAAAAAAAACAATTCAATCACTAAGCAAATCCCATTGAGATTTGTGTGAGTTATTTAAAAAATCATCTTAATTGTAGTGAGATGTGAAGCTCCGGCTTAGAAAAGTGCTTCCACTCATTTCTATTGTCACCGTTTTTGGGCGTAACTAAGAGTCGGATAGTCGAAAATACAGGTGGCAAAATAACATCTCACATAGTTCATCAATAATAATAATAATAATAAAAGACTTTTATTGATTTATACAACGTGGCGGACTTATTGCCCGCAGGCAATCTCTACCAGTCAACCACCATGGTAAATACAGTCAGTCACAGGGATAGAAGAATACAAATGGAAAAATAGAAGGAAAAAAAAATATGTCATAAATTAAAAATACAAAATAAATATAAAAAACAAAAAATAATATATGTATAAATAAGAACAAAAATAAGATTAAAAAAAAAACATCAGATAGATACACTACGTTTATTGGATGGAGGATAGGAGAGGAGAAAGGAAGAGGGATAACGGGAAAAAGGCGTGAATTTGTGTTTATGTGGATAGAAAGTGTGACTTCAGACGCTCACCATCAATGAGATTCACCCCCGTTTTTGAATGTTACCTTTTTACTTGAGACGATGTTGATGTGTAGGGATACGAGCATACACCATGCTTTATTTCATTATTTATTGTCATACCCACAAATGAATGAATGTCCTAAAATTCACGTCAATATACGTTCTGTAAAAAATAGTGAAGTCACCTTCATGGTCTTCCAACTGTCGATTTATTCAAGAGAATTTATCTCCTTTAACATATCAAACCAATATAATTGAGATTTGTATGCAGGATTTATATTTTTCACAGTTTTTCCACCTTTGAAGTAAAAAAAACAACTTAGAGACTTCGCAGCATATATGTTCTGTATATGGATTTACTCAAAATTCTGAGTAGAACATTTAGTATGTCTGTGTGTGCGTCCCCGTCCCCCCCTTATAAATTCTGACCCGCTCAATGCACAGAGCCCAAAATTTCAGAAAATAAAAAATAATATAGGCCTACAAAACTTTTATACCCAGAATTTTGAATTATTTCAATCAGGGGTCTTAATTGTTTCATTATCAAATATTGAATTTTTACTTTATTTTTCCCTATATCTAAAAAACCATAAAAGCTAGAAAGCTGAAAATTGGTATAAATATATAAAAATACAAAATCTCTGATATTTAAAAAAATCAAAGATTTTCTCTCAAAATTGATGTTTTTATAAAAGTTCCAGAGTTTCTCAAACATTTTTTATTATAAAAAACATTTTTTTATGATAAATTTATGTGTTTAACTCCCTATATTTACAATTTTTTTAAAATATCGAAAAACAACCCGAAATACACTAGATAATTTAATTTTCATATGGATGTAATTATTCGCTGAGCAAACTTACATTTTCTTGAGCCGCTTTGAGGTTAGATTGATTGTCATTTCGTACATAATTGCAATACAGCATAGTTCTGAACACGGAAATGAACGAATTGAAATATGAATAATAATAAAAAAACATTTGCAATTTGACATTAGCGACACCTATTATAATTTATAGTTATAAAAAATAATGTTTTTTTATTTACATTTTATTAAATTTGTTTAAAATTCCATTTTATCAATCTAAACCATTCAGGGACTCACACAAACACACAAAAAATTTCATCAAAATCGGTTCAGCCGTTTAGGAAGAGTTCAGTGACATACACACGTACAGAAGAATTTTATATATAAAGATATGGGCATTGTAGTAGTAGAACTCAAACTTTTTTTAACAATTTTCCTAAATATTGAATTTAGTGACGACATCGTTTCATACAATTTGTATGGTAGTATTTACACTACACGATATCTACGGGGACTCAATAGTTCGATACTTAATTTCCAACATACATGCATACCATCATGCTGTTTTCATATTCTGGGTAGGAAAAAAACACTGACCTCTATGCTATCCTATCCTGACATATAAACCTACATGTTTTATATAGAAAACAAAATATCTTAAAATATTAATTAATTTGTGTTTTGGTGTTTATAGCTTGGTAAATATTCTTCAGTTATACATACTATCGCCATCGTCAGTTGGATCTCATGCACTACATGCAACTAGTTATATTCAATTACTTAGTGGTTGCCAGCAACAATAGGTAGGCACTGTTATTTTCGCGGACAACCGTTTGTATCGAAATAAATATGAAGATTTTTTACCCGACGTAATTCAATCTAGATTTGGAGAGATTTCCGATCCATGAATTTCCCGATAGGCTGATTGGCCAATTTTGAGGGCAGGTTAACGGCTATATTCCCAGGCGCATTAGTTTGGTTTAACAAAAAAAGCATATCTCGGTTTTCCCAATATTCCTATACTTTCTGTTACGTAACTGATTCGTATAGATCGAATAATTATGTTCAAATTATTCGAAAACTAACTTTCACTCTCCTCCACCTCGAAATAGGCTGTTTTATACAAAATAAATATTTTTCTTTATATTCATATGAATATTTTATATACGTCCGCCACATTGAGATCAAAATAAAAGGGTTTTATTTTTACTCTCCACACTATGGAATAGTGGAGTCATGATTTCACAATTTAAGCGTATTTTTACACCAATTTCTCATGTAGAGAGTGCACATTGTGAGTTTCGTCGTGATTTGTTTGTGTGTATGGCGTACGGATTATCATTTTTGTGTCCTCTCTACAGCCCAAACTATAAGTCCGATCGACTTAATATTAACATCATATGTGTAAAGTGCATAGACCTAGAGCTGATTAGTTTTCCATAGATATCCATTAATTTCTTCTCTGATTTCATCTGTCGAAATTTTCAAAATGCTCTCACGGTCTGGAAAATCGAGGTATTTTTATACTGTTTGAAATTTTGATACAACAAAAATACACTCATCAAAAATACATTCATGGATTGTCAAAATTTAAATAAAAAAAATTATGGTTTGCCATAATATATCAATGTGAAATAAATTTCATATTTGTATGAAAAATGTATACCTATAACAGAAGTAAAATTGCTTCTGTAAGGGAAAATTGAGTGATCAACTTCATATTGATATTGTATGTGTCTCTATAGACAAGTGTATTTTTTACTCTCCACTTCTATCTTCTTCAAGGGGTAGGCAGTGAGAACCGCATTCTTCTATCGTGACACATACATCGCCTCATCAACATTGATACACTGTCTCATACATGCTCATCTTGCTAGTAATGCAATTTTACTTAAAATTTCTCAACAGGTATCATGTAAAAATACATACAATGATTTCCGTGACAATGTTTTTGTATGTATGGTGTACTGTGAAAAATTTTGTCCTCCGGGAATCTTATATTTGATTAAGAATCTAATTGAAATATACTTCATAAAAATGCATTTAGAGATTGTCAACCTTTCAAGAAGAAAAAATTAATGCTTACTATGGTGTGTAGAGTTTAGTGTTGGCCACAACCCACTCGTTTTCTTCATAAAATCGGCGTTAGTTCCTAGTAGTAGTAACATTTATTTAGATGTAAAAACAAAACATGTAAAAATAAAACTTTTTGAAACAAATAATTATAGTAAGAGTATGACACTCTATACTATATAAATATCGTGTAAAACTATGGAAAACATTAATAGATTTCAATTATGTATTCAGCACCTAGCCTACCTAAGGTGACAAGACTTGTGGTTTATTTTATGTTTGTGGTAAACTATTATTATGCACTTTGAGACCTTTATGGTATAAACTTTATTTGTACATGATAATCTCGTTTCTGGAAGTCGAATGCTGTGTTTCTCGAACAAACATTAAAGTAAAAGTATAGTAAAATACTTCAATTTCATAAAATTGTTCAATAATTTTGGTTGTTTCATTGAAATCTTATACCGTAAACGACTCAATTTTGAACAATTTTATGAATTCATTCATTATTTTAACTATACTATTACCGATACTTTTGTTGAAACAAACCAGCCCAAGACTGTGTTTCTCGAACAAAGATTAAAGTAAAAGTATTGTTAAAATACTTTGATTTCTTAAAATTGTTCAAAAGTTTTGGTTGTTTCATTGAAATCAATGCCGTCAAAGAACGCATTTTTGAACAATTTAATGAAATTAAAGTATTTTAATTATATGTATGTGCATATACTGTTACTTTTGTTGAAACAACCCAGCCTAAGTCTTATGGTGATAAACCCGCTAAACCCGCTGTTGTGCATTTGATTTTGGGTAAATAAATTAAATTCTTTAAAAATACAATCCGTATATAGATATTTGCAATATTTATAAATAAATATGTTTTGTAAGATGTTGTTAGTATTATTTATTTATTTTTTGGTTACCTTCACTGAAATATTTTAATTTAAATTAATTATCAACATTGAACCTCGAACATTTAAATAATGTAGGTACATGTTTACTTGGAGGTTAGCAACGTCTTAATGCAGTTTTAAAATACGTTATTTGTTGCATTCAATGTTACCTTGAACTATCTATAAATTTTGCATAGAATTTCCTCTTTTGGTGTGAGCATATCTTAATTATTATTCGTAAATAACTTACCAAGGTTAAAACTTTTTTATGCAATTTTATGTTAAGATTTTTTGCTCCAATCAATTGAATTCATGTGTTACCTTGAATTAATAATCAATATTCTACCTGCCGATCCTCAACGTAAGTGCTTGAAATTTAAAAATTCAAGGGGCCACAGATATGCCAATAATTATTTTTACGCTATTTTTATAATGTTACATGTTTTCTAAATCTTAGATTCTAATTTTTCATATTAGTATCTAAAATACAACATTTAATGGACCAAGTCTCGTGGAATTAAATTCTATATTGTTATGTCTTGGTGCTCTTTGCGCTTTGTGCCGTATGGCACTTTCTGCTCATCGTATTATTTATCATTTTTTCCGCATTGATTCCAATCGCGAAGATATGTGATTGTGTGATGTGTGGATTAATGTTATGAACACGTATGATTTATACAAGTAGGTACCTTTTTTATTTTACCAACGACTGTATCGGCTCATCAAACCATATTCAAATTATTTATGTTCGTATTTACACGTAATTGTGAAATTATGCAATATGGAACCCATCATAATCGAAAAGTTGAAGACTGCAGTTATATTTTTGTTACTAACATACATACACAATTACAACATATGTAATGATATTTAAAAAAAATCCTTGCAATTTTGCACTCGGTATACTCGGTAACATTAATGATTGAAGTGGAATGAATTTCGTATGCTAAAATCAATTTAATATTCACCGTTACCACTAAGCTACTTTTGTTTCTAAAAATTCTATAAAATTTAATTCAAATACACCCCTGATAGGCGTTATACTGATAGACGTTAACACTGAATATTGTAATTCATCTAATACATATTCAATGAAATTAAGAGTGAAATGACCCACAAAGTCAGAAGTTTGGTCACGAGGAACATTATAAGAGATATTCTCGTGAAATAATTAAACTTTCAAAATTACTGTCGGTTATACTTTTTAAGCATAAAATTCTTGGCTTATTAAAGTACACTTTAATGAAAATTAAATTGGCTAACATTCATTTTTTATATTATATAAGACATCAAAGACATTATTGCTTTCATAAAAGTATAACCTACCTTTCAACAAGTGCCAACTTTGTCTAGAAAACGGTTGACCTATAAATTCGCGGCATGAAGTTATATTATTTTCATTTTACTAAAATGTTTCATTTTCAATATTTTTATGTGGCGTACTTTCATTTCTAATAAACAGAATGATAAACTTTAAGACATACATATTTCCATAATAGAAAATGCATATTTTTCTACAGACAAAATAGGATCTTCAAAATAATGCTTGTTTAATGATTTTTTTATTTAATCTATGGATCTCAAATATGTTGGTAGGTATTTAAAAATATATTTTTTTTAAAATGAACTCATAATTATTCGTCGGAACTCTAGCTTATGATTATAATATTTCAAGAAAATACTCAATTAACTTTTGCGAGTAAGATTTCATATTAAAAATCTGCTTTTTAAAGTTTGTTGTCATTATTTTTTTATTCTTTCATTTTAAATTACTGAGCCTTTCTGTTCATGGTTCTATAATGTGAAAACTATTTTGTCTGCTTAATTAAATTAAATAAGAATAATAATTACTTTCTAGAAAACAAGAAAGAAGGTATAATTGAGATGAAAAACAATGAGTATTGTTTATCTAATGAGATCGCCAAATTGTTGAGTTTTCCAATTTGGAAGAAGTAACAAATTACGCCATAAGTTTTCTTCCTTCCAATTTCTTTGTGAACACTTTGTTTTATATTATTTTCATGTGGTATAATTGTTTCAACGCCCACTTCTGCGGAACATTACTTTAACTACTTTTAAACTGGAGTATTTTTTCTTTGTGATTACGTGCGAAGCTCTTTTTCTGAGCTAGTCAATAAGTGTAAGCAATGAACTTTAATTGATCCTTTGAAGGTAAAATTTCTTCGGAAACAAACCATCGTAATTTACCTCGTTTAACCCATGTACCTAGTTTGCGGTACTCTTCATAGGCAGACTATACAATCATCCCTCAAACTTCTTAACGCTTTTTCCATTTCATTAGAACATTTTTGGGTAAAGAATTATTTTGTTTGTACGAGTATTGAACGGTTTGTTTAATTATTTCTTTATACATTTTTAAATACCTATTTTATTGCTAATGGTACAGTTTTATTCTAAAACGAATGTCTACATAATATGATAGCCTGTCGCGCTGTCTCTATTTTAGTAACCATTTTTAATATTGTACAATACGTATATACATGAATATTATACCTATTAATTTATTTACTCTTGATTATATGCAATATGTATTTTTATATTTTATTTATTTATTTTATTCGTTGATAGAGAGCTATACAGTCTACACAATTTATGAAATAGACGATGTACATTGCTTTATTAGTGAACCAGTGATAACTCCATGCATTAGTCAATAAATATTGATTACAAAAAATTACAAATAATGTATAATTACTTTACTAGTACCTACCTACATACAAAAAAAAACACTAAAATAAGACAGCTGATTAAATCAAAGTACTAGGAAAGATAGAAGGAGACATAAATATATCTTAAACGCACTGAGAGATCTCGCAGAGATGTCGAGTGTATTAAAGAAAGCAAAGACATGTATCACACAAAATACTAATGGCAGTTTACTCTACGGTGCAAATCTGTTCGTTGAACACTTAACGAACATTTCGAACCTACTGAAACTACATAAAATAATTCTAATATATGTAGTATGATATACGAATTTCTTGACTTTATATTTTATATACATATTTAAATGTGATAGAGAAATTTAATGGAATTTAATTTTTTTTTACTGTTTTGTTTTGTTACTTGCATTTTTAATGTGGACGCAGGCATTGCTTCTACATATGGCTAGTATAATGTTTGAGAAGTACTGCTTTCAAGTTTAGATGGTCTTGTTGTCTTGTATTCTCCTTTGTCTGTAGCAGATAATCTGCATTCCCTTTAATTTCCTATCGTATCGTATTTTGAATGTTGGTGCAGATAAACTTTAAATTATATCGTTAGTTTCTATTTATTTAAACTACATTGTCTACTGAAATTTTGACATGACTTTGTTGTTTTAAACTAGTATCTTTCATCATTCCATGACAATATTCAACATATATATATATTTATTTTGTACATAATAATACATGGGTTTTTAAACATAATCTGTATATTAATACATGAAGCGAAAACTTCGGACTCCTTATTAAGCAAATTGCGCGCACGGAGGAGTTTGAGATATGGTATAAGTGTATATGGAGGAGTGCAGAGGCTTTTATGTGTACATAATTAAAAAAAAATATTTCACGTTAAACCATGTATTGTTTACTATCATACTGCCAATTATCCGTAAGTAAAATACACTCTTTGCTGCCAATGTCAAACACGTCATTTCAAACTTAGTTGTTTTATTTTTATTGACAAACTTTTTAACATATCTGTTCTTCTACAATATCCCAACTTCGTCTCTATTGTGATCTCAAAAAGTTTGTCAGTAAAAATACCATTTGACTCCCGACAGGGAAAAAAATCCAATATTTGCGTATATGCAATTAAAAAAATATTAGTTGTTTTAAATTCAAATACAGAACATTTCAATGAAAAATACACAATCTATTGTGTACCCCTTGATGAATACATAATTATTTTTATTTTAATTATTTCCAATGACTTTTCAAACTAAAAATGTATTCAATTACAGTCGAATTCTGAACTCTGCTCGATCACTAGTATATTTAATCAAACTAATTTATTTATAGTTATAGGATGGTTGCTTTAATTTTTTATGCAATTTACCAATAAATTGATCAATCTCTTTATTATTTACGGTCGTATTGTCTAAATTTCCCGAAATTCAGAAGTCATAAAACAAAAATTCAAAAAAGAACTTATTAAGTCTTAAATTAAAACAACGAAACAATAAATTTATCGAATCTAATTCAAATATACTAAACCTTTCTTGTAGTTTTGATCAAACTTTGTCCAATAATCTGACTTTTAGGCGGGAAATCAAAATCTCGACGTTAGAGGGCGGGAAAACGAATTCCTGCAACATGCATGGAAAACAAGATACTCATAACGAAATTCCAGATTAAAAGAAAGCAATCTGCTCCGTGAGAATTTGAATTGAAAGAGATAGGGAATTATAAAATACATTTTTTTACAAATTATTGAAGAAATTCAAATTAAATGATTCTGAATTTTCTGAAATTTATACAATACGAGCGTAGGTGATATAACAACGAGTGATTGACCGCATGGAATGAATACAGATACGGTATGAAGGGTGCATAATTAAAATTTAACTTAAATGAAGTGTTATATATTTAGCAGTTAACGTATGCGCTATATAAACTGGTAAAAAATCGCACTGTAGTTCTTTTATATTTCGAAACAAAGAGGTTATTTTTAATCCCAATTAGCTCCGTGCACGGTGGTGAATTTTACAGCAGCCTTTCTTTGACGCATTTACTTCCCTTTCATATATTTTAACTATTATGTTAGCATTTCAATGTTAACTACAAGCTCCGCTTATAATTAAATAATGGTTTAGCTTAAACCTGGTATTCTTGTGCAAGCATGTATGGAACCATAAATTGTTTAACCATCTGTATTCAAATAAAATCACATCATCTACAAACGATTATTTATTACTTTGTGGTATCATTTTGCAATTATTAAATGTTTTTAGGTTAAGGATTAACTATATAAACGTCAAACGTTTAAAAATCCTGATACACATAAACTATCCTGTACACAAAAACTCATTGTTAAATTAATAATAAATTTAACAATGAGTTATGTCACACAGTTTTAAGCCGGCGAGAGATTTGATTGAACGGGCACATTTCAAGAGTATTTGACAGTTTTAATTAATTTTTTTAAACTCTATAATCTCTTTTGTTTTTTCCACAAATACATACATACCATCGCGACATGTCCCTAACGGGATAAGCAGAGAAAACCGAGCACCATACTCCTCTATTTTTGCACACTTTCCTGGCTTCCTTTACATCCATGCATGCTCGTCGATTGATCAAGCTTCTTATGTTTCGGTTTTTTGAATCGGTGCCACTATTTTTACGACCGGAATTGGCGGGAAAAGCGTTTTCCCACCAAAAAGTGTCTATTTACACGACAAATTTTCTGACGTCGTCTATGTTTTTAGGTCATTTATAACCATAGAAAGCGCAGATAAATCAAAATACAAAAATATTTACCTTTGTAATTTTTTCAATGGTCATAAATGCATCATGGACACCAACTTGAAGAAAAAATAAATAATATTGGCATCTTATTACATTTACTTAATTTTATAAATCATTTTTTCATCGAGATCTACTATTATAACAAAGTATGAACAAAGGTAAATATTTTTATAACTTGATTTATCTGCGCTTTCTATGGGTATGGAAAGAATGATAAGAATTTATCTATGGTTGAGTCGTAAAAATATCCCTTGCCTTTTTTAATTATCATTCACATGGTCATGCCATCCCTTTCTGGGGCGGCCCCTGCTATTTACTTCATTTCTTACACCCATGTATATTTTTTTGGTCAGTCGTTCATCATTCATTTTACTTATAATATCCTACTTTATCTTTCAGGGTGCCCCGTCACATTGTTCAATTATGCATATATGTAACATATTTGTAAGAAAACAAGAGAAAAATCACAAACTTTGACTTGCATTATGGCCCGTTTTATTTAGTAATTTTTTTATACTACGTAATCGCTTAGCAAAATTACTTTTTAATTTTTGGTACTCGTACAATGTGAATTTTTCAACATAATCCTCTAACACAAGGCGAATGAAATTTGCAGAGCTAGCTCTCTATGAATGGTACTAGTTTTTAAGATAACTTGTGAAAAACAAAGTTTTGTTAAATTATTGTTCCAAGAGCCCTTGAAAAGTTAGTGGAAAATTGAAGCTTGCAAAAATTTTAAAGATTTTTTTTAAAAAGTTATTGGGTAGGTACTGACTCACAGCAGTATTATTTTCCATAAGCATCACTATTGAACTATTCCCAGAAAAAAATCATGATCGTATACCTACCTAATAGTTTAGCTACAGTTATGTAGTTTAGTCTGAAATCTGATTTTTATTAAAATTTCACAAAAGTGTACATAACTTTTGAACCACCCAATATCGCTGAACATACATGGGGGTAAAATCGATAGGTATTGAGGTCCCCTACCTCCCTGCTTCGGTTGATCCACTCCTCATGATACATCGTGTATATCGTTCTATTACATACTCTTCTTAGTGATCTCATTTCTGCAGCTACTATTATATTCTACTTTCATGCGTCTTTTGCCACGTCCATATTTCACTGGCATACGTCAAAGCAGCACTATAATTGCATTATGTACGGCAATTTTGGCTTCCTTTGAAATGCTTGGATCGGAAATTACTGGTCTGAGTGCTCCGTTTATTCTATTACCTACCATAAATCTTCTTCTAAGGGTACCATACCATACCATTACGCCTTTACCCTGTGTGGGGTAGGCAGAGAGAACCGAACGCCAAACTCCTCTCTCTTACATTCATTTCCTCGCTTCGTTCACGTCCATGCATCGTCTCATACACACTCTTCGGTTATTCATAGTTCTAACGCCTTCTAATGGTGCTCTTACTTCTAGTGTGAGTTGCCTATTATAATAACAAAAATTCTTCTATCAATATCAGGTCTTCCATTCTGTTCAAACATACTCCACAAGTATAAATATTCCTCTACTTGTTCTAGCCATTCGTTCTCTACTTTTATACATGCATTTATACTTTCAGTTTTTTCGAATACCAATATTTCGATTTAGTCACATTCATTCTCAGTCCGTTTTTCCACACATTAGAAAAGTTCTAAAATATAAACAAGATATTTTCATTTATTAAAATCGTTATTTTAACCTTCTTGATTGTAATATCAAAACAAATATCGTTAGTTATATGGAATGTAGGTACATAATTTACAAAATAATTACTTTGTTTATGTATCGGCAAACAACTATTAGTACATATAACTAGATTTTCTAAATTTTTAATTAATCATAGTTAAATTATTTTTCATTTTTCAAGTGGACAATAAGAAGATATTTCCGTCCAGCAATAAATAAGCAACACTTGCATGAAAGTGCAATGAAACTAAAAAACTAGCAAGATAACACTTAGTTGTTTATGACTAAAAGACCTGAATTATTCAAGTTTGGTATATACCCGATTTTATTCGCGATTTTTGCACTTTTTTCTCGAATAACGCAAATTTCCATGATTTAGAAAAATAACACAGAAATTTGTCTCTTTTAGGATATATTCGAAAAAAAATACACATCAATTATCCACCGAAAAAGCAGAATTCCCCCACTGGAACTCAAATTTCAGTGGGTGAAGCCTACACGGCAGATAATGCATTAAATATAGTTATGTGTAAATACCTATATGAATGTGTTGACAAAATACAAAAATCTATATCATATGGATGCCTGAAGAATATCGATTCATATAGAATTATTTTCTATACTACTGTTTTGAAAGACAGAAAAACTAACCTTAAAAAAACATTGAAAAAAAACGACTTGGCTACGGTGGCATTTCTTAATTTTGAATCGTAATTAAAATTGAATGAAGTAATTTTTGTTTTTTTTACGCATAAATGTCATTTGAATAGAAAATGCCGTTTAAATAATGTTTTTTTTTAAAGAACTTGCAAATCTAAAACATGTATTAATTTATTTTTATTTACATTTTTTGTAAGCAAAAACAAAAAAATACAATACTTCTCGGTTTTCTACAAAAATAACACCCTTTTTTCAAAAAAAAATTGCGCAAACATCTCTGAGGGGCAAATCTGGAACCGGTGGAATCGATGTTTACTCATATAGGGATATAATTATCTTATGGAGTTGTGTAATATCTTAATATATTATAAAACTCCATATGATTATATCCATGATATGGGTAAACATGGATATAATAATCATATGGAGTTCTATAATATCTTAAGATAAGGGTTTTGATTCCACAATTTGACCGGACTTGTCCCCTAAGTTTCTACTCGTGACACTTATTTCATGTATTCAATTATGTATCGTTTTTTTTGCCGAGTGGAAAATCTGCAATTTATATTTTATATTATGTTTTTATAACTTTGATTTTTACCATTAAGTATTTCAACTTGTTCGATATATTTTCATTTTAAATCAAGTGTACTACCTATACCGGGTTTTTTACATCCATATAACTGTCTTCTTATAAATAATTTGTTCTTTTGTAAATTGATCTCAAAGATTCTTCTATTGAACCTTTTTCTAGTATAAAATATAAAAGTTATTTGCCAGCAATATTAATAATATAGTCTTTCCCGGGTGTATAGAAATACTCGTGTGTTATAATGGATGGTGTTTTCCCACTAACTTATCATCTACTGATTTTCTCCTGGGACACAATATCATATATTATTTTTATCTTTGTTTCCAGTTGTTTAGCCACGTCATTCTGTATTTTTATTTTCATATTTTATTTTTAAATTGTTATTACTATCTAATCCAACTGACGATTTGTTAAAAGAGAATTTTATTCTCTTAACATATTTACAAAATATCAAAACCAAGATATACGAGATTTGTATGCAGGGTCTATATTTTCCACGGTTTTTCCAACTTTGAAGCCAAAAAACACCAACTTAGAGGCTTCGCAGCATATATGTTCTGTATATACGGATTTACTCAGAATTCGAAGTAGAACATTTATTGTGTCTGTGTGTCGTCGTCGTCGTCGTCCCCCTTATAACTTTTGACCCGCTCAATTTACAGAGCCCAAAATTTCAGAATATATAGATAGTTATAGGCCTACAAAACATTCATACTCAGATTTTTGAATTTTTGTTTCAGTCAGAGTTAAACAACTTTTGAATTTTTACTTAATTTTTCCATATATCTCAAAAACCGTAAAAGCTAGAACGCCGAAAATTTGTATACATATAGACCAATAAAAAATCTCAAATTTGTTTTTTCAAAGAATATCCAGATTTTCTCAAACATTTTTTATTAAGAAAAACATTTTACTATGATAAATTTGTGTTTAAGTGCCTATATTTCCAAAGTTTTTAAAAATATCGAAAAAAGTCGAAACATCCCAAATAGATCATTTTATTTTCTATAAAAAATATTAGCATTGTAGTGTAACTTTTTGAAACAATTTTTATAAAAATTGAATTTAGTGACGACATCGTTCCACACAATTTGTAAGGCAGTAAACACTACACAATATTTTACTCAATAGTTTGATACCTACTTAATATACAAACTACATCATTCTGTTTTCATACTCTGGGTAGGAAAAACAGACTGACCTTCATAAATTTATTTATTTAATTGCCTATATTTCCAAAGTTTTTAAAAATATCAAAAAAAAGCCGAAACATCCCAACTAGATAATTTTATTTTCTATAAAATATATTGACATTGTAGTAGTACATCTCAAAATTTTTGAAGCGATTTTTATAAAAATTTAATTTAGTGACGACATTTTTTCATACAATTTATAAGGCAGTATACACTACACAATATCACACTCAACAGTTTGATACATAATCTCCAATCATGCAGACATACCATCGTGCTGTTTTCATATTCTGGGTAGGAAGTATTTATTATTATTATTTATTATTTAGGTGCAAGGAAGTATTTATTATTATTATTTATTATTTACAGATTGGAGCTATTCCGTAAGGTGCCAAATATGAGGGTGCTAGCGTGCGGAGGTGATGGTACAGTTGGTTGGGTGCTCAGTGTTCTGGATCGTATTGGACTTCAGCCTCCTCCTGCTGTTGGAGTACTACCTCTCGGAACTGGAAATGATCTTGCCAGGGCATTAGGATGGGGAGGGGTAATTTTTTTTAACAAATTAACTACCAAAAAGAAATATACGATTTATAAACAAGTCGTTAATCCCACACTGAATGTCTTATGGATAATAGTAGTTTTTGCACACACCCCAGTTGATGTTGTGTTTTTTACAATGTAGAAACATCTGGGGAAAATTATTATGCTATTTATTAATTAAACTATGTATTGAAAATCTAAATTCATCAAGATGCATACATAATCCTTAGTAGAAATAACAAAAGAATTTTAAATATTGATCACTTTGATACTAATGTGTATTATTTACATCTGCATTTTTCCATATTTCAAACATATTACATTTTCTTTTTATAATGTTAATTAAAATCAAAAATGAATAAAAAAGGTTATACTAAAGAAAAAACATACATTGCCCACAAAAACACTTTGATACATTCAAAGTTCCTAAAATATAGGATATTCATAAAAAAACGTCAATTTTTTAATTTTTTTAAGATATTGTATTGCAAAAGTTTGAAAAAATGTCACTACGATACAAAGTGATTTTAAAGTTCATAAATGTAATACTAGACAAATTCAAAACAATTACATTTATATGGGAATAAAGAATTTCAATTGCCTCCCAGATGAAATAAAACAGATGTAATGATTTTAAAAGGTTCAAACAAAGACTGAAAAAACATTTCACAATCTAAATGTGGTGTGTGTAATGAATGATGTATGTATTGATATGACCAAAATTGTTTTGAAGTGCCTGTTTTCTATTGTTGTTTTTATGTACATAAGGTTTTAATCTTTTTGATGAGGTAATGCAACAATTTGACTATAGTAAATATCATAATGTATTGTATACATTTGTTTGTTATTTGTTAAACAAAAAATGATGTTAAATAGATAAATAAAATATTGATTCTAAATAATATTGGGTATGGTAATTTAAATCTTAAAAATTATTTTCTTGGATTAAGAAACAATCTTAACTATGATGAAGAAAAAATAATCGTTAATTTAATTTTGTTTTGAAATGTGACTCCCCACATTCATCAGTATCGCTCAATGCCGAGCATTGTCAGTCATTCTAAATATAATTCTATGTAATTATGGAGTTCTATCATGAAATAGCACTTTCAAACATTAAAAAAAATTATGAAAATCGCAGTCATAACCCACCCATTATTATATTAGTAGTAATAGAAAGTTAAAATTATATACAGTTGCGAATTCTTAATATTGTCATAAAAATTTAAAAAATCCAGTGCAGTAGGTACCCATTACATTTAACAACATGAATTTCAAAGTTATTTTTATAAATATTGTTATGTTGTACATTTAGGGATATGAAGATGAGCCTATATCAAAAATTCTCGCAAACATTGGTGACAGTGATACAGTGCTATTGGACAGATGGGAGCTGAAAGTGGAACCAAATGTTGGAGTTACTGACACAGAACAACCTGGCAAACCCAACTTGCCATTAAATGTGGTCAACAATTATTTTTCCTTTGGTGTTGACGCCCACATTGCACTGGAATTTCATGAAGCTAGAGGTACAATAATTAAATGATATAGTTTGTTTTATCATTTCACATATTTCTTAGGTGCATTTATTTTGTATCGGTGTTTTATTATCATTTGGAAAATATTAACTGTGAAATTGGATTTTGACATATTATAATTACACTAAATGATAGCCTTGCAGGTACCAAATAAGCATTTTATTCAAAAGAAGAAGAATAAAATTCACGAAACCTTTACCAAATCTAATTTCATTGCTAGTCATACTATTTGAATAAATTTATCAAAAATAATTACCCGTTCTTTTAATTTCTCAAAAAATTTCAACAACCAATATGTTTTTCATACAGAGGCTCATCCAGAAAAATTTAATTCGAGAATTCGCAATAAATTATTCTACGGTACAGCTGGAGGAAAAGATTTGATGCAGAGAAAATGGAAGGGTCTCGCTGAACTTGTTACTCTAGAATGTGATGGTAGAGACCTAACACCAAAACTCAAGGAACATCGAGTTCATGCTATAGTCTTCTTAAATATTCCGAGGTAAGTAACATTATAATATATTATGATACATTATTTACTCTTAGTCATGCAGAGAACGCCATACATTCATATACAGGCTAATATTCTGCTTTGTGTATATCCTGTTATAGATAGCGGCAAATAACTTGAGTATGTAATGTGGGGTGCGCAAAGTGCAAATTTGTGTTTTTTTGCTTGGTTGGGTATATATGCAAACTGCTTTACTCCACTACGAAAATATTCAAGTCATTTTCTGGAAACTATTTAATTGCATGATGTTTTTTTTGTTTTTATGGCTTCTCATATTTCAATATCTCATTCAGACGGTAAAGCCATCTATGTTTATGTTAATCTTTCCTCCCTATTTCTGCATTTTCAGCCTAACTTTTTTATTTCTCACAGTTGATTTTTTGTCGCGAATCACTATGATTGATCCATAGTAAAGATAAATTCATCTGGGTAACTTTTTTAAAAGTGTAAGATTTTTCTTCTCAAAGTGCCATATTAGGTCCGCCCCAACATTGGCTATCATCAGGGCAAATGCCTCTCGAGCAGCTGTGTAAGATACACTATTACTATTGTTTATTGTTTTTAAATTATGTTTCAGTTATGGTGGAGGAACTCATCCATGGAATAAATCTGGCGGAACATCTGACCCATCAACTGAAGATGGCTTAATTGAAGTCGTTGGATTAACTACATATCAATTGGTAAGTATCTATTTATTCAAATATCAATGTAAATATACAAAAATAAAAAAAATACTATTATATTGATTAATAATAATTTTTATTTTAGCCTTTATTACAAGCTGGAGGTCATGGAACGTGTATTACACAATGCCGCTCAGCAAAAATTGTTACTTCGAAAACCATTCCCATGCAAGTTGATGGTGAGGCGTGTAAATTAGCTCCATCTATCATTACATTGTCTAGACTTAATCAAGCTACAATGCTGGCAAAAAGAAAACCTGGAAGAGTCAATGTGCAGTAAGTTTGTTATTTCTTGTACTAAAGTTTTATATCCGTAACAATATGATTTAGTTGACAATGGTGATATATTAAAATATTCCTGGATGTATTAGAAGTACCAAATTAATGAAAATTGTATAAATATAATGTGGATTAATGTGTGACTTTTGTTCATATGTAAACACAATTTTTCTTTTGATCCATTGGGTGACATTTTTACATTACTTGTAGGCAAACAACTCTTGAACACTTGAAGTTCTCAATTCATTTGATTACAATGACTGACTACGAACAACATCATTATGATAAAGATCTTCTGAAGCAAGCAGGTAAAAAAAAATCTTGCATATACTATTGCACACACATATTATATTAATTTATATGTTTTCTTTATAAAATACCTATATGTGTTGTCATATGTTTGAATTATTATAAAATGTTTAATTAGATTTAAATTCTTTCGTATGGCTTCATGATGTGCTCCAAAATGAAATAAAACAGTGTGTGCATACATATGGTTGTGTTGTGTAGATATATTCATACATATGGTTGTGTTGTGTAGATATGTATATTCATTACATTTATTATTGTTATTACCTTTCAGCGGAGTGTATTGGAAATATTGAAGTGAATCCTGTTGCTGATTTAGAACAAGTGAGAGGAATTGTTAATAGTCTTGTGAAGGAAAATCCTAATTTACCTTCATTAACTGCCGACTGGTGTTTTGTGGATTGTAAGTAAAATATAAAAACAAAACGCAATATTGTGATTTTTGTTTCAAATATTTTTAAGCTTCCTTTGTTTCAAATATTCTTGAATACTTGAAATTTGAGAAACCAGTACACAAACATATTAACAAACATTAGCATGTTGTTGATTTTCGTGGCTCAGTTGATTTCTAATTATTCCATGTTTGATTTATGTTAAAGAAAGTATTTAAGGTACTTGAAATATGTGAAACTATTATGTTTAGAATAACATATTATTTACCTTCATAACTCAATTGGTTTTTTTATTATGGGTTTGAACATAGAATTATAATGTACAAAAGCTGTGTGTAGTGCAAATTTCGAATTCAAATGTATGCCAAGTTTTTTTTACATGTGTGTGTGAGGCGGTAGATCGGTTGGTCTACGTATTATGTAGGTGTGCATATCGGTAGGTGTACGTATACTAGAAATTCGTCTGTTTCAGCGTAGTTTTAGTTGGCATACATTCATTGCGCTGACTAGGTATCTGTATCATATATAATCTAAGGGTTTGAATTTTCATTGGATGATAATATTGTTTCAAAGTATTATATTGTTGTTGTTGAAATTTGTAATTTTCGAAGTTTAAAAAATATTTTTTGGATGTATTTATAAATATTTAACAGCAAAAATACTCATATAATAATATTTTTTTGAAACTAATATTATTTTTAATTATAGCATGCACGGCAGAGCGCTTCTTTCGGGTGGACAGAGCTCAAGAAAATCTTCACTATGTATCAGATATTGGACATGAATGTCTATTTATACTGGACACTGGTATCGCTCCTTTGACACCGGAGACTGAAACCACCACCACAGGACCTTCAGATTCCTCAGTTGGTCCAATGTCATTTGATACAACAACTGGACAATCAATATCTCTGGATATATCTCACAGTATGGACACGCCGAGCGCTGGTGTCTCTTTAGATGTTCCTGATCAATCCCATAACAGGTACTAACCTATTTATAGTTTTATCTAATTTATTATTGATAAGCAGAAAACCAAAATATTCGACGTTGTCCAAAAGTTCGCCAAGCAGAAATGGAGCTGGGCAGGGCATGTCGCAAAAGAAGTGTTGGAAGGTCTCAAATAAGATGGTCTGACGAGTGGTTGGAGGAGGATGGATGCATTATGCTCAAGATAGGGAGTTGTGAGTGTCTCAGGAGGAGGCTTATGTCCATTACTGAATGAAGGAGGGGTGAAGAAGAAGCATTTTAAAATAAACATTAGAGAGACCATGATCTATTTTAAAAATAAAGAAAATACAAGTCTCATTTTTTATGACTTTTGTCTCCTTTCAACTATAAGGATCACTTATCTAAATAATATTCCAAGTATTGTAACCTACATTGATATTGGGAGGGTTCGATGCCATAGAGGTTTCGCTGATACCATGCGATCGTAATCTGTATATCGCCTTGATTTCTAGCTCAAGTGTAAATCAAGGAAAGGACCTAAACTCAAAAGTAAAAAAATCCTATATATGATAAAACATGGTTTGAAAGTAGAAAAAATGTTGCGGAATAAAATCACCAAGATGAATATGTAATAAGACAATGTATAAATAAAGTGCAAGATATTGAAGAATATTATAATCAGATTTGGAAATTGTGATTTATGATATAGACAGTGTATAAATGTTTATGTGTACTTTCTTCTCTGCCTACCTCATTAGAGATACAATATGGTGGTATTATTGTGCTTTTAGTCAATTTCATTATATTATATTGCAATATAAGTATGAATCAACTTCCTGGTATTTATTTCAGTGAATCTGGTTTTGGAAGTCCAGCAAAAAGTTCTGAACTGTTGTCACCGATTTCTCCTCAATCACCAATGGCAGCTCCTTTACCTGTTTTACCAGAATGTGATGTACCGAGTCCAACAGAACCAGCAGCTCCTCAAATATCGCCAACAACACCAAATAAAAATATCAAGGAAGACTTCTTACTCAGAGACACCATATCTCATTTTAAAACGTGAGTTTTATTTAATTCAGAACAAATACTTGGTTTTATTTTGAATGTTTGATTGTTTACATTTGAATGGTAAAGTCTGTTTAAGATAAAATTACATGTGCCTTTAAAAATTAAATGTCAATTGTGTTAATAAGTGAAACATAATATAAAAAATAAGATTGACAAGTCATTTTGTCATAGTTATTTTAAAAGTTCATGTCATTCTTTATTATACTACAAATGAGCATTACTTTGAATAATTATTTACTCATGTTATAAAAACTTTGAACTGCGTAATTGTTGAGGTGTAATTATGTACTTATTGAAATTTTACATTATTGTAGAAAATACAATCTTTAAGTACCTAAGAAGTACCTATTTGTTTTTTCAATTATCAAATAAATATATGAATCAAATATTATATACTACTTTATTTATATGCAGATTAGCATAATATATATGCATTTATTTATATGCAGATTAGCATAATATATATGCATACATTGGATTTTTCCCTTCCAGGAGTCAATGATTTTCTTGACAAACTTAATATCTCAATAGAGACGAATTTGGAGTATATGGAATTCTCAAAAATTTGTGATAAGCGGTCAATAATAAGGCATAATTGGTGAATGTTGCGCAAGCACCTTAAGTGATCATGAAAACCAGCCGATGACAATCGGTTAGCCCTGTAGGTGCCTGTTTTCCCATTTTTCCTATAAATATATAATGTCCGACCGAAGGTCAGATTTTGGCCGAAGCCGAAGCCGATTGTTCGGCCTTAGCCGTAACCCTCGGCCAAAGCCGAAGGTTTGATTTTACTATAAAAATCAATTAAAATAATAAATAATCTGCTTTCGTGACTTAGTTGTTTAGGTGTTTTGTTTCTGTCGACAGTCGGCACGCGACACTGGGTCGGCCGAATCTATACACCTGCTACACATGTCATGTTCGCGCATGTTTTAATTGTTTTTAGCGGCTGACAAAAAGCTTCGGCTTCGGCCGAAAATTCGGGTTATTTTTGGCCGAAGCCGAAGCCGTAGGTGATTTTTTGGCCGAAGGTGACCGAAGCCGAAACTTCGGTCGGACACTATAAATATATACCTATTTCAACTTCGTCTCTATTGAGATATTAAGTGACTATGAATTTAGTGGTATGAAATATTTGTTATAAATTTATAAATAGACATGTTAAAAGACATAAATTCGCAGATCATTTTGGATATGGTACATCTGATTTTACTTTAGATATTATTTTTGTAGAATTATGGATTATTTCAATGTATTTTTAATACTAATTTATCTTTTATAGTTTCCACATAAATAATCACTATATTATCATATCACTGCACAGAATTACTCTGCATGTTTTTTAAAGTCGATCCATAATAAAGATTGTTATGACTTATCACATAAAAATGCAACACATTTGACATACGCCGTCAGTCTTATGTATATTCACCTTAATTTATTGGCAATACGGTGACCATTATTTTGTTCTAAGTTGACACACATTTTACTGATTTTACATTTTATTAAATTTTGCAACGATTTGTATGTACTTATTTTGTAAAATAACGAATGTAATTATTGCTTGTAACTATTACTTCCTTGCACCTTGCGCAAGTGGCGAGTTTCTTGGTACATGGCAATTTCTTTAAATTAATCAGTATTTCCAGCCCAGAGATGGAATGTTTGCGTGAGAAAAGAATTTAAATAAATTAAATTAGAGCAGTTAGCGCATTGGGTTAGTAATCCAGTGGTCGTGATTTCGAATCCTGCCTCGACCGATTTTTTTCACCTATAACACAAGCATTTATGCTAATTTTAGGGAACGTAGGAAGATGTATATCTACTTGTTTTACAAGAACATATTCATTTAAAAAAAAAAAATCCTCTATTTAGGATCGAACCCAGAAAGCCCACACAAAAGCCAAACGGCTTATCAACTGTACTATGGAGATTGGTTAAATACATCGAAATTAGTAAATAAATTCTGTCAACATTAGTATTAAATATGACTTAATTTCTGTCATCGTTATTTGGGGGTAAGTTGAGGCCGTATGGGCCTAGCCAGTAAAGTTGGTGATTCTGGGAAAAGGTCGGTGCGCCCTTCAATTCTTACCTATGGACTTTATATATATCTTGCTAGACGGACACTCGTCGCTCTCCGTCAGCGGCTTGTTGGTACTTGATCCGAGTTTGATTGGCGGGCCTCCACGGTTGGAGTTGGCCTCTTGTTGGCAGAGGTATGAAATATGCTTGATGGTAGTCCTTGTTTTGTTTGACGAAAATCCACTCCAAGGATGAACAGAATTTTAAAGTCCTATAACGTTCGCAATGGAGTGGGGATAGAAGACTGCGAAATCCTCTAAATATCATCATTCCCCGTTGTGTCATCATCACTTGTATTCCCAACATGGATAATGAGATAGTTAATATTTTCATCGAACTTGGATAATATATTCCACCAAGGTAATATAAATTTTTAGCTTTTTCTATACATTTGTCCATAGATCCGCATTGCATTGTTTCAAAGCTTCATCCCACAAATTCAAAACTTTTTCATCTCCAAAACCGTTCCGACCCATATTTTTGTTGTAATATTCTTTACAGTTACCCCCATGGTTACCCCAAATCAGTTCAATAGAATTGGTGTTATTAATAGTTTCATCACTATTTATCTTCTTTTTTACCATA
This sequence comes from Molanna angustata, assembly GCA_963576475.1. Taxonomy (NCBI): domain Eukaryota; kingdom Metazoa; phylum Arthropoda; class Insecta; order Trichoptera; family Molannidae; genus Molanna; species Molanna angustata. Next base: position 22,241,517 of record OY754969.1, on the reverse strand, counting down.
GAAACATTATATTATGTAAATCCACATGCTTCTGGGGTTTTCTAAAATATAATTTAAGTCGTCAAATAAAATATAATCTATGTCAGTTAAGAATATATATTTAGGAAATTCTGTCATGATGTAAAGTAAGTAAATAATAATATGTCGATGACAAATATTTTTTTTGTATATGAAACAAATTTGATGTAATCGATTTGTTAAAATAATGCTTGTTATCAAAAAATATGCACAAGGAGATAGTGTCACCCTATTTGAAATGATTTGAAATATTTCAATGAAACGTCATTAAAATTGTATTTTATCTGAATCAAGGATTATAATGGTAAGCATGGACCATTATTGTCCATTTCTTTCTCAAAATATTTGAGGACTTTCATCACAATTTGTTGAGATTGGCTTTTTTACGATATATTTTTGAAAAGACGCCATGTTTTCATTAGCGACTGATATTTCTGACAGCTGATAATAATGTGGTATGTCGGAAAAAATATCAAGAAAACGGGCTGAGTTATTTCATCATTTTATTGTTTAAATGTGATATTGAGCAAAAATAACTACATTTTAACGTTTGTTATATATTTTCACTTATAAAAAACAAATTGATTTTATTTATTTGGCATTTTTTAATCAGATTATGAATTGACTAAAATTATGATTTTTTATGAGTGGTAACATAGAAATAAGTGTATGATTACTAAATGGCGTACGTTTTAGCGTTTTATATGGGAGATTGTCCATTTTACTAGGACATAAATACATTTTCTGTCTTTATTTTTTATACACAGGAAATGAGAAACAGATATATCAAAGAAAGAAGTATTTTTGTTCGATCAACATATTTTTGCGATGAGTCATACCAAAATTTATCATGGATCGAGTATATATACACTTCATTAATAACAAAATATATTGGTTCATCCATCTCTTAAATTATTTTTCTTAATTTGAATATCTAAAAATAATGCTGTTGTAAAAATAATTTCATTTATTCAACTTTTTTACTCATCTTACAATTGGTACCCTTGCTTAGTTCCTTAATATATAGTTTTTTGTTTGCACTTAATAATAAGTATTATTTTTTTCTTGGTCAATCAGTATAACCTGAAATGAAAAAAAACCATTCAGTTACATGAAAAAATATTAAATATCTTGTTATTAATTTTATAGTTAGGTATAGAACCTACTTCATCCAATAAAAAAATTATACTACAGGTTCTCATTTGGCGATAAATTGAAACATTTTAGAATATCTTCTTTTTGAGCGTTTTTGCTAGCTATTTACAAGTATATGAAATCCCCAAACCATTACCATTACAATGATTTAATTTCAGGTTATGCTGTTTAGATATAACAATAATTCTCTATGACTTGTGTTGTTGAGATTTTTCATATTATTTTGCAAATTGCTCCGATTCAATTATACTACGTATTATGACACTATTTCATTTTCTATTCTTTTCGTATACTTTATTTGATTAATCCTCGATAGTTATATTTTTTTGAATTTTTACATTTCATTACTTTCAAATTTTTTTTGTCTACTACTTCATTGTGGTATTCTAGAAAATTAACAATTATTGCATTAAATAGTAAGTTTTGGATTTGACAGAAACTTTGTGGTAGTCTAATATTAAAAATTGTGCAAGAGGTATAAGAGCAAAGTATTTGCACTGTGCTTATTTTTAATAATCATTGCGTTTTTACTCGTCAAAATGGATACAAAACAAATCAATTGAAGGGTTGTAAATAATTTTATGTATTTTGATATAATATGTAACAGGTGGTAATCCTTTAAATGTATTTTGAAGTTTAGTTCAGGCAGTCCACAATCATTTTAACTGCCTCATGATCGGGGACAGTAACAGATGTGTAGCAAAATTATACAGTAAAAAATGCTCTCCCAATCCAAGTCATTACTTCTATGTGTTATCAAATTTATTTTATTTAATATGCACCTTCTAATATTCTTTTATATTCACAATTTATGTTGTAGTGTTACACATTTATAGCATTTACTGCACATTTCACTTGCTTGGTTGCATGCAGCATTCATGAAAGGTTATTTGGAATTGAACAAGACGTTTTTGGATATAGGTGAGATGTCTATAATGTCTCCTTTTATTCTGTCTATTAATAATCCTAAAGAACCTCCTTTTTTAATTTAAACCACTTTTTTTCTTAATTTATCCTATCTCACATTCTATTAGCGAAATTTCATGTGATGACTAAGTACATACATAAAAATTGAAGGTAACAAAATATATTTTACTTTTGTCAATTAACTATTCAACATTAGATTCAATTATTGACATACATCTTGAAAGATCATGTGAGCTGCGCAGATCAAAATTTTGGGTTGTTTAGTAATTGTGCAAACTTTCCCCCACTCTGCTGTAAATTGTCAAGATATTTGCCAATTACTATACAATGTATAATCATTTCTTCTGATCCAGGAAATATAATAATAATAAGTTAAAACTATGTTTCTTTTTTTATCGGTTCATACTTTAAAAGTTGTAGAGTGTATAATTTTGTCTGTGTATTATTTTCAGCCGAGATAAATTTCAATTAAACAAATTAAACAATTAATATATTTTTACTTTTACTTCTACTTATGTAACTTGCGTATTTTCTATAACTTATTTTTTCTTTTCTTTAATTATGTAAATATTTTTTCTTCTTCTTTTTTTACTTAACTTTTGTAACCAAATTTTATCTAATTTATGTAACTCATACTTGTGTAACTCATGTAATTTTGTGTGCATCCATAATTGGACGTCCAGTACTCATAATAATTACCGATATTTTCTTTTTATGAAAATTGTAAGCTGGATGTCTGTCGATGTACCCTTTTAATAAAATAAAAAAATATCTTTCTCTATGTTCTAGATGCAAGGTATTCTATTATTTTAACTCCATACAAGTTTGACACATTTATCAAAAAAAATAAGGAAAATTTTCTTTACTGTATTAAATTCATTTACATTCTAGTATTATACAAATGTGTTTACAGATCTCTCTTGGAAAAAACAACAGATGCCATTTTAAAGGCAGCCAAAATAGGTGATTTGAAAATGGTAAATATATTTTATATTTTTTTTATATATTATACGTAATGCTCAAAATAAATTTTTTGTCGAGAACAAAGTTATTATGATTTTATTATATTTATTGATCAATTATAATATTGTGTACCAGATAAAGGATGTCATTTATTTTAAATCAGACATTCAAAAATAATATACCGACTACAACCAAATGAAGTTCTCGCTAATGTTTACAATAAAAAGTATAATGTTATCATTAATTTCTAAATTCTTATTATTTTTGATTAGTGGTTTTTCAAATAATGATTATTTTTTAGTCATTTTAATAAACTTTTCTCTCTGCAGTAATTTACCAAAACATATTTGTATTTTTTTACACAGTTAAAAGAGTTACATGCAGCGGGTTATTCACTACTTTCAATTGATTCCACTGGTCAAACGGCACTTCACATTGGAGCAAGATATGGACACAAAGACATAGTTAAATATCTTATATCCTGCGCTCCATCCGCCATACTTAACATGCAAGATAACGATAAGTAAATATTATTTTTCTTATGCTTAAAATATATTCATCCCAACCAAATTTGTCTAGATCATTTCAATCAAGTATCACAGAGGATATTTAGATTTTTACAAAAAATATGCACATTCATTGTTCACATAGTGCATAGTGAAATCTATCTAGTAGTTAGCATAGTGAAATCTAGACTTCTTCTGATAAAGACAAAATTTATAAAGACAACTTATAGAAAAGAGCCGAGAGTTCCGAGTACCGATGGTCTTTTGTTTTATAGACTACAAGAAAGCTTTTGACTGTGTTAAATAGAAATATATGTGGACGGTGCTTCTGGAAAAGGAGTGCCAGGTCATCTTATAAACATCATTAAAAAATTATACCAGCATAATACTGCCACAGTAAGAGTAAATGGACTGTCAACCTCAGAATTCCATGTTCAAAAAGGTGTACGACAAGGATGCATTCTGTCCCCGCAACTGTTTAACATATATGGTGAATACATCATGCGGAAGGCACTTGAGGACTGGGGTGGAGGAATTAAGATCGGGGGTAGGAGAATATCCAATTTTAGATATGCTGATGATACCACACTCATAGCCAAATCTGAGCAGGAAATGGCAGAGATACTACGTCGAGTGGAAGCAGAAAGCAACATCTTGGGCCTTGAGATAAATAAATCAAAAACAAAAATAATGATTATAGACCGTCATGGACAGCTAGAGAGAACAGATTCTCTACAAGATCTCGAAGTTGTCGATGATTTTGTTTATCTTGGCTCAACGATCTCTGTAGACGGAAGTTGTGAGATGGAGATACGCAAGCGTATTGGCATGGCCAAAAGTGCAATGGCCAAATTGGATAAAATTTGGAAAGATAGATGCATCACCACAGCCACAGTCCGTGCATTGATCCACCCAATATTTGGAAAGATAGATGCATCACCACAGCCACAGTCCGTGCATTGATCCACCCAATATTTGGAAAGATAGATGCATCACCACAGCCACAGTCCGTGCATTGATCCACCCAATATTTGGAAAGATAGATGCATCACCACAGCCACAGTCCGTGCATTGATCCACCCAATATTTGGAAAGATAGATGCATCACCACAGCCACAGTCCGTGCATTGATCCACCCAATATTTGGAAAGATAGATGCATCACCACAGCCACAGTCCGTGCATTGATCCACCCAATATTTGGAAAGATAGATGCATCACCACAGCCACAGTCCGTGCATTGATCCACCCAATATTTGGAAAGATAGATGCATCACCACAGCCACAGTCCGTGCATTGATCCACCCAATATTTGGAAAGATAGATGCATCACCACAGCCACAGTCCGTGCATTGATCCACCCAATATTTGGAAAGATAGATGCATCACCACAGCCACAGTCCGTGCATTGATCCACCCAATATTTGGAAAGATAGATGCATCACCACAGCCACAGTCCGTGCATTGATCCACCCAATATTTGGAAAGATAGATGCATCACCACAGCCACAGTCCGTGCATTGATCCACCCAATATTTTTGTACGGAGTGGAATCGTGGACAATAAAGGCAAGAGAGAGACAAAAAATTGATGCCTTTGAGATGTGGTGTTGGCGTCGCATGCTCCGGATCCCCTGGACAGCACATCGAACAAATATCTCCATTCTACAGGAACTTGTGATTGAGGATAGATTGTCGGCTGTCTGTCTTGGCCATATCCTCCGTTTCTTTGGACACATCGCAAGACGTGGTCAGGACTGCTTGGAAAAGCTGGTCGTGACCGGAAATGTGGAGGGGAGTAGAGGTAGAGGAAGATCCCCGACTAGATGGACTGACCAGATCAAAGCGGTTACTGGCCTAACAGTAGTAGGTGCATTGCGAACTGCGGAGTGTAGGGAGAGATGGAGGAGTGCTGTCCACCAGGTGATGATGGCAAAGAGAAGAGAGGATCACGACCCTCAGTGATGAGGAAAGCGACTCAGAAGAAGTCATTTTTATGTTTCTGGGCTGAATATATTGGTTATTTGATCAATTAACCATTTGAAATTAACTTCTAAACATTGTCAATCTTCAAACTTCCTCCTCCTTGACCTTATAACTGAGGATAGCGGCTTCACTCAATCACTCGCCAAACGATCCCCCTCCTTGTAGAATGGTCTTGGACAGATCGAAAGGTCTTCGGTGACTCAAGATCCTGTAGCCGAATTGACAAGGTTGCTCTATCAGGTCGATGAGTGACCTCTGGATCTTCTACCCTCCAGAGCTTCTCGAGGTTATCCTAGGCCCTTCTGGCAATTTATCCAAAATACTGAAGGATGCGTTGTAGGCAGATTGTTGATAGGTAAACCTTTATTGACAGTTCATCAAATATGAATAGATTGGTTCTCCTAGCAGTCTGTGGTATTTGCAGCAGTCTCTGCCAACACCACAAATCAAAAGCTTTACAAAACAGAACAAATTAAAAAAATACTATATTTTATCAATGAATACAATATTTACTCTTTCACATGTGATTAGAAAATTTCAAATGTATTTAGAATATAAAATTTATAGACTTCTATCAGATATCAATCATGAGAGTCTCTTGTAGCAATGCATTTAAGTAGAAAAGTTTTAAAGTATGTAGTAATAATTTATTTACATATCCACCTTCTTACTAATAATGTTTTCTTTTCTACACTGGTTTATTAAAATGTTGCTATGTTTATAATTTAAAATATTCATTTCATTTTCATTATTTCAGGGGTCAAACTGCTTTACACAAAGCAGCAGCACATAAAAGACGTGCCGTTTGTTGTCTATTGGTAGCTGGAGGTGCATCTCCACTGTGCCAAGATATGAGAGGTCATACTCCACGACATCTTGCACTGTTAGCTAATGACCAACACCTTGCTGCTTATCTAGAAAGTAAATACCTACTATTCTTATTTGAAAGTATATTTTGCAATAGGTATTAAATTATTTATTTATTTTCTTTATTCATATCATAACAAAATATATGAACATACAAAATGTATACATTACATAGTTTACAATATCACCTACCTCTTAAAGCTTGTGTAGAGGGAGGATGTGTGCAATTAAATGATTGAACATTTTTTTTTTGTATTTGATCTCATATAGGTATGTTGTTTCTTTTTATCCTGTTATTATTTTTTTTCATTATTTTTTACTAACAGTGGCTCAACTAGCATACCTTCATGGGCTTAACAAATATTTAGTACAATTTAGTATCACAATTGTTAAATAATGGAGAAAAGGATAACCATAAATATTTGTTTTAAAATGCAGAGCCTCAATAACTATTTATATTTAGTTACTTTATATTTTTTCAATTTCTTTTCTATTATACTTTATTTTTAACAGATGAAATTGAATTAAATTATTGGAGCAGTACCTATACAAAAAAATGTTTTTTCAGGTCAAGAAAATTTCCAAGTTGCCTCTGAAGACTTAGAGACTGTTGTATAAATACAATACAGCTGCTGCAGCCAATGGAGATCTCACAATGCCTAATATTTGTAAAAATAAATAATAATTAATAGTTTACTCAAAAAGAGTGATATTTTGTAGTTAATAATGTATATAACACTGACATTTAAAATGTTTCAAATCGTTTACTCATTATGAATGATTATAACTAAAGGTTTATTAATATTATTATGAATACATATTGTTCACTGATATAAATAAGGATCAATTATATAGTAAGATTTTATTATCGAATTTAAGAGCTGATCAGAATATTATAATTGCATTATGGTATATTACAATTAGGAATCTGTGAATATAAATTCCACTATTTATTGAATTCTTAAAAATTACTGTTATTACAGTTGTTTCCTAATGTAAATACTAGATAATAAATAATTTATTGAATATGTATCATATAATTATCATAAAATATTAGAATAAGTAATTTTAAGTAAAGCCCACAGATAATGTGCGGTTAAGAAAGACAATGCTGTGAGAATATTGTCATTAGTTTTCAAGCGGCTATAAGAGTCCAATGTATTTAAATAGTATTCACATTGTTTAGTTGTGCATGAAATAATATTGTCAATAGGAGCAATCAAATAATATTATTTATACCAGTCACTCTACTCTGATTGGTCTTTCATAGAATTTATTATAGAACCCCTTAAGAATTAATTCATTAAGGTCTAAAATTTACGCTTACTTTTCACTATTGTGGAGTCAACTAGTGCTCTAGTGAATATGTCCTGTCATATATTTTCTTTCATATTCACAATCACAACAAAAACTACACTACTGCAAGCAACAAAAGGTAATAAATAGATTTCACTTGTCTCTAAGTCTCATTAAAATTTTGTCCCAATATCTCAAGCATGACTGTAAAACTAACCTTATAATCACCTTTATTTAAACTAGTTGCATGTAACACATGAGATCCAACTGTCGATAGTGATAGTATGTTTAGTTGAATTATAAGAATAAAACTATAAAACCATAAATCCAAATTATTGAAAATTTTAACACATGTTGGTATGTATGTCAAGATAGGACAGTATGGAGGTCAGTCCTCTTTTCCTACCCGGAATATGAAAACAGCATGATGCGGTTCTGTATGTATGTTTGGAGATTAAGTACCTATCAAACTATTAAGTCTTCTTATATATTGTGTGTAGGCTACTACCATACAAATTGTATGAAACAATGTCATCACTAAATTCAATTTTTATGAAAATTGTTAAAAAAAAATTGAGATGTACAAATACAATGTTAATATTTTTTATAGAAAATTAAATTATCTAGTTGGGGTGTTTCGGCTTTTTTCGATATTTTAAAAAAAAATTAAAATATAGGCAGTTAAACTCATAAATTTATCATAAAAAAAATATTTTTCTTAATAAAAAATGTTTGAGAAACCCTGGAATTTTTTTGAATAAACTAATTTGAGATTTTGTATTTGTCTATATTTGTACCAATTTCCAGCGTTCTAGCTGTTATGGTTTCTGAGATATATGGAAAAATAAAGTAAAAATTCAAAAGTTGATAACCCCTGACAAACAAAAATTCGAAATTCTGAGTATAAAAGTTTTGCAAGCCTATAACTGTTTATATATTCTGAAATTTTGGGCTCTGTAAATTGAGCGTATCAAAAGTTACAAGGGGGGGACACACACACAGACACACACACAGACACACACACACACAGACACAGACACACGAAATGTTCCACTCCGAATTCTGGGTAAATCCGTGTATGGAACATATATGCTGCGAAGCCTCTAAGTTGGTGTTTTTTGACTTCAAAGTTGGAAAAGCAGTGAAAAAAGTAGACCTCTGCATACAATTCTCGCGTATCCTGGCTTGAAACATTGTCGATATGTTAAGAGAACAAAGTTCTCCTGAACAAATCGACAGTTGGATTATTTATTTTGTAAAATATCATTTTTTAACTCTTAAAAAACATCGACTTTTTGTTTTTTATAATAATTATTAAATTTACACTTGCTTGGTTTTTATTTTTTTGTTACCGAATCACTAAATGATGTTTAAATTTATGTCATATAAATTTTTACTTTTATTGCTTGGGAAAGTATAAAGATTTTTTTACATTAACCTATCAGTATCTCAAAAAATATATATAAATTAATTATTTTTATACTGTTAATTAAAAAGTATATATATTTATACAATTGAAATGGTAAATAATATCTGTGTTGGTTAAAAAACACCACGTATCAGATAATGTGATATGATATTCCCAAGATTCTCATAGTGATGGGTACACCAGTTCATGTAATTGAATATTGTATATTTCATTAAAGTCAATTATTGATGCAAATGAATAAATTTTTATTATATATTATATTTTCATAAATTAACTTATTTATCTTAGACATTTCTCAGTAAAAATGTTTCATTAGATTCAGAAATAATGAGAAGAATGGAATATTAATTACGACAATGCATCTTTTATGTAATAATTATTTATTTGTAATCAACGTGTTTATAAATATTGCCTCAATGAACAATCCATGTTTTGATAGAAAAAATTACACAATCTTTGTTTTTATTAATACGAAGAATTATGTAAAGCTAAGAAACTTAAATATATGTGTTTTATCTCCATAAAATACTCATCTATGATGAATACCTATATACGGACATACCTATATTGTAAAAATATGTTTTTTTTGTCATTTGTTTGTGGTGTTATGAATATTTTTGAACAGTACAAATTGTTTCGATAATGCCTTCAAAACTACCAAAAACTTCTAATAACCAACACTTCCAAATATTGTAAATTATAAAAAATAAGATAGATCTTACTACTACAAATGTTACTGTTAATCAATGAACAACTTGAAATATTGTTTAAAATCAGATAAAGTGTTTACAAATTTATACTAGCTAACCATTCATACTATAAAGATCTACATCTCGTCCTTTTGAATTTGTATCTTGTGAATTACATACTCTTTTATTAATTATATTCGTTTTTTTTTCAAAATATATATCATAATATTCAAACCTATTTAAAAAGTAACTGGTTCATAAAAACATTTTATAATACACGTATACAACCTGCTATTTTCCTTCCTTGTTATGATGTATGTAATTAATTGTTCATTAATGTTATCTAATATGTAGAAAATATATATTAAATATACAGAGTTTATTGTTGAGCAATCACAATAATTATTTTAATAAAAAGTCTTTGTACATAAATAATATTGTGCATGTATTTAACTCACATTGTTTTACAAGATAAAAGTGTATTTGCCTAATATAATATGTTGTACATTTTATTTGTATTTAACATCATCGTTCCCATAATCTATATATTATAATTTTTGTATATTTTGTTTCAAGAAATCTAAAATTGTAATTGATTATTTAGCAAACAGCATTCTATTATTACTGAATTATTTGGAATTATTATACAAATGCAAAACAATGAATTAAATTATTATATTAATTGACATATAAGTTTGTGATTGAAAATTGCATGGGCAATAACCCAATTAATTTACCTAGATATCTGTACATTTACCTACACTTAAAAAATTAAAAGAAGATGTCTTTTCAATTGACCATTGAAATAACAATATCTTGTAGTTTCATTATTTAACTTTTAATAATAATTAAAAATATTTGTCTTAATATTTAAGAATACTAAAAACTTTTCTAATTTGTCACATCGATCTGTAAATAAAACGTTTTTTAATATACTTATGAAATAAGCATCTGACAATCACAACTAATGTAAATAATATCTGTGCCATACAAACTACAAACCTTGATTAGTTGTGACATATCTTTTTGATAAACTCTTAATATTAACTTATTGATTGTAATATTTGATAAATTGTAAAATACTTATCATTGTTGCATTTGCAAAATCTGCTAAGTAAAATTTCACAGGATTTAGAAGGCAATGTAAAAAAAAGTATTTCAAAATCTTACATTTTTTATAAGCATTAATGTCTATTATTGCCTTCATGGCATTAATGTTGTTTTCTTTGATCATAAATTTGATTTATCAACATATTTTGAATATTCAGAAGAAATTCCAGAGTCAAATCTCTTTTAATTGTAGGGCATGCTATATCTACCAGCTTGGGAAGTACTTTCTAAAGGTATATATATGCCCTTGGTTTCAGGGAAGAGGAGACATTTCCTGTTTAACGAGAATGAGAATTGTTCGCTATACTGTGGCTACCCACCTGTTTAAAATTCATGTATTTAGCAGCCAAATCTGTGAGTGTGGTCTAGAGGAGGAGACTCTGGACCATATGTTTTTTAATTATAATAACCGGTCTAATATCAGTGGTTTGTATAAATCCTTTATCGACACTGTTCATACATCTCCAACATTGAACTGTAACTTAATTTTGAACTTATTAATATTCTCCTTTTACCCTTCCTTTTTATTTATATTTTAATCCAAGGCATATGGCACTCTTAATAGGGTGAATTGCCATATAAAGCAAAAAAAATGGTATATGCTGTCTTGTATTAAAATGACTATCAAATTATACTTGATACTTGCACAAAGTTCCTTTTGTAGGTACAATGATGATATGTTGCATAGTACTCCATTTAAACAAATAAGTACATGTTATTTATATAATATGGAATAAGAATTTATTTATATTGTTTTGTTTTACTTTTTAATCAATCCATTTCATTTAATCACTTTTTAATCCTACCAGGTTTTTTTAACCAATGCGTATTATGTGAATCTATCAATCTAGTGAAATATGTATTTGCATTTTAATATGTGGAATGAAATAGAATGAGACGTATGCCAACAAATACAAGACCAAAATATTTCAATTATTTCACACTATACGTATTCAAGAAATTTACCATTTTGAGTAGCTATGAAAACATAAATATCAATCTTTAACTTGAATAATATTGTTTTATGCGTTGAATTTCACATAAAAATTTAATAACATATTAATTATAACTAGCAGTAAAAAGTTTTCAATAAAAATTGAAAGGTTTTTTATTTGAAAGTTCAAATAAAAGTATTTCTTATAAAGTAAAAGTCGGTGAAAAATTTACAACTCAATTATTTGCTTTTTATTATATTATTTATTTTCATATAAAATAAATATTACAATAATACAGGTATTTTCTCTTAGTAGTCTTGTATATGCAATAATAAATTTAAGGTAAACATTTTTGTGAATATGTAAGTATATATATTATAAGATATGTACTAAAACACATTTGGAAAAAAACTGGTATTAAACATAGGTTTATTGATAAAAAAATACAATTCATTTTAATATTTTTGTCTTTGTATAATTCTAAAATCTATAATTTGAATAATCATTGTAGAGATCACTATGAGTAGAAATATATTAATTGAATTGAATAAATATTCCCCCGCTATGGTTATAAAACTAATAGTCAGATTACAGTTTTCTTTAATTTGAAATGGATAAATAAGTATGATAGACAATTTAGTTTCAACACTAAAAAAGGATATTGTCGAAATAAAATTGACAACTTCGTAGAACTTAGAATAAAATTTATATAGTAATCTAATTTGTTTGGTAACACATAAAAAAAAAAATAATAACAGCACATAGAATATTAGTTACACTATCACTTTATTTTACTCATGGCAACTACTAAAGTAGGATAATATGTATATTGCGTGGAATGGGGGTATAATAGAATATTTATTTTTCTTTCTACAGTCTTGAGGCTAGCGTCCATACAGGCACAGCAGATGGTTTTTAGATTTGTATAGAAATTCATACAAGTGCGTCCACTGATCGGCAGCGGACGGAGCACGCAAATCGGATCATTGGAATGCCGATGATGTTGCTGGAAGAGGCAAAAATCCGATCAGATGTCATTTTTGTATGTGCCTTTTCTATGGTGATGTTGTCGTATTGCCTTTTTTATGGAAAATTGTCATTATAAATTTTTTTATAAACTTTGATCATAATATATTTTATTACTTTGTATACGTTGCTACGTTATTGAAATTGAAATTGCAACTGTTTTCGGAACTAACCATTCCCTGAGACAGATTTCACAGACAGATAATTTTTTCGTAATTAGATAGTGGAAGTATCTCAATAATGTTATTAATTCGAATGTTTTTTACTCAATCACGTGAAAACTGCTGTAAGATTTTGGATGGAATTTGGCATTAAGATATATATATATATATCCTAGAAAAGGCTATTTTTTACATTTATTCTTATTTTCATTGAATAAAATCATGTACAAGCCGAGCATGCGATTACCAAGCCGAAAAAAAAAATTGTATTAGCATTTTCGATAGAAAATTATCAACAAATCCAAATGAGAGTTGTGTCGGCAATCAGATTTGTGCACCTCTGTGGACTCACTGACACAAACAATTCCGTCTGATAGGCTCCATCGACTGCGCCTGTATGGACGCCAGCCTTATTTACTTAATGGGAGCCTTATACCTATGTATTGTTAATAGCAAATTTCTAAAACATGTAATATTTTACTTTCTTACTATATATTAATTCTATGAGAGCCTTATAAATTGTTGATAGCAAATTTGTAATACTTACATCTGTATCAAAGTTTGTTATTGTAGACTTATGAAAGGAGTTCCTTGTTGTATATATATGCTCACAACTGACATTCCAATATTATTATAATAGGTATATACTATGTAGGCACTTTTGAGTTGTGTAGTTAGCAGATAATATGCCAAAATGGCTTTGTAAAATCTATGGTGAGATAATATTATCTAGTATAAAAATAAATATATATTATGTATAAGCAACCGTATAATATGAGAAATATACATAATAACAATAAATTAATGATAAAGGAAAGACAAATTGCCTTATGATAAGTAAATGTCCCTAAATAATCCAAATAGAAATGTATCATTTTAAGTCAGAAATCTCTTGCCTCCGAGGCTGACTTAATACTGAGCATATTCTGATCCACAATATTGTCTTATGTTAGGATTGTGAAAATTATCTTTATTATGTACTTCTGTAGTGTTACCTTTAAAAAAGAAAATATTTTCGATAATATTTGAACCTGATAAAGTTATAATCACTAAATTTAATTAATAGCACCAAATTTTGTCTCGAATTAAGGGTCCAAACCATGCACTATTTTCCCAATGCATATATTTATTAACACTGTGTTCTTTTATGCTATGCACCTTGTAGCAGGGTGCCTCCAACATATATTTACATACATACATTAGTCAAGTATTATGCTATGCACCTTGTAGCAGGGTGCCTCCAACATATATTTACATACATACATTAGTCAAGTATTATCTTATCAATTATTGTGAAACTTATTTCTAAAAATGTAGAGTCAACTCTAATAAATTACTTACATTCTTATTATATATTTCTAGTGATATTTGCTTATGTTATGAACCTCGTAAATAAAAAATATTATCAAAAACAGGTATTTATAACAATATTTTGGCACTGGTTTTCAAAAAGCTTATCATGCAATATTTTTTAAATGTCTGCAATAAATATAAGAAAAAATGTTTGAAATTAAGTTGAAAATAAATTTGTTTAACATGGTATAAAAATTTCTTTGTGTACCAATATAAAGAAAAGCATTTCGTATATCATTTTTACTTTTTTTCTATATTTATTTAGTGTACAATGCACACAATTTATTGTTTGTCTATCCTTTAAAAGTTTCTCCTATTTTCAATTTATAAAGGTACAAATTTTATGTTAAGCTGATTTTCTTATTTTATTTGCATTTTATTATATAATTTTGATTTAAACTTAAGATCTGCAACACTGGAATATGATCTTGTTTTCCTTAATTTAAGAGTTGAAAGTAATAAAACCCTGTTACTCAAATCAATTCTAAAAGTTTATTTTATTTCATCCTTTCAAAAATACCAACATGAACCATATTTTCATTTTTTAAATAAGTAAAATTTTACGCACTTATGATTAGTTGGAATGATTCAGTAGAAATTCTATTTATTATATCTATATTATAAATTTTAATGTTTGTATCTATATATCTATGTACCTATGTATGTATGTGTTGAATGCGCTCCTAAACCGTTCATCCGATTGCAATGAAACTTTGGTGAATTGTCGAGAGTATACCAGGGATGGTTTCTGGATTAAAAAATTCTTCTTCTTCTTCTTTATCGGGTATTAGGTTATTTTACCTATGAGTGGACTATCCTGGGATCCGTTCATCCAATTGCAATGAAACTTTGATGAATTGTCAAGCGTATACCCGGGATGGTTTCTGGATTAAAATTTTTTTTCTTCATCGGGTATTAGGTTATTTTACCTATGAAGGTGGACTATCCTGGGAACCGTTCATCCGATTGCAATGAAACTTTGATGAATTGTCGAGCGTATGCCCGGGATGGTTTCTGGATTAAATTTTTTTTTTCTTCTTATTCTTCTTCATCGAGTATTAGGTCATTTTACCAATGAAGGTGGACTATCCTGGGAACCGTTCATCCAATTGCAATGAAACTTTGGTGAATTGTCGAGCGTATGCCCGGGATGGTTTCTGGATCGAAAAATTTTTCTTCTTATTCTTCATCGGGTATTAGGTCATTTTACCTATGAAGGTGGACTATCCTGGGAACCATTCATCCGATTGCATTGAAACTTTGGTGAATTGTTGAGCGTATGACCGGGATGGTTTCTGGATTAAATTTTTTTTTCTTCTTCTTCATCGAGTATAAGGTCATTTTACCAATGAAGGTGGACTATCCTGGGAACCGTTCATCTAATTGCAATGACACTTTGGTGAATTGTCGAGCGTATACCCGGGATGGTTTCTGGACTAAAAAAAATTTCTTCTTCATCAGAATATTAGGTCATTTTACCTATGAAGGTAAAATGACCTAATACTCTGGGAGAAGAAGCTCCAACTGTCCTTCCATCTCTTCACAGGTCTTCCAGGACAGTTTCTAGATTTAAACGTTTTTCTTCTTCTTCTTTATCGTGTATTTGGTCATTTTACCTATAAAGGTGGAGTATCCTGGAAAAAGAAGGTCCAACTGTTCTTTCATCTCTTCGTAGGTCTTCCCAGTATTGTTTCAGGAATTAAACTTTTTCTTAACCTACTGAAGGGACGGGAGGTAATGAAGGGAAGGGAGGTACTGAAGGTCCTGAAGGGACGGGTGCTACTGAAGGGACGGGAGGCCTGAAGGGACAGGAGGTACTGAAGGGCCTGAAGGGACGGGGGTACTGAAGGGCCTGAAGGGACGGAAGGTAGTGAAAGGACGGGAGGTACTGAAGGGCCTCAAGGGACGGAAGGTACTGAAAGGCCTGAAGGGACGGGAAGTACTGAAAGGCCTGAAGGGACGGGAGGTACTGAAGGGTCTGAAGTGACGGGTGGTAATGAAGGACCATTTTTAATTATACAGGCAATACGAAGTTTGCCGGGGGTTCACTAGTATAATTTTTTTTTTCTATTAAGTTCACAATAACATATGCAAAATATAAAACAAACTATATAGAAAAGATGCACAGTAAGACAAAACATATTTCCCTTTACTAGAGTGCAAGCACTCGTGTGTACTATGAAGTTGTCATAATATATAGATTATGTATAGTAGATCACATTTTATAAATATTATAATTATTTTTCGAGTAATTTTTAACATCTCAATAGAGATGAGGTTGGAATATTATAGAAGAACCAGGAACTCAAGGCACCTACAGGGCTTATGACCTGTCTTCGGCTGGTTTACATAGCCATTTTATGCGCTTGCGCAACATTCCCCCTATCAATGCAATTTTGAAAGTTCTATATATTTTAATAATGATTATATTTATCAAAATAAAATTTTACATAATTAATTTCTATGATATATTTTACCACAAATATGTTTTTAATTTTATCAACTTTAAACAACAAATGATAGGTATATTTTATTCAACTGGTTTTAAAGCGACAGCTTCCTTAGGACTTTTTACGTGTATTTTTTTCTAATGTGCAATGTATGCAGGAACGAAAAGGTTGAGAAAGAGTGACAGTGAAATTAAAGACTTTTATTGAGTTAAACAATGTGGCGGAATTATTGCCCGCAGGCAATTTCTACCGGTCAACCACCATGATAAATACAATCAGTTACAGGAATATAAGAATACAAATAAAAAAAGAAAAAAAAAATCATAAATTAAAAATATAAATAAAAAAGGAAAAAAAATCATAATTTTTTCCTTTTAGTTCAATATTATGTTTTAAATCATTGTTAACTTGAAATGTTGCTCTTACCTACATACCAACCTATGATCATATTTTATTTTTATTTTTTGCAAACTTGTATTATTTTATGTCAATCATAACGACAAAATGTAATAGGCCTTAATACTTGATGTTACTATTGTATTGTACTATGTCTTAACGCTGTTTTTTGTCCAACTTTAACATAAATAAATAAATAAATAAATAAATTAAAAATACAAATAAAAAAAGAAAAAAAAATCATAAATTAAAAATACAAATAAAAAAAGAAAAAAAATCATAAATTAAAAATACAAAATAAATATAAAAACAAAAAAAAAATAATATGCATATATAAGAACAAAAATAAGAATAAAAAAATAATACATCAGATAGATACACTATGTTTATTGGATGGAGGATAGAAGAGGAGAAAGGAAGAGGGATAAAGGGAAAAAGACGTGAATTTGTGGTTATGTGGATAGAAAGTGTGACTTCAGACACTTTTTGAATGCTATCAAGCTAGTGGCATCTCTGATACTCTCCGGCTGCTGGATAGATTCCACATCCGAGCTGCATGAACTGTGAACGAGTAAGTATAAGTAGAGGTGTGGTGTATTGGTATTGTAAGTGTGCTATTATGTTGGGAATGTAAGTTAAGGCCATGTGAGGATAAGTGTGATACATGCACACAGGTGAGATTTCATATGTTCGTCAAGAGCAAATGGCAGGTTAATCTGGGAATGGCTTGTGTGGGTCTCGAATGGGTTGATATATAGAATATTAATTGTACTTGACATATATACTGATTCCTTTAATTGTGAAATGGTAATATAAAAGAGAGATTAAAGCAACGAGTTTTACTGAAGAAAACGAAGAAGTAAAGGAATCACATAGAGAATATTTAATATTTTGATGGCTCTTTACCCAAAGCAGATGTGTTTATTAAAAATTATTTCATCACGCATTCTCACTTTTTTGAAAAATTGGGGTTGGGTAATATTAATTGTACATAAACAAGTATTTATGATCCAATATGTTATAATCTATAATTGGAATTTTAACACATAAACCTGTCCAATACAAATAATAAAGAAATATAAAAATTCTAGTATTATAAAACGAACGAGGATATTTGTGCAATAAATATACCAACTCAGGTTACTAACACAACAAAGGCTTGTCTAGATCATATACATATTAAAACAATGGCTGATGTGATTGGTGTCGTTATTAATGCATCCATAACCGATTATTACCTTATTTTGCCTTAGTTCAGAGTGTTCTTGCATATGGACAGATCAGGTTGCGGCTCAAGGGCCTAGGCAGTAAAGGCGTGGGTGGGCGGCCGACGCTGTTGTGCCCTCATCAATTCTGTACTTAGAGAAGAGCAGGACGAACGCCTTTAGTCTCGCTCGGCAGTAACTCGTCAACTGTGGCGAATGTTGTTTGGTTCGGGCACACTGCCGGCGCAGACTTCGGGTCAGACATCCTGTGTTGACAATTGAAACGTCAAATCTGACAGGTGATGATTGCGTCGGATGCCCCCGGTGTTAGCCCGCCAAGCCTTCGGATGCCAACACGAGGACCGAGGGGTGCGGGGACAAGCCCTTCCGTTCGATCGGTGTGCCTAGGGGCTTGCCCCTGCTGCCGATCTTGAGCGGTTGCCCCGCCGTTTGAGGTTGGATTCTCGGGGGCAGTGGTTGAACCCGATGGATAGTAGATATTTTGTGTTGTCCGACGTTGCGGCTGCGTCCGGGGGTGAACAGGACCAATGGGTACTATAACGCCACCGGCGTGGAAGTGTTATCGCGATCTCCATAGACCATGTGGGTTGGGGCCACAAAAACATTATTGTATCATTTGGTCAAATCGCAAAAATGTATATTGAGAACAAATTGTAAGAAACCGTAGGTATAGGTACCCGTTGGAAGAATTATTTAAACAATTCAATGTACTTGATGTCAGACAACTATACATACGAACAATAGTTTCACATTTCAAAAAAATACAAGTACAAGTAATACTGCGGGGCATATATACCTTTATGAAATGTACTGTAATAGGTAAATAAATAAAAAAATAATCTATGTTATAAATAAATTTACAATTTTACAAAATATAATGAAAGTGTCAACCTAAAAATTAGATACCTATGAATATAAGGAAAATAATATAAGGAATAGAATGAAACCATAGTATTATTTTAAATATATAAATATATTTTAATTGAAAATAAAAACAATTTATTTTCAAGAATTACAATATATTAATCGAATTTTCTTTGTAGCTTTAAACTAAATAAAGTAACGTGATATCAGAAGGTAAATAAAACATTATAATCAAGCCTTACCAACATCTTCTTTCAATGACACAGTACGATTGAATACAATCTGAAAAATAAAATATATGTAATAAATATAACAGATCATTTTATTACACACAGTAAAACAAAATAATAAATTAAATTCAACTCAATGGATAGATTATAATTTATAAAAAAAACATCAATAAAATAATGAAAACAGGAAATTATACATTTTTATTTTATAATATCCAATTATTATCAACCTCACTGTCTATACAAAAAGTAAAAGATCAAATTAACCCACAATTTATAATAAATACTAAAATTGAAGTCAGGTAGCAAAAGCATATTCATTCTTTAAAACAAAACATTACAAAGTTAATTTCTTATTAGACACTTGCCAAATGGCAATGGATATAAGCCAGTTATTTGAAAATACCAGAAAGGTATATGCCAAGGATGCATTCTGTCTCCAATACTATTCAACATTTATGGGGAATACACAATGAGGAGAGCACTTGATGGATGGGATGGGAAGATTGGGGGGAAGACCTTAGATATGCAGAAGATATCACATTCATAGAAAAGTCTGAAAATAAAATGGCACTCATAATGCAGAAAGTAGAACAAGAAAGCAGACACCTAGGCTTGGAGATAAACCAATTGAAAACTAAAATTATGATTAGACATGATGGTGATGGTGAAGACATGACCTATCTAATTTGGAGGTTGTGGAAAAATTTGTTTATCTCGGCTCTACTCATGGACAAAGGTGAGTCAAAATAAAATGTCACGTTGCAATAGCCAAAACTGCTATGACTAAATTACACAAGATATGGAAAGATAGAAAGATTTGCTTAACAAGAACACTTGTTTTTCCCATTTTTCTCTACGCTGTAGAATCATGGTCAATCAAAGCTCGCAAAAGGCAAAGAATCAATGCATTTGAAATGTGGTGCTGGAGACACAAGCTTCAAATTCTCTGGACTGCGAAAAGGATCAGTATATCCATCATAAAGGAACTGAAGATACAGGACAGTTTATCCGCCATATAGTGCGTCCTTCAGTTTTTTGGACAAATCGCCAGATGCGATGAAAATAACTTTAAAAAACTGGTTATTGTTGGCGGGGTTGAAGGTAGAAGCAGAAGTGAACGATGGACAGACAAGATTAGGCTGCCTCTGGTACATCGGTGGTTAAAGCAATGAGGACGTTGGTGTGTCGGGAGAAATGGAGGACTATGAACATAATGATGATGAGAAAAGCTGATCACGACCCTTAGGAATGAGGAAGACGATAATGATGATTTAAAAATACCTTTTGGGAATCTGTATCTGGATCCACAGAAAAGAATCCAATTCTCTCAAACTGAAATTTGTCATAAACTTTGGCAGATTTAAGCGAATTTTCAGCCATGGCATTCATTACGCGCAATGCATCAAGATTGCAATCACTCAAAAATCCTCCAGGAACTTCATTAGGATCTTCAGGATTTTTGTGATGAAACCTTCAAATAATGCAAAATACATTTTATTCAAGGTATACGATTAAAAAAGAATATCTAATATGTATTTTCAATATTATTGCAGGAAATAACATAATAAAAATAGATAACAGTAATTGAATGGTTTTAACCAATAAAAAAAATTAAAATGCATCATAAGAATACAATTCCTCAATCACAAAATTTATGACACTAATGATAATGTTAAATTTATATTTCTATAGGAAATGAGTCATTCAATGATAAAGAGTGAGTTAATGCTAGTCTATCAATAAGTTTTATAAGCTGAGTCATATATATTTTGGCTACATATTAGTACAAACTCAAGTTTCAAAAATGACAACTGCATATTAATGTTTAAGACGCAATTAAATACTTTGATTTATTACAAGGGATTACTAAAAGAAAACTTGACATTTTGACAAAGATAAGGAAATAATTGTAGAATGATCAAATGTTTTATAGTAAGCGTGGTAATAAATGCACTGCCACTAATGTTAGTGAAATATTTTGTAGATATTTCCTATTGCCTAGGGGGGTGGCGACTAGTCCTCAACGCCCTCCGAACTCACCTTTGACCAAAAATACCCCACCGGTGGGCAATACCACCCCCGTTGGGAACCACTTCTAAAAAAACTTTCCATTAAATATTTCAAATGCTTAAAATTGACTAACAAGACCAATTAAATTTCACTACTCTATTATAAGTTGAGAGGAAAATAAATAATACTTACAATGGTTCATACAATCTTACTTCTATATTTTTTGGCACTGATACCCACTGTACGAAAGCTTTGGGTTTAACTTTGACATCGTTGGCATTTTCACAGAGACACTTCAGTTCTATAATTTCACCATCTTTATCATGGATAACATCTGAAACCTACCATCACATAAAACTAATAAATATTTTTTTAAGGAAATATTGAGAACAATAAACACAGTATATCTATTTTTTTAATAGATTTACCTTAATAACATATCCTGTATATTTTAATCCTACACTTTGATCGGGAGATAATCTCTTGTAACCCTTTTCCGGAATTTCCTTGAAATCAGATTTTTCTATATAAAGTACTTTTTCAAACACTATTGACCTGGAACTTCTCTCGGGTTCGCTAGGAAAATCGGGAGCCACTACACTAATTGGTTTATCACTTGGGAAATTTGTAATTGTAACTTTCAATGGCTCCAGTACTACAAGAATTCTGAAAAATATGAAAATATTTGTTGTAAGTATCCATTTATATTTCATACTAATAATTTATTTTCTTATACACTGAACACTGAAGAATGTCATTCAAAAATGTTGTGAATATACATAATATGCCCCTATTATTAGCTTTTAGAGATTCCGAAAAAATATTTCGAAAAGACTGAGACATGGGCAGTGATGAAAGGCCAGGAAAATTGTATAGTGGACTATACCGTGATACAACTCCACGAATCTTCTGAAATGTTCCACATTAGAAAAGGGATAAGACAGGGCGACACAATATTTCTAAAATTATTTACACTCGCACTAGAAGATGTCTTAAAAACCCCAGATTGGAGTGACAAAGGTGTTTACATCAATGTCAAATTACTAAGTAATTTAAGGTTCGCATATGATATAGTCTTATTTGCCTCAAAGAATTAGAAGATATGATGAACGACATATACAAATCGTCTTGGAAAATTCGTCTCAAAATGAATACATCAAAAACCAAAAATATGCAATGCCGAGCCATCGAAGAGCATCTTGGTAGATGGAAAGGTCATCGAAAAGGTTGATAGTTATGTTTATCTAACACACTATGTAACTCGAAAAAAATCAAGAGGCAGCAGAAATTGAAAGAAAATTCTATCATGGGTTTCATGAAATTTCGTGTTCTTAAAGCATGATCACTACCTAACATAATATACAACATTGGTCTAAATAGAAAAGAGTATAATTTATTGTTTTTTTCAATTGTTTTTAAATAATTGACTGAAAAAATTTAATACAAGTTACAATTCAAATGTGAAAAAATAAAGATTATTACGATTATAAAAAACACAGTTTCATTATCAACTTCCACTCTGTGAACGAAACAACGTTCAAAATAAAATAAAGATTGTTGAAATAAATACCTAGGTGCTGATTTGTTCAAGATATCTCTTACACAGGCTTCCAATGATGATGGATCTACACTACCCTGGGCTCCAGTTACTCCAAGCTTGGCACAGAATATGTTGATTGCCTCAGATGGGAATCCTCGTCGACGAAGAGCACTCAGTGTGTACAGCCTTGGATCGTCCCAATCTACAACACAAAATCATTTTTGGAACATTGTAAAATTAAAATGTATACTTAATTTAATATAAAAAAGCAAACCTCCAAAAGACAATTTTCTAAGAATTAAACAGATAGTTCGAAGCAGAATATTTCAATACCTATATGGAAATCGACAATCATATATAAGATTAAATAAATTACAAATTTTAATACATTAAAAAAAACTGACCCCTAACAATATTCTCGTGGATGAGTTTGGCAATTTTTCTCTTTGAGACAACAGTATAGTTAACATTTAGGCGGCCATACTCCCATTGGACAGGACAGTATATATTTAAAGCATTACACAACCAATAATATGAGGACCTGAAAATTTAAAACAAATTACGTTTGTATAAATAGATCAAATATAATTTACTTAAAATATCAGAGTCAAGAGAAACATTGAATTGTATTGCTTATGAAATAATAGGGTCATATAAAATTGGTTTCAGTGCACTTTTATTACCTACCTATAATTTTATTTCAATATCCTTATCTAATCTTCTGTCTTACTGAAACATATTATACACTCACTCCCTAATCTCACACAACATTTCTTATTTAATTATTTCATGATAACACAAATCCACCTTTTTCATTACAATACATTAAATAAAGAAGAATAATTCTTAATCAGTCACTGATTAAATTTAAGGAAAAATCAATTATTATGAATATAGTACAAAATATGACTATACCTGAAAAACAAATGTAGGTAATATTTATATTTATAGAAGAGGAATGTCAGAAACAAGTAACAAGTCGAATGGCACCTATGCCAGCTTATGTCATTTCCAACATTCCTCTTGTTCTACGTCTCTGTTGAGATGTAAATACCTACAGCTCAGTACATTGAGCTGTTTCATGAAATATTCACGAAAACGACGCTATATTTATACTATCCAAATTATAATAATTATTCAGTCATATATCATAGCATTGGTTTAGAAAATTCTCTCAATCACAAATATGAGGCGATTAAATAGTAATAAGTTGGTTTAATTTTCAATTGTTTCTTACCATTTGCAATGTCAGATTTGTACTGTGCATTTATTTAATCTGTTTGACCGGTGTAATTAATTTAAAAAATTCAGTCATATTTTTTTTTGTATTGTAACATATAACTGGTTAATGCGATATATTATTCTAAGAAAAAATAAAAAAAAATTATGCATTTCAAATAGCTTTACCTCCTCGACTGGAACTCCTTAGTGCACAGTGAATGTGTTATGTTTTCTATACTGTCACAGAGGCAGTGGCAATAATCATATGTGGGATAGACACACCACTGGCTTCCTGTGCGATGATGGGGAACAAACTTTATTCTGTATGCAACAGGGTCCACTTTACCTTCCTCCAAAGTGTGTTTCATGCGAAGCACGGCTTTACCTTCGTCGATTTTTCCATTTTTCATATCCTATAAAAACATTTAAAAATTAAGCTCAAAGAATTATCGAAATCATTGTCGGCCTCCGTGATTCATTTAGTCTGGTTATTTATTTTGAGGATATCTGACTCCTGAATTTTTAAGGTCCTGGTGTTGAATTCTTGATGGAGACACAGTTTTTGTATAATGTAATCATCCTAGAAAAATTGTCCATAAATCTATACAAAATTAGTCTTTAGATATGTGATTTTTTTTTCTTTTATACAGATTTTTGCAAAATCCCAGAATGTGAGAGCAATTCGAAAATTTTGATAGATGACATCACAGAGAAATAAATTTATATTTTCTTTACTGATATCATATACATATAATATGTATGTGAATATGTATCTTTGTCATTAAAATGGTGGTACCTGAAATAGTTGTAAACTTTCTTCAACTGGGCGATTTCTCCAGGGAGAAGGCTCAGGGTTAAATCCCCTCATCTGTTCTACAGTCTGATGACACACATAAGCAAGATCCTTCTTAATTAGCTCAACTGCCCATTCATACATCTGTTGAAAGTTGTCAGAAGAGTGAGTTACTTTAGCAGGCTTATATCCTGTAACACATTTTGATAATACAAAAATATTATAAAGTAAATCAATTTTTGATGCATAATTTAGGTTCACTTAATAAGCAGTATTATGATGAAATAGGATTAAATTTTGCAGACTATTTAGTGAATATAGAATAATAACAGAAGATTTAAAATTATTTGAAATGCAAGAGAAATAATTTTTATTAAATATATAAACTAGTTTTTTATTTTATTTTGGGAAATACTTAGTATGTACTAGATATATTGAAAATATGTACTTATTTATACCTAGCCACTCCACCATGTCTCTGATACCAATAAAGAACTTTTCCTCTTCTTTCTCTGGATTAGTATCATCATATCTTAAATAGCATGTACCATCGTTGGTAGCCGCATAACCAAAATTAATATTGATCGCTTTGGCGTGTCCTATATGAAGGATACCGTTTGGTTCTGGGGGAAATCTAGTTCGAACCTTTCCGTTTACAGCTTTTAAATGTTCTTCCAAAAGAATTTTGGTGTTGGGTGTTACAATGTAACCATCTGTTTTATAATTTTCACCAGGTGCATGGAATTTTACAGACTTCATGAGTTCGGTAATTGTCAATGGTTCGTCTCCATCATTAACACAAGTAGGAAGAACAATTTCTTCTTTGACATCTATCAAATCAAAACACAAAATAGATATAATAAGTAGGTAGACTCCAAAATTAAACGAATGTGTCAACAATAATAATTTACTTTCTTTCCGTTTCTTCTGCTTATTGTATTTTTTGGCTGTCATCTTTTTTTTGTGAACTCTTTACTGTGTAGGTTGATATATAAATAATATTTTACTGTGAACTTTTATTGTTAAGGTTGATTTATGCATATTTGTTATTTTCTTTTTTTTTTGTATACTAACTTTACAAACTTAACTGATAATTGCTTCGGAACAGACTCTGCCTAGTGAAGCAGTTATCTTTAATATATTTTGTTTATAAAAAAAAGAAAAAAAAAAAAAATAATAGGTAACTATTTTGTTTCGGGTTTCAGAGCCTCATCCGAACAAACTTATACGTTTAAGTTATAAAGGTATATTATAAACATATAAGTTTGTTCGGATGAAGGAGTGGGTCAGCTCTGAAACCAGTTAACATTAAATACTCAAAAGTGGTGTAGGTAAACAAAAAGTTATTATTTTAATTCATTAGTTAAAATGAGCCACAAAGTAATAGCTTCAAAGTATCAAGATACAAAATTAGATGGGTCGATGGCAGAACGGTTAGCGCACTGGGCTAGTGTAATCCAGTGGTCGCGAGTTTGAATCCTGCCTCAACCGATTTCGTTCACCTACAGCACAAGCATTTATCCTTATTTTAGGGAACGTAGGAAGATCTATATGTACTTGTTTAACAAGGACATATTCATTTTTATTTAAAAAAAAAAATTAAACTTATGATATTCATTGAAATTAGGGATCGTAATCCAAAAAAATGGGATCCGGCATCATTAGATGTCTACCGGATCCGATACCAATTGGCCGGGTCCAAATATCGAATCTGGTAGGTAAAAAATATACACGAAATCGATTTATATAAGCAAATAGAACCTCCTATGCAAGAAATCGACTGGGGCAGATGATACAATAAACAATATTTGTTTCCTAAAAACTTATTAAAAAAAAATTTTATAACTTCTTGAGTAAAAATAATAATTAAAAGCAAGTTACAAGTTCTTAACTCAGTATTGTGATTCATAATGACTGTTATAATTATAAGAATGAGACTTTTTTGTGTTTTTCATTTATCTGTTTATTGGGATCACAATTGATAAACTTAATTTAATTAAGGAAGATACACTAGACAAAAAAATATTGTTGTTATAACAGTGTAAATAAAGTTGATTTGAAAAAATAATCATTTGTTAATTAACTTTTGTAACATACTCACTCAACCATCTTATAAATTGTTGATTTTTGAATAAAAAGGAAAAATAGTTTTGGTGTGACCAATCCTGTCAGGTCCGTACTAGATTGAAATTAGTACTGGATTGCAATCTCTAATTGAAATCAAAATCCAAAAATATTTGATTTGTATGAATGTTTTTTATTATTAACAAATCTAACAACATTTTTGTGCAATGTCATGAAGTATATAATAAAAACTTCTTTTGCAAATACAAATCTTTGATACAAAACAAAAATTACTTTTTTCTGTTAACGCTTTTAGTCATGATAATCCTTATTTTTTATAATATTTATTATCTAGGTACTATAAAATTGGATAGCACATATTCAAACAATGTCATCTTTTTAAGAGGCTTATTAAGCTATAAAATTATAGAACTATGTAGTTGCATATTAAAAGAAAGTAAGACACAAATAGGTTAATGTTGCAATGATTTTAAAAGGGGTAATTCATTTTTTTATGAAAAATGTAAATACCTTTTCTTGCATCACTCTTGTCCTTTTTACCAGTAGAAACATTCTGAACTTTTGTTTTCTTTTCAGTTTTTGATATTGGTGCCAAATCAGCTTCCGTTTTAGGTCCAAGAAGGTCCAAAACCTGTGAAATTAAAGTATATTTTAAAAAAATGTGACACTAAAGACACTGATGGGAATTGAAAAATCAGATCAAATGGATAAGTTTTTTAAGTCTACTGTTCAGAAATGATAAAGTACTTACTAAATAAAAACGGTGAACATATTTATGGGAAAAATTGTATATGGATAAGGCTGTAGATTTTTCCTCCATTTTAACATAGATAGTTTTACGTTATAGTATCAAACAAGTAACATAAGTGTAACTTAAAAGCAAAATATTATTAAAATGACATTGAAGTTAAACTAACTTAAAAAAATCTGTCCGAATGTTAATTGTTTCCAAATTGTATTTTTTGTGAAGGCATCAACACTGCTTACAGCTATTTTGAAGTAATTGTTACCTAAAATATTATTCTACAAGATAAAAATATTTTAGCTAAAAAAATAATAATTTTTTTATGAATCTCAAAGATTTTGCAAAAAGTGGAAAAATCTACAGCCTTACCCATATATTATTTTTACCTGCACATCAACTTCATTTTTAATTGCTTTTCCATCAGCCCATGGTAAAGATGATCTTACAGCTTGCATAATCAACCCTGTATTAAAACGGTAACGTTTCTCCAATAATTCATTACGAGCCTTGAATATCTAAAAATAAATTTACAATAGAAAAACAATATTTATTAACAAGAATGATACACCACCTTTTCTTGGAATAGTTAATTTTTTTCTTTGACCTGCATACAATGCCTCATACGTATTTCCGTTTCAATATGACCATACTTTCTTCTAAAATATATTATAAATAGATTTATGAAAATTAAAGAAATACCTGTACTTCAACTGATTGTTCGATTTGTTCAGGTGTAATTATAATGCCAACACCGCAAGCCTCCTCAAAATCATTTGTGTTGATTTCTGTCTCATTCACATGATGCAATAAATAATCCAAGCCAGCATCTATTCTGTTTGTGGTGTCTAATTTACCAGACGCGATATATTTAACAACGAATGGCAGTCTATGTGAGATTTGTGGTTTTAACTTAGTGGCTAAATGATATATCAACATACCGCCACCGTCCGGTAGCACAACATTTCTAACCTAAGAGTCATGAAAAAAGACAGTATAAACTTTATTATAGAAATTTAAAAACATAAAACATGAATGTGTTGTTATCGTACCTCTTGCGCAGCAGCTGTCAAAAATTTAGTAACACTTGTATTTTTTAAAGTTTCTTTCGCTTTTTGTTCACTTAACCCTAAATTAGTAAAAAGTGTAATAATTTCATCAACTTCTAATGCCATTTTAGATATAAGTCGAATTTATATCACTGTAAACGCGAAATAGAGCACAGAAGAGTAATTTGAAAGTATAAACTTCTTGCGTGGTAATCTAAATAACTATCTCGAGAAGATTTGATCAAAATTCGTGTCCGACGATAGGTCGTGTCATCCGTCATCAATCGAAAAACCCGCGCCCCTCCACAAGTCCACAAAACATTCTCTTGAAAGTCATAGATCTTTAATAATGTCAAAATGTACATAGACTTCAAAATGTCATAAGATTTTCATATAATGCCGGGTTTACATATTGGTATAGGCTCGGCAAACCATTCGGCGAGCGTGTAAACTGTATTAAATACTCTTTGCTTTGAAGCGCGGCAAACATTACAGAAGTTGAGGTTTTGTCGGCTATAACTTACGTATTTTTATTATAATAAAGGAATTTATTTGCAATTATCTCTGCATGTACATGTTCTTAATCAATTAATAGATATTTTTCAGTAATTATTATTTAAAAATTCTTAAAGAAATACGTCTCAAGACATAAAAAAAAAATTTGAATCATCAATCATCTTAGGGCCGTATTAGACTTGGTCACCGGTTACTGAACGGGCAGCCAGCCCACAGAACACATATACGAGCCAGCCGCGACACCAGTGAGGCCAACCCCATAGAACACACTAACTTGTAGCGTGTGTGTCTGCATATTTGTCTTATGCAACGTCCGGGGTGTTGCGTGTCATTAGTCTATGTTTTGTATCAATATTATTTTTTAACAGATTTTTAATTATCTCAATAGAGACGAAGTTGGAATATTTACTGTAGGAGAACCGGGAAATCAAGGCACCTACAGGGCATACGACCTGTCATCGGCTGGTTTACGTGATCACTTTATGCGCTTGCGCAACGTTCACCAATTATGCCTTTTTAATGAGATCCCTATCAATTCAATTTTGAAAGTTCTATATATTGTAATACTGAAATTCTTTTCGTTGAAAATAAGGAATTTTTACTACAGCCATCTATGTGTGAAATTATGAACAACATTCTTATTATTTTTTATTTATTTTTGTTGTAACGCCATCTATTGAGAGAATTGGTTTTTTGTAAATAATGTACAGAAGATTATGAAAATAACACCAGAAGATACGTCTCCGCGACGCAGCCGAAGGCTTATGAAGCAACCACCACCATAGAATACACTAACTAACTAACCACCACTACCATTCTGAAGATGATTGGCAACGTCCAGATGGAATGTCAAGGACACGCATATCCAATAATAAAAAATATTCTGTCAAGGACACGTTTCTTGCCGGGACCATACAAAATCGACACAGATTACCCGAGAAAATTTTGCAACATATATTTTATTTTATTTCAATGTAAACAAACAGTCATAACCTTGTCATAACAGAGAACAATAAATTACATATATAACACAATTCAAGGACCAAAAACTGTTTACAGCTTATTACTAAATAGTGAAGTGCACTTTGACAATTATAAACAAAACACTATCAATACACAGGGCCGGATCCACCATAGGTTCAAACGGTGCAGTTGCGCCTGGCGCAAATAAATCTGGGGCGCCAAATATAACAAAAAAGATTCAACAAATATATAAAAAAGACCAAAAATATATACCTACCTTAAATCCCGAAACAGAAAAAATATAACGGATGAATTTGAATTCAATTACTACTACTATTATAATTATCTATTAATAATCCAGAGTTGTCGATGATGAGTTATTTTAAATAAATACTAAATACGAATGATTATATTAAATTTATACTTAATATTATTATTCGAAGTGGTACACAACGAAAACCGCATTTGCATTATAAAAATAATGCTTAAAATATAATATATACGAATATCAATAATAATCTAATTTGAATCTCGCGCCGAAAGTAACAGTAGGTAGGTACTTTAAGTAGCGTCTAGCCCCTGAGTTTCTTTTCTGCATTCTTAGGTTAGGTTTAAGTTTGTGTATAATAATAATAGCGACTCGCGTGAGCGAGTTGCTTTATAAATTGAATTATAAATTATTATAAATTAAATATATAATATTCTTTTAATTTTTCGCATTTAATATAAAATTTCACAGCTCATTTGACTTAATACTACGAGATCTCAACCAATCAGAGAGCCAACCGGAAACAGAATGCAAACGGGTAGATTCAGATTGTAGACTCTAGTGGTACTTTACGCCTTACAATATGTATATTATAATCCGCCCGTACCGTGCGTACACATACATACCTATCGTGCATTACACACGAGAAATTACGTGTAGTGGAATTGCCGGAATAATATTGCACCGCCGTTTGTGCCGGACACTTATTTAAAAGGTGCATACTAATTTAAAGAAAAGACAGATTTTTTTTACTTATTCTACAAAATTTATTTATTTGTTGCGTCTGCATTTAGAAAGTACGGCACAACATACCCCAACGCCAATTTAAAAAAATATTTCGTGATAATATACTAATGTACTAATCAGAGTTCACTACTAGTGGACACTTTTTTGTTCTTCGTACATCCTATCACGAGAGCTTGGTTCGTGTAGACTATTACCATTTCGCGCCTTCGCGGCGGTGAATAATTGTAACACAAAACTTGTATTTAAAAAAATCATACTATATGTATCGAATAATTAAGACAACAATATTTGTTAATAGACCTCTTTTACACTTCGCATTAAAAATGTAAGTTAGTCGAGTTAGTTATATTCAGTTTACACTTATGTAGGTACATTCAATCTGTTGCGTAATTCACGTAACATGTTTTAGCAAATTATTTACATACTTATCATTTACTTGCTTACATAATATAATCGATTTAGACTATTGTTTACTTAATAATAAAAATCGGGGAGTAGAAAACTAAAAATTATAGAACAATGTAAATATATTTTTTTTAATAATGTAGGTAGGTACCACAAAGAGAAAACTAAATAAGAACATTGATAAATTAAATATCGGACTTCGACTCCCACGTCACGATTAGGCTGACTTCAAAGCAATCAATTATTAAATCGATTATTAGATACTTATTCAAAGGTGAGTATTTTTTCCAATGCATTAAATTAAAACAAATAATGCAGTGACTTCCTGTTTCCTATGTGTATAGTATTTACAAGGTATTTATTAATTTTATACTGCTTCTCGGGCAACTAACAGATACTATGTTGTTATAGCCGAAAAACAGTGTTGTCGAAAAACAATAATTTTTAATTTTTTCCGCGGCAACATTTTGGCGGAAGACTACCAGCGCCCCTGACGGCGTGAGAGAACGACAAAGAAGCTTATAGCCAACGCGTGAGTGACGCGCTCTCTTGGCATTCGACGCTGGTGGAGGACGGACGGTTTGGTGTGACGCCGTCATCGGTCGACACGCGCGTCCCGATGGCGGCCATATTTTCAAGAGCACGAGGAGGTCTGTGTGACAGGACCCGTCACGCGCATGGACGCTGATGGTGCCCCAGAACCAAGATGAGGGCATCAACAGGACAGGAGGTTGGAGAGGCAGAGCGCAGTGTGGGGCCACCGCGTAGGGAACGCGGCGGCTCGCAGATTGGACCACGAAGGGCAATCCGTGTCGTCTGGGGCGTCGGTTCGCCTCCGGTGAGGCCCCGGCTGCTATGCCACCTCTGTCGAGATGCGCCGTCACAGCGTGCCGTGGGGCACAGAACCAGCCATGGGTGACGGTCTGGAGGAGGAGATCAGGAGAAGAGGAAGAAACCACGCCGGACACGAGGAAGACCTGCTAGCCTGACGCAGAGGCTGGGCCCCACCGAACTACAGTCACCACGTGGAAGACAGTGACATGCCTGGAGTAAGGATGTCGCTGTACCCTGGGGCGGTATATTCTGGTCGGCGTCTTTTCGTGTGTTCGCGTGTGTTTGACAGTTCGTTTCGATAGATGCCACGTGTTTCTGTTTTATTTGTTGTCTGTTGTTTTGTTTTTTTCTTATTATTTTATTGCCATGGACCAACTATAATGATTTTTTGAATAAATGCGCCGTACTACTACAATTTCATAGTGTCACCATCATTTGTCTCCTTTTCTTCCCCACACCTTGGCTTGATGTTTCCTCGTGGTAGACGAGAGGTCTCATCAATGTCAAATATTAATTTACCCCGCACCCAATCACAAGTTGCCACACTCTCGAGTGTATTTTTATTATATTTATAAAATAATTAATATGGTGTGCTATTTTCCTTGAAGAAAAAAATGGAAATGTGGTGGGTGCAGATGGGGGGGGGGGGGGGCGCTTTGGATCTTCTAGTAAACCAGGCGCCAAATTGGGTAGATCCGGCCCTGTCAATACATATGTATAAATTCTTAAATCTAAATAAAAAAAAAGTAAGAAGTAAAAGAACACAAAGTTGTCATTGCTTGGTGGGACTTTGAGGAAAATAGGAAAAGGAGGAGATAATGGGAGAGGAAAAAAAATGCACACAATTCGTACATCAGTCCACCCTCCCAGCGAGTGAAACCCTCAACACTCTCCTGAACTTGTTAAATGAGGTAAGATTAATATCAATGTTGTTAAAAAAGGTGTTGAAGTTTCCACATGCCCTTTGGAGAAAGGAGCTTTTAGCATAATTCGTGGTGCACCTGGGCATTCTAAAAGTGAGAGATGTCCTAGAACTTCGGAGAGGACAATTAAAACCTATCCCATTTAAAAGATCTGGAGAGTCTACCATATTATTTAGTAATTTGTACAAAAAAGTTAAGTCAATAATTGTGCGATGATTTTCCAAGGACAACAAGCCGTGATATTTAATTGACTGTAGAGTGGAAGTAAAAGAGACTTTGTCTCTGAAGTTGATATGTTTGAGAAACTTATTTTGAACTTTCTCAATTCTATCAATGTATGTCAAGTACTGAGGATTCCATACAACAGATGCATATTCAATATAGCTGCGAACATATGAGAAATATAATTTTTTTAAGGGTAGAAGTAGATTTAAAGGGTTTGAAAACACGAATTATAAAATTCAATTGTTGGAGTGCCTTTTCCACTGTCTTTTCAATGTGAGGTCTGAAGGTCATTTTGCTGTCCAGGTTTATTCCAAAGTCTCTAATCTCAGAAACTCTTGAAAGCAATTCACCACTAACGATGTAATGATAAGTTATGGGCTGTTTTCCACGTGAAAATGTAATTGAATTGCATTTTTTGGTATTGAGGAAAAGTTGATTTCCGACACAATACTCCTGCAGGCGAATTATATCCGACTGTAAGGCGCATGCATCAGCTACTGATTTTATTCTTTTGTATAGTTTTATGTCGTCTGCATATATTAGAAACCGGGAGTTGTGGAAACAATCATCGATATCATTTATATATAATAAAAACAGTATAGGGCCCAAATGAGACCCTTGCGGAACACCTGAGCTACACTCTTGAAAGTTAGATTTGTGATCATTTATTGCTACCGCTTGCAATCTTCCGCTAATGTATGAATTAAGCCTTCTTAACAAGTCACCATGTATTCCGTAAGAATTTAATTTTTTAATTAAGATTTCGTGATTAATCTTGTCGAAGGCTTTTGAGAAGTCTGTATACACAGCGTCTACTTGTCCACCACCTCCAATAGAGGACAGATGTAATCAACGTAAACAAGCAGATTTGACTCAACAGATCTACCGTGGAAAAAGCCGTGTTGATTTGGGTTAATGAATGATTTAATACTAGGTGTCAGTTGATCTACCACTATTCTCTTCATAAGCTTGCTGAATATAGGGAGCTTCGAGATAGGTCTATAGTTTATGACATTTCGCTTATCTCCTGACTTGTATATAGGTGTTATGTAAGATCTCTTCCACTGAGTAGGGAAGATGCCCGATCTAAAAGATAAACGAAATAGGTGAGTCAGTGGAGCGACTAGTTCTCCCGCACATTTTTTTATAAATGATGAAGGTATACCGTCCGGTCCCGATCCCTTATAAGTATCCAATTGGTGGATTTTTTTCAGAATGTCAGAAGGGTCAAAAACCACTGAACAGATATCCACCCCATCCACAAAAGGCATTTGAGCCGCAATGATATCACCTCGAACGAATGCGGATTGAAAAAAGGAGCTAAACATATTGCAAATCACCGAAATATCGTTCGAAGTAACTTCCTCAAGGTACATATTGTGAGGGTATGGTGAGCTCGGCTTCCTACATTTAATAAATCTGTGTATTGATTTAGGGTCAGCAGATATATTGCCTTCCGTTTTTACAATAAATTCATTAAATCAATCTTTTTGTAGCTTTCTTTGCCTCGCTCTCTGAGAAAAGAAAATTCATCATGAAAAGAGACAGAACCGGTTATTTTCCAGCGTTTATCAGCCCTTCTCTTCTCATCAATAACCTTAATGAGTGGTTTAGAGTACCATTTAGGATAGGTATTACAACCCTGAACAATTTTCGAAGGCACGAAACAATCCACACAGTCATTCAAAATTGAATAAAACTCAAACACCGCCCTGTCAATATCGCAATCAGAAAACACATCTTTCCACATGATAGCCGATAATTTATGCTTTATTGCATCATAATCTGCTTTATCAAAGAGTCTTACGATTCTGCAAGCTTCCTTCATGCAAGGGTCCTCCACAAGTGTTATAGCAAATGTAAGAGGGTTATGATGAGGGTCTACATTAATCAATGGATATGTACAGTGTGAAACGTGGCAATTAGATTTATTATAGAAAACAAGATCTAAAGATCTTTGGTTAACATTTTTTTTTTTTTGTTATATGCACAATTTTCATTACTTTTCATTTTCATTTTTCATTTCATAATTCTGAAATGCAGAAAAACCATCAAACTCTTGGACGCTATGATGACCAACAGGAGAATCACGGTGCATTTGAATGGAAATATTAGCAAACAAAAGATTCTGCAAAATGGACTTCCACAGGGCTCAGTGCTCTCCCCAGTACTGTTCAACCTATACACAGCAGACGTCCCAGAAACGAAAGCAAGAAAGTTCACATACGCGGATGACATGGCGATAGTGATGCAGGCAAACACATTTGAGGAGACGGAAGCCACCCTGAACGAGGACCTGATAACTCTTGATGACTACTTTGAGCGCTGGCATCTGAGACTGAATCCCAGAAAGACCACAGCTATGGCCCTCCATCTCAACAACCAGCAAGCAAATAGGACTCTAAATGTGTCCCTTAAAGGCGAAAGAATCCCAAATGAAGCCTGCCCACGATATCTTGGAGTAAAGCTGGACAGGTCCTTAACTTACAAACACCACCTCGAATCTGTACGAAATAAAATAAAATCCCGGAACAATATAATTTCAAAACTAGCCGGAACGTCCTGGGGTTGTGCAGCGCAGACGCTGAAAACATCAGCTATGGCTCTAGTGTACAGCACTGCTGAATACTGCTCCCCGGCTTGGGCCAGAAGCTCGCACTGCAACAAGATAGACACAGAACTCAACAAGACTATGAGGACGATCACCGGAACGGTGAGGCCTACCTCTCTCCCCTGGCTTCCAGTTCTGTCTAACATAGCCCCCCCTGAGCTTCGCAGATCCATGGCAACTGTTAACTTGATGGACAAGATAAGAAAGAACCCATCACTACCAGCTCATCAAGACATCTTCCAACATCCCGCCAGACGACTGAAGTCCAGAAGACCAATATGGACCATGGAAGATGTTAATTACAACATAAAAAGTGCATGGAAACAGAGATGGACAAGCGCGGAATGCCACAACAAGTCCCTGATTGAGGATCCCACAGTGCAAGTCCCTGGCTTCAACCTGCCTAGAAGACTTTGGGTTCAACTCAACAGAATCCGTACAGGCCAGGGGTGCTGTAACTACCTTCTCTGGAAGTGGGGGAAAAGAACCTCTCCCAATTGCGAATGCGGAGCGGAGACTCAGACGGTGGCACATTTGGTGGGGGAGTGCACCTTACACGGATTCGAGGGAGAGATGGAGGACATCCACAGACTCGCCCCAACGGCGGTCGACTGGCTATTGACAGCAGAGTTTCGACTTTGAGCCAAGCAGTGCCGATGCCATACGCAAAGTAAAGTAAGTAAGTATTACTTTTCATTGTTTTATATATGCTTCTCTATATTTACTTTGTATTTTTAATTGTTGCTTCTTTATGCTTTTATAGGTTTTGTATAATTATGTCTTATTTTTAAAGTTTTTTTATTACTGCTTTTATCTTGGATATTTTAATGTTTGTGTAAATTATTTATGAACTTCGCATGTTGTGTTCACTTCCAATTGGATATTGACATTATGTAAAATTATTATAATATACTTTCTTGTATGCGATTGTCAATGTCTGTAAGTGTCCCAAATAAAATAAAATAAAAATAAATAAAACATTAAGAGTACCGTTGTATTGTTTTATACCAGTAAATGATAAAAAGTCAACCAAAGGCAAATTCACGTCATCAGAGCAATTTGTTGGCGAGAAAAAGTTGTCAGAGTCTGAGGGAATCCAAACAATATTAGACTGGTTTGTATATAGACGTATTTAGTTTTTCTTTTTTGAAATAAATAAGAAAACTAGGATTAAAATTTAATGATTCAGAGTATTATTGGTACAAAAAAAATCAAATAAATATGGGTAGTATATATATTTGAAAAATGAGAAAAATAATGAAGTACATGTTACAGCAAATAATGCATAGTGAAACAGAAAAAAACAATCAAGTCTTAATGTTTCGATGGTGACTGCACTTAAACTGCAAAATTCAATAGTCAACTATGAAAAATATGTTCTAAGAATTTATGAACCCAAGGTTTTGGTTAAATATGCCAAAATTGATACGCCAGTGATTATTAACTGGACGATTATGGCTAGAATAAAAACAACAAATTATTGGTTATCCAAAAGAAAACAATATTGAAATGATTTTACAACAATGTATTTTGAACATGTATTTGAACATGTATTTTGACATAAATACTCAATTAGATCATGAGTAAATTTATATTGATCACAGATAATATTTATTATTAAGTACTTATACAAAAAAATAATCACACAAAGGATCTACAAAATATTTATCTTTCACAAATTTTTGTATAATTTTTCTGTACAGAAAATATATTTTTGTAATTGAAATAAATAACCATATATTCTACATGAAAATAAAAAAAATAATGCAACGGTCATGAAATTCATACAATTACAAGAGTCAGCTATGAAATATTTTCGGTGACATATATTTTCGAATCACTAATAAAATTACACTTTGAAGATCAATTTAATACATAAATCCATTGATAAATAAAAAATCCCTACCTACTATTGATGAAATCTAGAAACAAGTACATTTCTCAGTAAAACCTCGATTTGAAATATGAAAAGATTGAATTATTTTATTAAATTATTTTTAATTGCATATTAAAAGAGTCAAGTGACGAATGCAAACTTACATATTTATTGTTTGATTATGTAAGTTTTATGAATATTTGGCATAAAATAAAATACTTTGATAATATAAAATAATATTTACACACAATACATTATCAATAGAACAAATTGGTGTTTTCACAATTTCGTCACATGAGTTATTTTTAATATGCAATGACAATAGATAAAGTTTATACCTGCTGTGTCAATTTTCGATGGTTAGTATTTTAAAATTCTCCTTCATATATACTAATACATCAATGACAGATTGCTGATTCTGTATATACTTATAATATACATAATTTTAGTGAAATTGAATGATCTCAATTACAAATTACTAGGTACATTTTTTTATGATTGAGGTCTTACTGTTAATTTTATTTGATTCTTAAAAATACACTTAATATTTATTTATTCCTTGAAAATTTTACTAATACTTGTGCACATTTCAGAACGAGTGTACTAAGTTAAATTATGAACAGTGAAATATTATTTAAAGTATTTAATGAAATTTATAAAATTATTATTGTTTGGTATAAATAATGGGAATAAATATTACTTTTTTTTAGAAATTGACCCTTTATTTTTGATTTTGGGGGTAAGATTGAGACGTCTCTTTTTCTTTGAAACATTAAATCTAAGTGGGCGTTCTGCTGCGGGACCATCACTTGAACCTCGAATGTGAATATTCTGTGGTCTTACAAGTAAACGATTCAAAAGTTCTGCCGGAGAACTAAACATTCTACTACACTCAAGAAACATTTCTGCTATTCGTCTAATAATTATAGCATTACGTTCGTCTTCATTCAATACACTGGGGGGACCATCCTCTTGAGTAAGATTTGTATTATTTTCTTGTGTATTGGATTTTCTCCACTGATCATACCATTCCCGTACCATTCGTTGTGTCGGATTATACCTTCGATTGGTCAAATGGACTTCAGAAAAGTTCTCTTGCATTTTTAATTCATTTTGATGAGATCTACGTGATTCAATAACTCCTTTTCCTGAAGTAAAATATGCAATAAATTTCTCCTTAGTTTCTTCTTCTGTAGGCAACACATGAGAGGTATCCATTATTATCTATCAAAATGCACTTTTTTGAGTGTCCTGAAAATTGAAATAAGAAGGGGGTAAGTATTTTTAAAAGGAAATGAACCTGCATTTGAAAAATTTTAAAAGGAATCTGCATTTGAAAAATTTTCAAGAAACTATGCAAGAATGATTGAGTTTTTCTTAAATTTTTTCACATTTTTTTTTCATTGATGAAAATTTTCTATTATTAAAAACAGATTTGCTGGAAAACACAATTTGAAATATTTCAATTTTAGCCACAAAAGCGAGTTAATTTTGGATAAACACCTATAGGTCTTTGATGTAAAGGACTATTTTATCTGTCGTTTACACTCGTAAACGCAATGTATGTATGTTTTTGGTAATTTGCAATCAATAAAATAGTATTTAACACTAAAGATCTCTTTGAGTTATACAATGTCAACTTGTGGGAAGTATATACATTCATTTCTCACATTTTTTTTTTGGTATGTTACTATAATTTTTTAAAGAGTGACTATTTTCTTGTCTATTTTTTTTCATAAATGTAAAAAAAATAATACATTTTTATAAAAATAAAAAACTTAAAAATACCAAATATCGACGGTATTATGCACAGAAGTGGTAAGTATAAAAAAATAATTTTACAGAGCATTTGTAAAATTTAACTAACACTTTTTTGTTATTGCCACAGATTGCCAATTAATAATGTCTTATATATTATTTATCGTAAAAAAACAAGAATTAGAAAACTATGGAAAAAAACAAGAATTTTTAAGTATTTTTTGGTACTTATCTCGACAGACCAAAATTATGCTTACCACTTCTGTGCATAATACCATGGATTTGAGATATAAGGAAGAGTAAAAACCAATATTTTATAGAATGGAAAAAAATAGAACATAGATACCTACAAGTATAATTAAAAAGGAATGCTAGGTATGACAAAATAATTTTGGTGCACCATATCTACCTACGTAGCTAGCGTCATAACGACATATTTTTTTTATAACCCACAAGAAACAAGCTTGTGTTTTTTTATATCAAAATTAGATGCCGAAAATTATGTAGTGTCATAAATACTAAGATTTTTTAATACTTAGTCAAAAAGTAAAAAATATATATAAAAATGGTGTATTTGAATTATTTTTATGCATATTTAATGAATTACACAAGCACAGCATTTGTGAAAAAGGAGAATAATATGCGTATATTTACAATATAATGCATCATGATAAAATACTGTGAAGGTAAATATTATAAAGCATAAAAAATATATCAAAAAAATGCTTACAGTTCAATTTATAATAGATAATGAAAACAAACGAAGAATACAGAATATTTTAAATAAGATAGTACAAAAAACTTTGTGAAAATTACGTTGAAGTTTCATGAAGCTTGACAACTTTGACACATTTGACGATGTGACCACAGATAACTCGAATCAGATATATTCATTTCCGGCATAGACTTCTAGAAGAGCCATAGATAAAAACGTGATAAATGCTGAAATAAATAATTAATATGGCGAGGAAAAAAGACATTGATATTTCCATAGGTATTGTGATTGATATATTTCCATGCATTATAATATCAAAGAAACCCAATAACCATTATTTTACTTTGGCCTGATGTATTTCTTTTATAAATTCTAAGTACGGATTATAGCGGCCCCCCAGGCCTTGTTCATATATTTAAGTATTGTCTTTTCTATTGAAAATAAATGTAAAATGCATCAAGCAGATTCCTGGAATTTTGGCTTTCACCCGGTGGTACGGGTTGGTTCTTCAGTATAACCCCCCCCCCTCCCCTACTCCATGTTCCACGGGCGCTGGGTCGCCCGGCGGTAGTCGATCAGTTGTCATTCGGTAGGCGTCAGTGGTTGGTCGGGAGTTGTAGAGACCTGCGTGCGAGAGTGCGAGGTTGCTAGGCTATCGGACGGCCTTAGCAGTTTTTTTTTTCTAATTGTATAAAGTAGTGATTAAGTTCTTTTCAGGTTCTCTACCTATCATCGGGGGTGAATTTAAGATAGTTTAAGTTACTATTAAAAATAACTTTTAAGAATAAAAATAACTTAAATAATCGCATAATAGTGAATAAGTGTGTTTCAGGTCCATATAACCAACGAGGGGTGAATTTAAGCTAGTTTTAAGTTATTTTTAAATACTAAAAAGTGATATGTAGTGTAAGTGTTTCCTCTACAGTCCCGTTACGATAGCAGCAGTTTGGTAAGATCTTTCCAGTTATGTATATATTATTTTTACCATGCCTGTATTTGTATGTATTTGTCTTTTCAGGCACATCGCAGCTGATTATGTTTTATTTGATTTTTATTTTCAGGGGCAGAGTTTAATGTTTATTTTTATTATGCTTTTCAGCTTCTTTAGTTATCAATTTCGCGTCCCAACATGGGACCAATATATTTCTTCCCAGCCTCCTTATATCAATCTCGCGTCCCAACGTGGGACTAGTATTTTTCTCCGCCTTCTCTAGATATCAATTTCGCGTCCCAACGTGGGACGAGTATATTCTCCGCTTTCTCTAGATATCAATTGGCCCCCAAAACGTGGGACATTTTATAAACAGTAGTTTTTAACGAACCGCCCTGAGATTTAAGTTTTGTTTGTAGATAGCTGTGTTTTTTTTGAAGCGTGTAATTTTTAAGAATGATTTTTAGGTATATTTATTTTACTGATACTGAAATATTTATTTGTCGGGATACTTGAGCGTGGTCTGTGATAACTGTTGTTTTCACAGACCACGTGGAGATTTTCAGTTGTAGAAATTTATTACTGTTTTGATAGTTATGTTTTTTTTGAGGTGGATTTTCTTTATATATTTTCGGTCGTTATATATGTATGCAATTATTGGATAGTAGAACATGATGACGAAATTTGTGGTATACTTATAAAAATATGAGACTAGGTTTGTAGCGAATAATATAAATGATAATATGAGCCGCGGTAATATAGAATTGCTGTTATTTGTTAGCCCAGGAGTAAGATATTTATTTTATTTTTAAATATGTTAAATTAATAGAATATTTAGTACTATTTTTACGACGTCGGATAGCAGAGGATATGATAGCGTTTTTTTATCGAATGAGATTTTTTATTGCAAATGGTCTAACGAGTATCTGAATAAATTGAACCTGTGTTCCACCAGGTCTATACACGTGGAACTGGCGCCCTAATAATAATAATATAACGATTGTTTGAAGATATCGTGACCTCACAGGAGGCTGTAATTATTATTGAATTTGTAGGTGAAGTTTTAGAAAAATAACTCTGTATATGAATATTGATGAATAATAATTCTGTAGGTGACGAATTTATTATAACTCTGACGAAGTTTCGTGTATTATAATTCTGTAGGCAAAGCATAATTCTGTAGGTGAAGAATTTAAAATAAATCTGACGATGGAGGTGGAGATTAAATCTGTAGCTGATGAAGTTGTTGTGGTATATAACTCTGACGATAAAGGTGAATTATAAATCTGTAGATCATGATGTTATGGTGATTTATAGCTCTGACGGTGGAGGATGATAATAAATATGTAGTTGATGAAGCATGGTGGTTTATAACTCTGACGATGAAGGTGGATAATAAATCTGTAGATGATGAAGTTATGGTGGTTTATAAGTCTGACGATGAAGGTGATTAGTAAATCTGTAGATGGTTTTGATGAGTAATAAAAATTCTGTGAATGAAGAATGAAGTTGTTTGGAGGATAATGATGATCCCAATTCTTTAGATTTTGCTGTAGTGGTTGTGGAGGCTGTGTGTGCATAGAGAGGATGATGACGATGTAAAGACCGTGGAGGCTAATAGCGAGAAGATACGCATCATAAGAAGTAGTTCAGAATTCGCGTCGGAAGTAGAACTGGTAGTCGCGTCAGATACGTCGAGCAGTAGGAAG
Source organism: Molanna angustata (assembly GCA_963576475.1). NCBI lineage: Eukaryota > Metazoa > Arthropoda > Insecta > Trichoptera > Molannidae > Molanna > Molanna angustata. The sequence goes on along the minus strand of OY754969.1, from coordinate 22,198,008 downwards.
CTGATAGTTGATTAGATACGTAGGATGAAAGGAAGCAAGCAGATACGTCGATAGGTAGCAAGATGATGATGAAGATACGTCGGATGAAAGGAAGCAAGTAGAAACGTCGAGAGGTAGCAAAATGATGATGATGATACGTCGGATGATGAGAAGATCCTGAGAAATTCAAAGAGAGAAGACCGGTAGTCGCGCCGGATCATGAGTTAGGTACGCCAGTAGTTGCGCTGAGTAGTAATGAGATGAATAGGTACGAAGAGGAGTAGAATGACGGAATTACGAATAAGAATACAATATAGACGATCTATGTGTTATTGGTAGGATTAGCCTCCCCGCAGATAAACTAGACGATTGATGATTCTCTCTATGTAGCATTGATAGACTCTACAGCCACTCGCAGTTTAATTCGCGCAGATTTGGATGGACATTTGACCCAGAGAGATAACGATTTGTAACGAAAGCAGAATTAGACTACTCGAAATCGAACGTTTAGATGAAAGGAATAAGTTTTAGTAGTAGCCGGTTAACGAAATGTAATAAGATGAAATAATGACGCAATGAGATGAGATCTTGACGAAGTAAGATAAGCTAACTATATAATAAGACGAGATAATGACGCAATATGATGAGATAATGACGTAAAAGGATGAGATAATGACGTAATCGGATGAGATAATGATTTAAAAAGATGAGACAAAGACGTGATAATTGATAGGTAAATAGCAGAATACGGCGTGATGGATTTTTAGTGTGTTATATGCCTTTGGGAAAAAGTGCGGTATTTTTATTATTTAATTGAGAGGACAACGTTAAGTAAATCACAGAGGAAAATGAGATAACGGATGGACACGAATGAATCAGCCGACGAAGTAGAGGTATTAGATAAAGGCACTTGCGGAAGATGTTGTATTGCGATTGAAGATAGATACGAGCGTAAAACTATGTAAATGCGTTATGACGTTGAGTTATCGGAAATCGAATTGTATTATGGATAGTTGTTATACGGTTTTGTTTGTTCGATGGTTGGAAGCGATTGCGGTATGGTATTGGCCCCATTATAATTAAGGTGAAGTTCCTTCGCGATGCGGTTTTCTGGAAGCGATATTAAGCGTTACATATACGTTTATCGGAAAAGAAAATGTTATTATGTAGAACATTGCGGTGGAAAGAAGAATCGTGTTTAGTCGTATACGTTCTCGCTCTGGTAATGCGTTAACTTTTGTCTAATTATACGATATTTGGTTTCTTTTGTCTTTGCATGGATTATCTCGATCATAAAAGGAGAGGCGATTGATATTTCCATAGGTATTGTGATCGATATATTTCCATGCATTATAATATCAAAGAAACCCAATAACCATTATTTTACTTTGGCCTGATGTATTTCTTTTATAAATTCTAAGTACGGATTATAGCGGCCCCCCAGGCCTTGTTCATATATTTAAGTATTGTCTTTTCTATTGAAAATAAATGTAAAATGCATCAAGCAGATTCCTGGAATTTTGGCTTTCACCCGGTGGTACGGGTTGGTTCTTCAGTATAACCCCCCCCCTCCCCTACTCCATGTTCCACGGGCGCTGGGTCGCCCGGCGGTAGTCGATCAGTTGTCATTCGGTAGGCGTCAGTGGTTGGTCGGGAGTTGTAGAGACCTGCGTGCGAGAGTGCGAGGTTGCTAGGCTATCGGACGGCCTTAGCAGTTTTTTTTTTCTAATTGTATAAAGTAGTGATTAAGTTCTTTTCAGGTTCTCTACCTATCATCGGGGGTGAATTTAAGATAGTTTAAGTTACTATTAAAAATAACTTTTAAGAATAAAAGTAACTTAAATAATCGCATAATAGTGAATAAGTGTGTTTCAGGTCCATATAACCAACGAGGGGTGAATTTAAGCTAGTTTTAAGTTATTTTTAAATACTAAAAAGTGATATGTAGTGTAAGTGTTTCCTCTACAGTCCCGTTACGATAGCAGCAGTTTGGTAAGATCTTTCCAGTTATGTATATATTATTTTTACCATGCCTGTATTTGTATGTATTTGTCTTTTCAGGCACATCGCAGCTGATTATGTTTTATTTGATTTTTATTTTCAGGGGCAGAGTTTAATGTTTATTTTTATTATGCTTTTCAGCTTCTTTAGTTATCAATTTCGCGTCCCAACATGGGACCAATATATTTCTTCCCAGCCTCCTTATATCAATCTCGCGTCCCAACGTGGGACTAGTATTTTTCTCCGCCTTCTCTAGATATCAATTTCGCGTCCCAACGTGGGACGAGTATATTCTCCGCTTTCTCTAGATATCAACATGAAATGAAACAAAATTTATAGGTAGATTCGGGTTACGTCACGTAATAAAATTTTAAAACGAAGTAATAAACTTGGATGTCACAAACGATGAATGTGAAATTTGGAGGTCACAAGTTCAAATTAAAATAATTGCATTGCAAAAGCATTGCACAGTTGAAAGTATCACAAAAATACTGTCACATTTATTTTTTTCTTGATGCACACATATTGTATTTTCTCTTCATGGCCATGCATGGGCACGTCCAATGCCGGGACGGACGTCGAAGTTGGTGTATGGGGACAGGATACCAGCGAAATGCTACCCCTGCCTTAGACAGCTGCAGTAGATGCTGGTTGAGTGACTGTATTGGAAACGACAGCGCCTGGGCAGGTGTCCTCGGGGCGGCAGGGCTCAAAAGCGACACTGCAGGCTGTGGCTCTAAGACGAGCGAGACTCAACGGCTCCGGAACCCTTTTCGGTACAGGATCCGCTACCCTATACCTCCTTAAGGAGTATAGGTGTATACCTCCTTATTTTTACTCTCCACACTATGGAATAGTAGAGTCATGATTTCACAATTTTTAAGCGTATTTTTATTTACATCAATTTCTTAACGGGTATCATGTAGAGAGTGCATGATACCCTTTACGGATTATCCTTTTTGTGTCCTCTCTACAGTCTAAACTATAAGTCTGATTGACTTCATATTTACATCATATGTGTAAAGTGCATAGACCTAGGGCTGATTAGTTTTCCATAGACAATTTTTAATTTCTTTACGATTTCATCATTTATGTTGTTTTTTTAGTCCTCTCTACAGCCTAAACTATAAGTCTGATTGACTTCATATTGATATCATATATGTAAAGTCCATAAACTTAGAGCTGATTAGTTTTCAATAGATATCCGTTAATAATTTCTTCTCTATGATTTCATCTGACCAAATTTTCAAATTCTCTCACGGTCTGGAAAATCGAGGTATTTTTATACTGTTTGAAATTTTGAAACATTAAAAATACACTTATCAAAAATGCATTAAATGATTGTCAAAATTTAAAGAAAAAAATCTATGGTCTGCCATATCAATGTGAAATAAATTTCATATTTGCATGAAAAATGTATATAATAGAAATAAAATTGCTTCTGTAAAGGAAAATTGAGTGATCAACTTCATATTGATATTGCATGTGTCTCTATAGACAAGTGTATTTTTTACTCTCCACTTCTATCTTCTTCAGGGGGTAGGCAGTGAGAACCGAACACCGCATTCTTCTATCTTGACACATATACATCGCCTCATCAACATTGATACACTGTCTTATACATGCTCATCTTGCTAGTAATGCAATTTTACTTAAAATTTCTCAACAGGTATCATGTAAAAAATACATACAATGATTTCCGTGAACAATGTTTTTGTGTGTATGGTGTACTGTGAAAATTTTTGTCCTCCGGGAATCTTATATTTGTTTAAGAATCTAATAGAAATATACTTCATAAAAATGCATTTAGAGATTGTCAACCTATCAAGAAGAAAAAATGAATGCTTACTATGATGTGGAGAGTTTAGTGTTGGCTACAACCCACTCGTTTTTAATAAGTATATAATAAATAAGTATTTAGAAACCGTTATATTTTTATAATTAAGATGCATTTATTTTATTTATTATAATTCCTTATTTTCTATAGTATCAACAAATCATTTTCTTTGTTTTTTTTTCAGTGGAAAATTCTCTATCTTGTATGATTCTGAACAGTTCCAACTTGTCTTCTACTAAAATTCCATCATTGTAGGTACATACTTCACTAGAGAACACAAGGCCATTTAAGGCTATTTAAGGCCCTTGTATACCCTAGGTATACTGATGTACACAAAAAAGCACACTTAATTACCTTCTAATGTTTGAAACACGATTAATTATTGTATATCACCTGATATGTGATATACAATATACAATATTTTTCGTGAAGAAAAGGTAAAATTTAGAGGTTGGCAAGAATTGTAATTGAACAGACCATGTACTTACGTACATATTCTTTATTGTACCTATTATTTAATTATTCATTTATTAATTAAATGTTTGATACACCAAGCTAGATACCAAACACTCTCGCACCAACACATTCAAAGTCTCAGTCTCATGATTTGTTAATCATTGAGATTAACCCATTATTCGCATTATGACAAAGTATGCAGGATGAACCTACATAATATTATGCGCATTTTGACAAATTACGCAGAATCATAAGCGCTCGTTGACAGTTTATTTTGCTAATATTCATAGCTTGCTCTAATCACGATAGAAATTTCAGAAAAAAAAGTAATTAATAATAATTATAATGAACACTTCCTTCCATCCTGCGCAAGTGGCGAGTTTATTGCCGTATGGCAATTTATTCCAACTAATCAGTGTTTCCAGCCCAGAGAAGCAATATTTGCGTGAGAAATGAATTTAAATAAATTTCTCCTCTGCTGGGAATCGAACCCAGGACGCCAGCACAGAAACCGAACGGCTTACCAATAGTGATGAGCAAAAGTCTTGCAAGTCTTGCAGTCTTGGTCTTGGTCTTGCGTTTTTTGCAAGACCAAGACCAATACCAAGACCACATACTTCACTGCAAGACCAAGACCAAGACCAGGGACGCAAGACCAAGACCAAGACCATGCTTGCAAGACCAAGAGTCTTGCAAGACTTAAATGCAAGACTCTTGCGGTCTTGCAGTTTTTCAATATGTTGACATATAACTCATAGAAATTGCATTGGAACGACAATAAATGACTTTTAATATGGTTAAAAATAACATACAAAGATCGAATTTTATATTAAATAAATAAATAATAAACACTTCCTTGCACCCTGCGCAAGTGGCGAGTTTATTGTTGTATGGCAATTTCTTCCAACTAACCAGTCTTTCCAGCCCAGAGAAGCAATATTTGCGTGAGAAATGAATTTAAATAAATTTCTCCTCTGCTGGGAATCGAACCCAGAACGCCCGCACAGAACCAAAACAGCTTACTAACTGTGCCACTGCGGTCGGCATGACATCATTTTATTAAAACGGAATAATTTTATGACATCATTTTATAAAAACGGTACCTATAAAAATAATTTATAATTTAAATAATTTTGTCATTGTTAAATGTAAGTATTCATATTAATAAATAGGTGTAAGTACCAAAATTTAATTAGTACTTCTTTAAGAATGAAATTTAGATATCGGATTAAAATCAGTGTTTAAAATACAAATATATTTATACCATGAACACGTGCGCGTGTATCTATAGACAGGATGTCAATATCTCAGATACAAATTGTCTCATATTACGTTTACGTGATGCAAAAATAACCTTTATCATTAGATTCTCAAAGGTCAAAATATAATTCTTGCGGTGTAAAATATTATTCTTCAAAAAAATATTATTATTTTGTGATGGCCGATGCCGCTAAATAAACAAACGTACTCAGAGGCGTTTCACGTGTATTGTACGTTGTGCATAAAGTAAATTCAATTAATTATTTTCTTGAATGTTTTCCTAATGTCGATTTGTTCCAGAGAATTTATTTGTATTAACAGACCGACAAAGTTTCAATCCAAGATGTGCGAGATTTGTATGCCAGATCTATATTTTTCATTGTTTTTTCAACTTTGAAAAAACCATACCTATGGAGCATAATATTGAATTTTAATACGAATAATACTGCCGAAGGCCATTTACAATTACAAGTTATACACAATACAAATAAAACTAGTTCCATGTAACACATGAGATCCAACTGTCGATATCGATAGTATGTATAGTTGAAGAATAAGTACCAAACTATAAACCCATAAATACAAATTATTTAATATTTTAAGATATTTGGTTTTCTATACAACACGTGTACCTAGGTATGTATGTCAAGATAGGATAGTATGGAGGTCAGTCCTTTGATCCTACCCAGAATGTGAAAACAGCATGATGGTATGTATGTATGTTTGGAGATTAGTATCAAATTATTTAAGTCTTCTTAGATATTGTGAGTAGGCTACTTCCATACAAATTGTATGAAACAATGTCGTCACTAAATTCAATTTTTATTATTATATTAAATTTGCAATGTGCTAATACAATTTTAATATTTTTTATAGAAAATAAATTTTCTAGTTGGGGTGTTTCGTCTTTTTTCGATATTTAAAAAAAAATGGAAATATAGGCAGTTAAACTCATAAATTTGAAACCCTGAAATTCCAGAGAAACCCTGGAATTTTTTTGAAAAAATCGATTTGAGATTTTGTATTTTTCTGTGTTTATACCAATTTTCAGCGTTCTAGCTTTTATGGTTTCTGAGATATATGGAAAAATAAAGTAAAAATTCAAAAGTTGATAACCCCTGACCGAAACAAAAATTCAAAATTCTGAGTATAAAAGTTTTGTAGGCCTATAACTGTTTATATATTCTGAAATTTTGGGCTCTGTTAATTGAGCGGATCAAAAGTTATAAGGGGGGGACGGACACACACACAGACACACAGACACACGAAATGTTCTACTCCGAATTCTGAGTAAATCCGTGTATGGAACATATATGCTGCGAAGCCTCTAAGTTGGTGTTTTTTGATCTCAAAGTTGGAAATGCCGTGAAAAAAGTAGACCTCTTCATACAATTCTCGCGTATTCTGGCTTGAAACATTGTCGATATGTTAAGAGAACAAAGTTCTTCTGAACAAATCGACAGTTGGATAAGGGACACACACATACCTACACTGACACACTAAACCTCTAAGTTGGTGTTTTTTGGCTTCAAAGTTGACAAAAACCATGAGAAATATAGACCTGGCATAAAAATCTCCTAATACTGACAAGAAATAAATTATCTTGAACGTGTCGACAGTTGGAATATTATGACGTATGTATATATGGGTATGTATGTGTGCATTGTGCATGTATATATTTTTTAAGTGTTTTAGTTTTTCTTATTATTATGAATACCCACCTAAATTTTGTATTTGTGTAAAGTTATCATGTTATTGATTTCTCTGATCTAACTTTCATTTAATTAATATGTCTTTTGGTTTTTATATAAAAAAAGGATTTACCATAAATAAATGTAAAAATATTTTTTTTCGTAAATCACATAGATTTTTGTTATATAAGATAGTCTATGTTTTTTTTAAATGTATAATAAAACAAAATAATGATGCCATGCACATTATTTTAATTTAACAATAAAAAATGATGAATTCAATTTACCATACAAGGTAATAAAATAAAATCAATTATTAAAAAAAAACACGGCACTTGGCATGACTCTGTAATAGCGGGAAGTCAAAGTAAGGATTAGTCTTCTATTGTTACGCCGACGTTAGACAAACATAACATTTATGTTACTATCGTAAAAGTACATTTTTGCATGATTGAAACGAAATTTAGACATTTTGAATCTGGAACAATTCATATTTTAACATCCTGTGTAGGTACATGTTTTTGAGCGAGTTTTGACACGATAATATAATGATATTATATGTACCTACATACATATCTATCATTCAAGCAAGGTAGGTATGTTCATTATTTTACTAGTTGCATGTAACACATGAGATCCAACTGTCGATAGCGATAGTATGTATAATTGAAGAATACCTACAAAACTAAAAACACAATACATAATAATAAATATTTTAAGATATTTTATTTTCCAAAAACTATCGATTTATTTAAGAGAATTTATTTCACATATCGACAAATTATCAAGCGATGATACGTGAGATTTGTATGCTAGGTCTATATTTTTCATGTTTTTTCAACTTTGGAGTCAAAAAACGTCAACTTAGAGGCTACTCAGCATACATGTTCTATACTTAAATAGATTATTAGATGGGTCTATGGCAGAGCGGTTAGCGCGCTGGGCTAGTAATCCAGTGGTTGCGAGTTCGAATCCTGCCTCGACCGATTTCGTCCATATATAACATAAGCATTTATGCTTATTTTAGGGAAAGTAGGAAGATGTATAATATACATATAACATATTATGTAGGTACTTGTTTAACAAGGACATATATTATTCATTTTTTATGAAAAAAAGATAATATGGATTTATTAAGAATTTGGAGTAGAACATTTAGTGTGTCTGTCCCCCCCCCTCTTAAACTTTTTTGTTCCGCTAAATGCAGAGCCTAAAATTTCAGAATATATATAAAGTTATAGGCCTACAATGCTTTTTATAAACTTTTGAATTTTAAATTTATTTTTCCATATACCTATTTCAATAACCATAAAAGCTGAAAATTGGTATACCTAAATATAGCCAAATTTTATACAAAATCTCAAATTTAATTTTCATGTGTAAAAGTTCCAGAGTTTCTCAAACATTATTTATTAAGACAAACTTTTACCAATTTTTATAAAATTGAATTTAGTGACGACATCTTTCATACAATTTGTAAGGCATCTCAAAATTTACCAATTTTTGTAATAAAATAGTTCAGTAATGACATTTCATACAAATTGTGTGGCAGTGACCTATCTGCATCTGCATATAAATAAAGTAGACCTGGTAAGATTGTCGTTCTGGATTTGCACATGTTTGTGCACGGCTAAATTCATGTCAGTCTGTCTGTCTGTCTTTCGTTTGAAACCTTGCTATGTCAAAATCGTCAATTTTACAGTAGAGCAAAAATCTTATAATATTACATTTTTATAATATAACATTTGAAACAGTATAAAAACACAAAGCCTCGCGAGCTAATATGTTTTTTATGTTATTTTCAAAAGAAAGTATGTTTTAATGTTATATAATAAGACTTATAGAATGCTTTTTTGCATTACTCGCCGAGTCGCCAAAATTGATTTATGAGAATATATCCTTACGGTTATTATAATGCCAACTGATGCCAACGTAAAATTTTGTTTGTTCCCGTCATTGCAAATCCAGAGGGCGCTGCCAGAGCTCAAAAGGCACGAAATAATAAAATCCTACATAGGGAGAGGGAACAATTTACACGGAACAAGTGTTTTCTTTTGCATTGTGGGTCAGATTTGCTTTACTTGCATTGTTTTACCGATTTAGCTGTCAAAATGGTGATTCTTTACAAGTGGCCTACAACGCCAATTATATTGATTTTTTGTTTAAAGATAGTCAATATTATACATATTTCGGGAAAAATATTATTTTTTTGTGGTAACGCCTAATTTTTTTTTAAAAAATACGAAAAAATATATAAAATGGTTGGTTTTCGACAACTATCGGAAAATTTTCAAACTTATGGAAACACAATATAAAATCATTTTTACAAAAAATAACTTTATTTCTACGAAATTTTGTAAAACAGGGATACAGTTTAAAAATATATAAGATTACAAAATATTTATATACCTTCTACTTTCGTGTCAGGTCTTGAAATTTAATTATTATTTAACTATGGAGTATTATTTGAATGACATCACAAAAGCGCCGCAATGCGTTAAAAAATATAAGTTTTCTTCCGATCAGAATAATATCGAAATAATAAAAAGGTCATCAAAATGAAATATTATTATCAACAACTATTGATTATTTATTATAAAATAATTTATGCTGTGCACGTTACAACTTTAAAAACACATTCGTTCTATATGGGCAACCCAAAGTTTGGATTAATTGGACTAACATAAATATAAAAAATACTTATGTATTTAAAAATAATCAAAATGAGGTAATTAACTACATTTTGATGATGGAGAATAGAGTGCTGTTACTCATCATAATATGCCCATGAGACACAAAGCGAAGATGCAGGTCGATAAATTGCAGCATCCAGAGTTATTTATCTTTTCACGGCACTCACGGTTAAGGGCAAGCGTTCGTTCTTCCTCGCGGGTGCTCAGGTTGACGTGGCCAAGTCTTCATGGACTATTGGCATCGTCATGGGCATGTTCATGGGGCGTGTGGCTGGGGCCATGTGTCCATGCGGAGTAGCCGCAAAAACAACACTGGCAATGGACTGGAAGCCCGCACCTTGTGAAGTCCACTAGACATTGTGACGTCCACCAGGTGTTGGTTAACACTGTACCGAATATATTTTTTAAGTACCTACCATAAAAGCTTCGTTTCATTTTGTTGCATGAACCGCCGAAGGCGGCCATTTACCGCGCAGCGTTAAAAAGTAGTCTGAAAGCCCTAGCTTAGAAGCTGAGCGAAGCGATGCTTCTCAGCTAGTACACAATATCTAAGGTAATGAAATATAATATTATTATCTAAGGTGACTAAATAGTTTGATACTTAATCTTCAAACATAAATACATACCATCAAACTGTTTTCATATTTTGGGTAGGAAGGGAGGACTGACCTCTCCATACTACCCTATCTTGACATACATACTTACATGTTTTGTATAGAGTACAAAATATCTTAAAATATTCAATTATTTGGATTTAAGGGTTTCTATTTCTGTGCGTATTCTTTAACTAAACATAATATCGCCATCGACAGTTGGATCTCTGAAGTTGAAGCCCTCTAAGAATGTCTGTTAGTTTCCTTGTGTTTATTTGTATATTATAGTTTTAAAGAGAGGACTTATATAATTGACATCAAAGTTCATGACTAGAAAAATATTTTGTTTCATGATATTTTCATAAGAATCATCTTTGAAAGATTTATTATATTCAGACACTTATTCAGACAATGATTTTAGTTTTGATTCACTTCAGCTTATACATTGACTCTATGAATCTTAAATTCTTCAACATATTTGTATTTCATTTTATATTTTTATTACCTACTATAATAACAATATATGAAAAGTTATAAAAATACAGAAATTTAAAGACGACATGTAAACGATATTTCATAGTTCGGTGATTTTTTTTACAAAAATTGTAATAATTTGATACCTAAAATTATATCACACGTTTACTTCAACGAAAATTTAGGTTTTATTAAAAAAAACTCGAATATGTACCTACTTTACCTACTCGTAAAAGTGCAAGACTTGCAAGACTCTTGCTGCAAGACCAAGACCAAGACCAAGACTATGTATGCAAGACCAAGACCAAGACCAAGACTATACTTGTAAACGCAAGACCAAGACCAAGACCGCAGGTGCAAGACCAAGACCAAGACCAAGACCACCCCGGTCTTGGTCTTGGTCTTGCATTTGCTCATCACTACTTACCAACTGTGCAATTACGTTAAAAAAAGCAATTATTTGCTCTTTTGATTATTTGATACATACAAACATGCATTGTATTAAAATTAATTATAACCTTTGTGTCCGTTTTCGATTAGGTCCATAGTCGTCAGCCATATTTATTTATTTATTTTGATTAAGAAACAAAACAGGAATACAGAAAGAAAAGTACACGATACATACAAAAGTACATTATACATACAAAAGAAGCATACAACAATCTGTACACCCAATATTGCAGTAAAGAGTAGTTTTTACTTTTTAAAATGAAGACAAGTATCTATTCATTGTTTGGGATTTATTCATTTCTCCAAGGTTTGGGATGAATTAAAAAACAAAATTACCCCGCAAAAATGAATTTTAAATAAAAACATTTATTTATTTTTAAAAGGTTTTACAGTAATATTTAAAAAGTAAGTAGTAGAGTCAGTTAAAAAAAAGTTTTTTTTTGCAATTCGAAATTATATAATAAATTTGAGACTTTTTTCTAAGACCTTGCGACTGCGAGAATGAAAAAATATAGATTATTGATCAGAATGAAATTAATTTCGGTTATTTGAGCCTAAAAATATCACGAAAAAGCAGATTTTTTTAATTTTTCATAACTTAAACGCGATGCGCGAACGGAAGATGATAACTGATTTAATTGTTTTATATATTCAAGAAAAACTTTTTTGACTAACCCTAGTGAGTAACAATAATATTCATAATAATACGATAATGGACAAACTTTGAATAAGAAAATATAGTGAAGCATGATATAGTGGTAGGTAACGTTTATTTTAACATTTTTCAAAATATTCACATTGATATTTAGTGTTAATTAGATTACATATACTTATTATAGTTTTACAACAACCCTATTGTTTGACCATGAAATCATAAATTATGTAGGTAAGCTTAATTTTACAAAAACATGATTTTTCATCTGCAATGCTTTATGGAATGTAGGTACATAATAGTTACGTATTTCTTAAATAAATTATGACGGTGTGTATTATTTATTTGAAACGAACATCACAATTTATTGTAGGAATTAAAACTTGTAATGCCTTAATTAAAAAAATATAATATTTTACACTGGTATTTACAAAAAGGAACATCTCATAAATATATTACATTTTTATGGATTTAATTTTACACATCATCAACATAAAAATCCATGTTGATAGGTGCATTCTTATTAATAAGTAAGGTGTGACAATTTCAAAATTAAACAGTCATAATGTTAATCATTTAATATTTACACACAAATTAAAATTTTATATTTTGCTTGGAATTGAATGAAAAAGTATCAAGATGTGATAAATATTGGAAATAATACTTAATTATATGACAAGGTTTAATATTAAATATATGTATGTTGATTACACTTTTTTAATCTGTAGATTTTATCGGTGAAATTTCTATCAGCGGATTACTGTTATCTATAGTTATACAAATATATTTTAAACTGACCGTTGAGATTATTATCGATGGTATTTATTTATTTAAGATTTGGTAGGTACACGGTTAACATACAATATACATAAACATAATATTAATTATTATAAATCAACCGTGCACACAAAAATTCCACAAGGCACAGCCTGTCTGTGGGTATACCAATTAAAAAATAGTCAAAATTATTTTGTTAATAACATTAGTTATTTATTAAAAATAAAATAGAGCAAAGTGCTAAGGCAGTATGTGTGATGAATCAGATACAATCACGAGCTGTACCAGCTGTATGATGATGTAGGCACCACGGGATTTTTTAGGATTGGGAGATTCAGACGGGTTGGACATGTGGAAAGAATGAGTGAACAACTGCCCGCCAGAAAATTCCTTCACCACAGACCAGAGGTTGTGAGGCGTAGGGGGAGACCCAAGCCGAGATGGATGGACTGCGTCCAGGATTATTTTGGCGTGGTCACTTGGAGGCATGGAGCAGCTGACAGATCAGAATGGCGAAGACTTCTTTTAGAGACTAGGTCCCACCTTGGGATGTGAAGCCGATGTTGATGAGTGCATATAAAAATAAATTCACCTGCAAATGTTTGTGTTCAAAACTCGAAATGTATTGATACAATGTTGCATTCGAATACGAGAGTATTTTACATGTATTTTTGTAATAGCATAAATAAAGAAAAAATAAATAATAATTTTCCATTTTCTTTGCAGTAATATTTTTACTCCTGCTTTTTGCAATATGTTTTACATTGACATCGCCCGAAAGTAATTTATTGTCTGTCTCCAGTTACCTTGCTCAACGAACTCAAGGGACGGGAGGGGCAGAAGATATATTGCGACGCATGTCAGGTACCAGCTGGTTTTAAATATTATTGAATGATTCGACTTATAAGAAGAAAAATATAAACGGTCGTATATAATAAATATGTCGAAGGCTTCTCGACACAGCAATAAAACAATAGTAGGTAACTATTTAAATTACACATTGTTTTTAATTATATGCATACATAATATAAATTTAATATATTTACAAATTCAGTCATAAATGTAAGTTAAAAAAATCGTAAATGGTAAAGCCAGTCTTATCATAACACCAATATCGTAACACCAATTCGTAGATAGGATTATACATTGATATAATATAATACGAATAGCAATAATTTAACTTGTATTAATTATATAATTTATTAAAATATTTTTGAAAACACAATGAATGCAAGCCATTCAATAAATGTTCATTTACATACAAATTTATTAACATAGTCAAGACAATAATTTGTCACAGGCATAATTATATTACAATGTTCCCATGGTATAGAAGGAAGAGGCGTCACAGGAAAAAGCGGTATATCAGGAAATGATTAATGTTTTCGCGAATCAGCGGCACTCAATAAATTATAGAAAGTAAAATACAGCAGATCATGTGCCCAGAAAGAGTTTTCGATGGGCTGATCGTTGGATCAGCAGTATTTAGCGCCTGGAACTAAATTGAACTCATCCTTCTGGCGTGCTTGAGAATTGTATGTTTTATCCATGTTGTTATTTAAGCGCCGATGATTTGCGATGATATTAATGAGTGAAGCTGCCATCCTCAGTCATGAGGTAAAAGAGGAAGAAGAATTTGCCGTAAAATCAATCTTACATTCACCGCATGTGTTGGCGGGAAATAAGGATATTTTATTAACATATTAAGATTTGATCCACGAAATAAAAATGAACATAGATATTTGTCTCTTTATTGAGCATGCGTCTAAAATTGTATAGCTTCAAATTCATAAAAGTGGCCGGGGCAGGGACAATATCCCCCATGAAAGCAGACCTATAGGCAGTCCCCCCAAGATATGGAAGGACAATTTTGATAATCCACCCACGTTTCAAGAAGGAATTTAATGCAGGATTTAGTACAACATATGTAGAAAGAAAGAAGAAGAAGTTCATTATTCAGTCTCTATCCACTGATTTCAAGTTTATACTCTGATTTAGTTATAAAAAAAAACATTAAAATAGCTTGTGCAAAGTGTCCATGACTCAGGTTCATCTGCTTAAATAAAACAAGTAATTAATTGATTAGCACATTAATAACTGGCGTTGTTCCCTCTCATGCTGATGCTCATTCTCCTGTCGGCATTTGGTGGATAGGCAGGAGACGCAGGTGGTGGATATCTCCAACGTCTCGGACGAGATAAAAGATGTCCATCGGTAGAGGCTCTTTCTCTGAAAGGTGCACCAGGTTCTACAGTATCACTCTCCAAACTTCTACCGCCAACTCTTCCAGCTATCGCCATACCATTTTCGGAGTTCTCTTCTTCTTCGTCAAGCTCCACTTCAGTCCATCGTCGGCCTAATTAAAAAAATAAACATACATTAAAAAATATTTAAAGAAAACAAATAAGATCGAGAACGAAATAGGTACACATGTTTATATATCAAGCGAAACTGGGAAAATGGGTGTGCATTATCTAAGAAAATGAATCACGACACATGCGTGTATCCCCACGAACCAGTCTAATCTCACTTAAAAAGGCACTACATTCCATGAGTGGTGAACCTTATTGCTGAACTATGTGAGATTGTATTTTCGCCTATTGTATTTTCGATTCGGGAAACTCTAAATAATAATAGAAAAGAGTGGAAGCACTATTCTAAGCAGGTACCTCACAGCTATAATTGGGTGTCGACACAAATAAAATTTATACTGCGTAAATTATATTTGTTATTTTTCTTTCTATGCAGTCGTGTAAAATTTTGTATTTTTGCGAAGTATATTTTTTCCATACCCAGTAGTAATATAGGTGAAATAGCAGGTCTTCCAGGACAAGGCAAGCTCAAGGATCCATTGGTGATGATGGGTTCTGGTGAAAGCCCCGAATCTCCTGGTGTTTCGCTACCAGAGCGTTTTAGTCGAGGACTCTTCGTATGGACGCGCCAGAATCTACACATGTCTCGGAATACTGACCACACCTGAAAGATGATAATATGATAGGTACACTGTCATGTGTTAACTGCAATAATATTACAAAGTTTATCTGCATAAAAAAATATTGTGAATGTCATGATGGATACACTGAGTAAAGTTATGATCCTAAAAAGCAGAAATTCGTTTATATAATTTTTTTTCTACGATTATACACTGAGACTCTCCAATAATTCAACAATTACCTTATATTTACAAAATTATATGCTGAAAATTTGTATATAATATGTAGGTATATTGTAGGTATTATATTGCAAACATACATAATATTATGAAAAGGACTCGACGGATCGAAAGGGAAGTTTTATGTTTGTCGCCAACTTCAAAAAGTTATTTAATGTAAATAATTATTTTACAACCATGTATTTCTTAGTCATATGTGATGTGCTAGTCAAAATATGTGTTGTACTAGATTTAAAAATACGTTATAACGTGCTTACATTAAAATAAAACATAAGTATAAATAAAAATGTAGGTTTACGAAAAAAAAATGGAAACCTTGGTATTAAATATAAGTCGAGAGGTTGAAAATGATGATATTTGTTATGATCAAAATAAAATGTGTACTGAACCTTCCATCGTTGTTCGCTTATTTTTACATGATTCATATTGTGTCGAATAACTTACTGCCAGAGCCTATAAATTGTATATTTTACCCTAGCATTCGTCTACAACTGGTAAACATAGAAGAGATATATTCCGGTGAATTCATGAACATATATAGGAACGTGCCTGAGAGCTCCATACATTTCGCATCGCATTAGAATCAATTCTATGAGTTTACATACAGTTCTTCGGGCGCAAGTACATTGTGCCCGCGGAATTTTTCATAGAATCTCTATGAAACGAACTATTGCAGTATTTTACTATTACAATCGTAAGGTGGAAACACATTTATTTAAAAAAAAATAATGAATTTCCAGAATTAATTCAGCACATATTTTTGGAATCTATAGAACAAAATTTTTGGGAGGGCTCAGCCCGAGAGGCCCTTTGGGGGAGCCGCCACTGGTCTTATGTGATGTGCAGATGTGCTAGTCAAAATATGTGTTGTACTAGATGTAAAAATACGTTATAACGTGCTTTATAAATAAATAAGGCAATTATTAAAACTTTGTAGCGCGTTTAATGTTATTTTCAGTTCTGTTGATTTTATATCTGTTGCATTGACATTTTTCCACAGCCGGATTTTTATATGAAAATACTTCAATAATAAATACATTAAAATAAAACACATTTTCAATTTTCTTCCACTTGGTTTAATTGACTTTCTAGTTTCGCTCTAGACGAGTATCTTCAGAGTAGTGAATAATTTTTTGTAAAACATGGAGTATATATAAATTAGCACAGTGATTGACAAGGAATGATAAGTGAACAACAAGTTATATAAATAAGAATAATATTTAACTTACAATGTATATATAATTTAACTAAAAAAATACAATTTAACTCACGAAAAAAAATTGCATTACATAATTTAGAGTCAGATATTTTTGTTTTGTCAATCACTGAAATAATTTATATTAATACTCCATGTCGTACAAAAATTTCTTCACTACTAAAGATGCTCGTCTACAGCGAAACTAGTACCTAAGTCAATTTAATCAAGTGGAAGAAAATTATAAATGTGTTTTATTTTAATACTAGCTGACCCGGCGAACTTCGTACTGCCTCAGTCAATGGATGTCGTGTTAATTTTTAACTAAACTTTATTTAGGATTTTATCAACGAATACAAAAAAAATATTTATTTCAATAGTTTATAAGAATATAATAGTAAAATAAAAATGCAAAATACGGTATTAATGAATACATTTTTCTGTATCTGACATCTCAAGAACCAACCCCAAGCATAATGTCAAAATCAAAGAGTAGATATATAATACCTACGGATAGTAAAATTTTTAGCCAGCCGTTCTAGAGTTATAAATAGTCTAACTAACCCGACTTTGTTTTATTCATATAGAAATATTAATGGAATTCCTTCAAGTATTGTCGATCGAAAAAGTAAACAAAAAAAAGAAAAAACTTAATAGTTTTTAGTTTATTTTTAATTGTAGGTAGCAATTTTAAAGTTGGTTTTATGTAATAACTTAAAAAAATATGTACACTGTTATGTATGGTGTTATAGTCCTTTTGGGGTGAAGTTTCCCAGATTATTAATAGTCAAATAGAAAATAGGTTCCTAGTTAAATATGTCAACCTATTGTGTTCTAAAGCGCATTTTACACGGACGAGTTTTTCAATGGGGTTCAGGTTTTCAACGGGGTTTTCTACGCGGTAGGGAAAAAATAGAACATGTTCTATTTTTAAACGCTGTCACATTACGTTTTATAAGTCCTGGGGGGCAAGTCTGGTTCAATCGGCGAAATCAAAACCCCAGTGATTACCCATATCATGGATATAATTATTATATGGAGTTCTACAATATCTTTAGATGACATAGAACTCCATATGATAATTATATCCATGATATGGGTAATCACTGGGGTTTTGATTTCGCCGATCGAACCAGACTTGCCCCCCTGGTTAGGAATAAAATAAAATTAAACAATTCGTATTTTTTCGAACTAACACACTGATTTGTTTTACGCGCTTACAACATTCATTCATTTTGACGTTTTATATAGTAGACATTTTCCTAAAACGATCCCTTTTGTTAAATCGTGATTTGACAAAACATAGCCATACATAATATCCGTAAGGTATTATATACTCTTTGCATAATATGGCTGGCGATGTTAAGTTGAGTGTTATACTTTTAACGGGAGAATAGGAAGATCTGAAGTTCAAGTCAGAAAGTCCTATTTTCCCGTTCCTGTATCGTTCCTGTACCGTTCCCGTTCTTGTACCGTTACGGTATTGTTTCCTACGTCCTGTATTTGTCATGAGACGTCTCGTATTGTTTTTATATCGACTTTTATCGTCATAAATATGACAATAAGACAGGTTTCTGGAAGATTCTATTGAAGATGATTTGTAAAAAAAAGAGGATTGTTAATTTGAATTTCAACTGAGGATTAACTGAATGGAATATACAGAAGGAGATTGATTTGATATTTAATATGGTGTACCATCCTTGTTGAGTGTGGTGATCCAGGAGTTTATTGGGGAAAGTATGGATTAACAATAAACTCCGAGAAAAACAATTTCATATTATTCTGTCCAAGAAGGAAATGTTTTGGAGATTTGACGAGATGTTGGATTTTGAACTGATGCCATTCACAATGAAAAATCATTACAATGCTTAATGAACTACAATATGGACTACATAATTTTGAAAAGTCATTCGTATATTTTCCTACATCCTAATGTTTGACGGAGCAACAGCGATTATCTTCATACTTCATCCATCTCTGGAGGGGTGAATTCTGATGCATAGAAGTCGCCGTATAAGGAGAAGATGAATTGTGGGAACGACGTTGTCACATCCTAAATTCCATTCATTAGTTTTAATTAAAATTGAAAAATTGAAGTATTTAGTAGGATTTAGAATGAGGAAAGCGTAAGTAGGATAATTTTATTTTGGTTGTCTATCGGTGGATTTTTTTCAAGTTAAATTAAACACAATATCAATCTCGTCCTAATTACTTTTTCGGATCATTTTATATAAAGTTCCAATGTAAAGAGAATTCTCTTATATTAATTTACATTCTTTTATTAATTTATATTCTTTTATTAATTTACATTCTTTTAAAGTCAACATTTTTAGTGTCTTATTTATACAACGCATCATTTTCTTAAAATGAAATATTTTCAATAATGTAAATAGTTCAATTAATTTTGTAAAATATCAAATGTTTTAATAAATGTTAATTTGTTCTTTAAAGCTGTGTCTTTCTCTCAAGAATCCCAGCAACAAGTCTAATTCTTTTACCATTTGATTTGAATTATTAATATAATATTTTTCTTTTAATTATTTTATTTCTTATTTGGTCTCATTCAAATTTGAGAGCCATTGTAAGCACTATTTATGGTAACAGAGCCTTTTGTTACTCTATCACTGAGCTACTGGTGAACGACGATGACGGTGGAATTGGATCCTGTAATAGGTCAGGCCAAAGAGTATATAATACCTACGGATAGGTCAGGCTCTCCAAAACCCCCATTGTCGCAACGCGTTTTGTATCGTTTTTCGTAAAACAGAAATCTGTAAAATTATTCGTTGCCGACGAGTCAACATGGCTGCCGTTTGTGTTGTGTTGACGTGACGTGTGACGTTCGCGGTAGGTATATATTGTTTATTTGGCATCTCTCAACCAGAGAGCAATGTTTTACAATAAAAACAAAAAAGTGAGGGTTAAAAAAAAAACAAATCGTGTCCAATTCAAGCCAAATGCTGGGTAGTCAAAATGCAAAGTCAAACGAAGAAAACGAGAGAAAGATATGTAGAACACTGTTGAACAAAACACGGAACAAGTGAAAAATAAAATGTTGCTATTTTTCACATAAATGGCATATTTAATTTTTTCGTAATTGCAATAATAGGGGTCACAAACAAAGGAGAAAATAATACTCGTGTAAAGCGATGTTTTGAGTAACCTGTATTTTTGATGCAGTTTTAAGCGTTGAAAACCGGACCGCGTTGAAAACCTCGTTCGTGTAAAGGCCCCCATTCACGATTGTGCCATCCTGCCAAACGGCTTGCCATCACTCCAAAATGCGCTCGTGAATGTCAAATCCCAATTGGCCTGACACACCAAAATGTAATTCCAAACGATCGAAACTCTGTAGTACTGCGAAAACGTCGCGGCGCGTCCTGTCGGCACGGCATGCTCGTGAGTGTATTAACCAGCGGTACATTGCGCCGAGCTCTTTGACACTCTCGTGAATGCGAAAATACAATATTTTTCTCTTTGTTTTTTTCTATCTATATATTAACAAACCGCTAAATAGCAGTTGTATAAAACTCATCATCAGAATTATAACTCATCTTTACTTGAAAATTAAAAAAAAATAGAATTTATTAATGCGAAAGCGCCGACCGCTTGCGTATACAAATTTTGATGGCTCGATGGCGCGATGGCGCGCCCGTGAGTGATTTTACAATGCTCCAAATGGAGCCGGTCCATATGGAACGACGCCGAATGACACGATCGTGAATGGGCTGCGTAAAGTGCGCTTAAGAGTCTTAAGACACATAAGAAGCATTTCGTTTACTGTGGTTAGAGGTTGCCTATCTGTTATGTATGTAGGTATCTGTAAAATCTCCGATCTAAGGCATATACAGTGGTTGAGCCTATAAAATGGATACATAATGAAATCTTATCAGTTCATTTTACCATCCAATTACCTAATTGACGTGTTATCAACGACAAGATGTTTGGATTTTCTATTTTTCAAATCAATAAGGGCCGAGCCTAAACGTAAATATTGACAATTGCTTTCGTACATTACCTAAATAATAAAGTTAGCAATTTCCCGAATATTTTTTTTTAATATTGGACAGACAAAATCATTAGGCTTATAAAGCAGTGTTGGATGATTTATGTTTAAATTCGTTAGTTTTATTTTAGACCTAGATAATGCCGACTCCCTTCGGTGAAAACGTTTCGTCATTGTAAATCGAATTTTGTGTAAAAATACTTTGGTTCCTTAATTTTAAAATGGATTTCCACTCTGTAAACGCAAAAACTATAGAATCATTAGGTTTATTCCTTTTTTTAAATTTCTAGTAGTGTTAGTAGGAACCTACCCCATGTGTTTACAATCACATAAATAATTCATCGTAACATCGTCACGTTACGATGAATTTATTATTTACTCCCTGGGGAAATATGCAAAATATTTTTTTTTTCGATCCGGACAAACACAATTTATTGATAAACACGAGAATCCGATGAAGGAAAAAATCAACATTCCAACCTATGCATGTACATACAAATAAAATGAAAACGCGGCGCAAATATATGTAGGTACTCTAATTTTGATACATCACACGAGTATTGGTAGGTAGATTACAAAATGAGTCGCATGTATCACAACTGTCGATGGCGATAGTATGTATAATTGAAGAATACGTACCAAATTATTAACACATAAACACTAATTTAAAAATATATTAATATATTTTGTTTTCTATATAAAACATTTAGGTATGTATGTCAGGATAGGATAGTATGGAGGTCAGTCTGTTTTTCCTACCCAGAATATGAAAACAGCATGATGGAATATATGTACCTATCTATGTTTGGAGATTAAGTATCAAACTATTAAACCTTCTTTGATACCTTCTTCTTTGGATGGGTGGATGGCAGAGCGGTTAGCGCGCTGGGTTAGTAATCCAGTGGTTGCGAGTTCGAATCCTGCCTCGACCGATCTCGTTCACCTATAGGACAAGCATTTATGCTTAGTTTAGGGAACGTAGGAAGATGTATATGTACTTGTTCAACAAGGACATATTCATTTTTATTTAAAAAAAAAAAAAAATATTGTGTATATGCCACTGCCATACAAATTGTTTGAAGCGATGTCGACATTAAATTCGATTTTTATAAAAATTGCTGAAAAAATGATGGTACTACAATGTTATTTTTTTAAAGCAAATTAAATTATCTAGTTGGGGAATTTCGGCTTTTTTCAATATTTTTTAAAACTAAGGAAATATAGGCAGTTAAACACATAAATTACAGATAAAAAATATTTTTCTTAGTAAAAAATATTTGAGAAACTCTGGAATTTTTTTAAAAAATAAATTTGAGATTTTATAATTGTCTATAATTCCAATTTTCAGGGTTCTAGCTTATATGGTTTCTGAGATTGATACTTTGTCGATATGTAAGAGAATAAAATTCCCTTGAACAAATCGACAGTTGGATAATACGAAAAAAGGAAAAGAGTTGAAAATCGTAAAATATCGAGTGTCGATGAATAAGTGTCATAGCGGATATTGTTCTGAATAAATAATTCAGTGGACGCGGGTTTCAATCCGAAGTTTCGTTCCATTTCGAAGCACAATAATTTGCCAAGATTAGTGAATGTATTGTAAACCAGGTGATCGCCATTTACATAACTTCCTCGACTTCGAGAAAAAACCAAAGAATTCTTGGATAGTGCAAAGGCGCAACCAAATGTAAAGACATGACCTAGGTGACATTGTCTATAGGACTGGAAAACAGCTTATGAACGATAATACCTGACCACAACTCTCTGCACATACGATGAATTGATTAGCTAGGGAGAAGAAGTTGTTGTAAAAAATGCAGTTCCGTGTGAGACTGTATAACAAATATAAAAATTACGCTAGCATATTGAAATTACCAGCCAATTCCATCATATTTAAAGAATGTGTAGAGCACAATTTTAGAAAAAAATATAAGACGGATAATCGTTGGTGAATTAATTAATTAATCTAAAGTAATAAAGCAATCAATATGTTAGTGTGTGTGTGTGTTTGTTTCACGCCTTTTGAAAAACCAAGAGCATCTAAAAATCTAATTTATGTGCGAACATGTACCAGTATACCTGATGTAGTGTCACGCTAAAAATAATGTGTTAAAAATGCTGAATTTTAAAAATATTTCAATAATTATTTTTTTCATACAAAATTTTCCAAGTCATATCTGTCAAAAAAGTGTACTTTTTGCACGCAAATATCTGTTAATTTAAAAGTTAAAAGTACGTATTTACACGAATAAAATATATTTTCAAGTATAACTTGGCGTTTAAGTGAAAAACATGGTGAATATTTTGTATAATTATAATGTTTAACTTATTTTTAAAGTAAGCGTTTTGTGCATAATATAACCCCGCCATTTTAAGATCTTTTCATACAATATTTCATTTTCCTACCGAATGAATATGTTCTTTAAAATAAAAAACCTTTGAAATAATTGTGATTATAAAATAATAAAATGAAACACAAGACATTACAGCAAGTTTTTAGACATATATTGTAAAAGTCTGTTAATTATTGGTAAAGATATAGGCATAATAAAATTGCATAATTTGTATATAATATTTGATATTTCGGACAATTGTTGATTTTCGTTTTTGTGGCTTCGAATAAACCAATGTATGTAGGTACCTACATATTCAAAAAATGTATCCGAACCATTTGATATTTCTTACGTGTTCGAATGTTTACTATGGTTACAGAAAGAATGTGATATTCAAATATTTTTTTTTTATGAATCGAATTTATTTAGAAGATTGTTGTAGGTAGGTACCTACCTAATACTAGGTACTCAAAAACCAACAATATACTGATTTCCTATAGGAAAATTATTTCACTACTTTAGGTTAACTTCAATACATAATCAATATATGAAATATTTCCTATAGTCGAATTCTTCTTCTTCTTCTAATATGTAGACCTTTGGGTGATTTTTTATACAAACTATTTCCTAGAGTCTAATTCATCTTCTTCTTATATGTAGACCTTTGGTGCAGTTTTTATAACTATTTCCTTCTTCTTTTACATTTGGTTCATTTTAATTACAAACAATTTCCTATAGTCTATTTCTTCTTCCTCTTATTTTGTGAGGACCTTTGGGACAGTTCATAATAAACTATTACCTATAGTCTAATTTTTCTTTTTCTTAATTTATGTAGACCTTGGGTGAGTTTTATACATATAATTAATAATAATTTCAGAATTAACCTTGTGGTAAATTTAAAAAAAAACTTTAAAAAAACACAAAACACTTTGTTTACACCACTTTTTGAGTTATTTTTAAAGGTCTACCGGTTTCAAAGCGACTGCTTCCTCCTCAGGACTGATCATTACTAATATGTTTCCTTTGGAAAAATTGCCCCCGCCCCATTACCTCCCCCCTTACCCCCTCTACTCCCACCTCGCAACAACAGTAACACACAATCGTAGAAAGTTAGCTATAATCAGTCCTGAGGAGGAAGCAGTCGCTTCGAAACCGGTAGACCTTTAAAAATAACTCAAAAAGTGGTGTAAAGAAAGTGATTCGTGTTTTTTAAAAGTTTTTATACACACTATTTCCTATAGTCTAATTCATCTTCTTCTTTTATGTAGATTTTATGTGAGTTTTTATACAAACTTATTCCTACTACCTAATTCTTCTTCTTCTTATTTTATGTAGACCTTTGGGCCAGTTTTGATACCAAATAATTCTTTTAACGTAATTCTTCTTTTTCTAATTTTATGTAGATCTTTGGTGAATTTTATACAAACTATTTCCTTTAGATTCTTCCTCTTTTATGTAGATCAAGGGTAAGTTTTTATACAAACTTTTCCTATAGTCTAATTATTCTTCTTCTTCTTTTATGTAGACCTTTGAGTGAGTTTTATACAAACTATTTCTTCAAACTATCTTATTCTTCGTAGACTTTGGGTGAATTAAATATAAAATATTTTTCCTATAGTCCAATTCATCTTCTTCTTCTTTTATGGAGACTGTTTGGGTCAGTAATTATATAATCCATTTCCTATTGCGTAATTCTTCTATTTCATCTTTTATATTGGCCGTTGGGTCAGTTTTTTAAAACTATTTATTATAATCTTATTCTTCTTCTTTTTTTATTTAGACTTTTGGGTTAGTTTTAAGTATAATAGACTATTGTACAGAAATATTATAAACAATATGCACACTTGATGAAAATAAATGAAAACGAATGGGATGTGACCAACACGAGAATCTTTTTAATACTTTTGTTCAATCAAATTTACACCATTTATTATATAATCCTATGTTGCTTAATATTCAATACCTTTACATTTGATTTCGATGACAATATATGAAAAATCAGGGTTGTGGCCATTACTGGACTCTTCACAACGTTTATATTCAAATTATAAAGTATTTATCATAGTTTAAGTCTTCTGCTTCTGTAATGTAGACTTTTGTGTCAGTTTAAGTCTATCAATCTAATTGTGCAAAAATACAATAAACTATATGCACACTTGACGAAAAAATATAAAAACGAATGGAATGTGACCAACACTAGAATATTTTCAGTACTTTTGTTTAATCAAATCTTAAACCGTTTCCCATCATCCAAAATTACTAAATTTTCAAAACACATTATTTGCTTTCGATGACAACATATAAAAATGGGGGTTGTGGCCAAAAACCAAATTCTTTACAACGTTGTCTCTTAACAATCAGTCATATTTCCATCAGTCCAACAATCAGTCTCTTAACAATCAGTCATAACCATTTCCCATAGTCCATGCGTGCAGAAATTGTATGTACTTATATATAAAAACAAATGGGTTGTGGCCATCACTTGAACATTTTACAACAGCTTAACTCAGTTAAATTTTAAACCACCTTTCATAGTCTGATTTAGCAAAAATTTTATGTGACAATATTGTACCGAAATTTATATTTATTTATTTTATTATGGTTCAAAGTCTTATTTATTTTTACAATTTATATTTCTACAATTTATATTTTTACAAGGTTTGTCTAGTTTTTCCAACTCACTACCCAAATCTTTTGTTTTCATTTTTCTTGGGTTCTTATTTTCAAAATATTTCTATTTAAATTTTCAATTGAAATAGAAATAGTACTTAATTTCATAACACTGCCTCCCTCTTAGTTCAGTTCGTCCCGAACAGAATTCTCTAGATGAATAAATCGGCATTTTGAACCTTCTCTACAGTGAGATGCTTTGAAAAAGTAACATGGTACACTTTTTTTTATATTTTTACTGTATCTTGGATTATAGCAGCAAACTAGAACATTAATTCCAGTATTATGAAAAATCTCTTCTATCATATTCCGAACCACTTTCCAATCCATACCATCACTGATCTTTGGAATGCCGAGCTTCATAAGATTCAACTGTAACATTTGATCCCGCATACTTCGTAGACAGTTCCACATCTGAGCATACTCTGCTCGTTCCTCAGACGTTTCCTTATTCGTCATGTAGAATAAATGCTGTTTTCCATGCTGTGAATGGACCGCTTCTCCAATCTTCAGATTCTTGGCTTTTAGCTCATATAACATCCCATACTTTCTCATGATAACTTTGGCTATACCACTAGTCATCTTCATGTCTTGAGCCACACAGTAAGCTAAAACATTATCTTCTGGGATATCGAAGAGGTCTTGCTCAATTTCCACAGTCACACCATGGCGAGTGCGTCGATAAGGAGTCATCATGAATTCCTCGAAGGTCTTTTCTTCACTTTGGACATTGCAAACTTGAGCAACTGGATTTTTTTCCTCATCCTTGTTATCACCTAAAAAGGGAGCCAGGCGATTGAAATGTACCACTCTTGGCTTCCCATTTGGTTTTCTTCGTATACGATAAACCACATCATTAATCCTTTTGATCACTTCATACGGTCCTTCCCAGGATTTCTGAAGCTTTGGTGAGTAGCCTCGTCGTCGTTGTGGATTAAATAACCAAACCAAGTCTCCAGCCTGATAACCACCTTCCACAGCTTTAATGTCGTATCGCTCCTTCATCTTGTCACTAGCTACTTGAATATTGGACCGTACACGGTCATGTATAGCATTCATTTTCCTCCGAAGATCTGACACATAATCTTCTCCAACTAGATCTTCTCCAGGCTTAGATCCATACTGCAGGTCGCAAGGTAACCGTAACTCACGGCCAAAAATCACACTTGCCGGTGTTTGCCCTGTTGTCTCATGAATTGCTGCTCGATAAGCTAATAAGAACAAGTGGATGTATTCGTCCCAATCCTTCTGGTGATCGGACACTGCTTTTGACAAAAATCTTCCAATTGTTCGATTCATTCGCTCCACCATTCCATCCGACTGTGGATGCAAAGCAGTTGTTCTCGTCTTTCGAATTCCTAATGCTTCACAAATTCCCTGGAATACGGCTGATTCAAAGTTTCTTCCCTGGTCCGAGTGTAACTCCAATGGTACTCCAAAACGACTTATCAGTTCCCTTACCAAGACTTCAGCAACAGTGGTAGCTTCTTGATTCGGTAGTGCATAGGCTTCTGTCCATTTACTAAAATAGTCCATTGCTACCAGAATATATTTATTCCCTCTTTCCGTTGTGGGAAACGGCCCCGCTATGTCAATGGCTATCCTTTCAAATGGGCTACCAACATTATACTGCCTCATTGGCGCACGCCTTCGTTTCTGAGGTCCGTTTGAAGTGGCACAAGTTACCTTTTACATCTCCATTGTAATTGACCCAATAAAAACGTTGACGAATTTTTTCTGTGGTTTTTTTAACTCCCAAGTGTCCCCCAGACACATCATTGTGAAGCAGTTTAAGAACTTCAGGAATTCTCTTCCTTGGAATCAATAGTTGTTGTCTCTGCTGTGTTCCATCTTCATTCTCCAATACACGCTTTAACAACCCATTTTCCACGACAATGGATTGCCACTGAGCCCAGTATGACTTAATATTTGGAGATAGTGAAGCTATTTCTTTCCATAAAGGTCTTTGATCATTTTCCTTCCACTGCATTACAAACTTGAGATCTGGGTCTTCCAATTGGTCTGCTCGTATTTCATCATCTTGCCAAAAATTGTCAACGACCGTGGTTCTACAAGCTATAAAAAACTTTTCCTCAGCCTTATTACAGTGCTGGCAATCCTCTGGACATGGTCGCCTTGACAGTGCATCGGCATTTCTATGATGAAGTCCGGCTCGATGTTCAGAATCATAGTCATATTCTTGCAATCTCTCTATCCATCTTGCCACTTGACCTTCAGGATTCTTGAATCGCAAAAGCCACACAAGTGCCGAGTGATCTGTCCTTAAAAGAAATTTCCGTCCATATAAATACTTGCGAAAGTGCTCAACTGACTTGATAACAGCAAGCAATTCTCTTCGTGTTACACAGTAATTGCGTTCTGGTTTCGACAATACTTTACTGAAGTAAGCAATCACGCGTTCTGCCCCATCTTGTACTTGGGAGAGCACACTTCCGATACCAACGTTACTTGCATCTGTATCCAGAATAAACATTCCTTCAGCTCGAGGATAACTCAAAACCGGAGAATTAATTAGAACCTGTTTTAATTCTTCAAATGCATGTTGGCACTTGAAATCCCATATGAATTCACTGCTTTCCTCCGTGAGTTTTGTCAGTGGCTTTGCGATGTCAGCAAAGCCTGGAACAAATCGTCGATAGTAGGTACTCAGACCCAAAAAGCTTCTTACTTCATGTTTGTCTTTAAGTACTGGCCAATCTCGAACAGCTTTAATCTTCTCAGGATCTACTGCTACTCCCTCCTCAGAGACAACATGACCTAGATAGTTGACTTGCTTTCGGAACAATATACATTTCTTGCAATTGAGTTTAAGGTTGGCCGACCTCAATCGTGAAAATACCTGTTCCAAATTTCCTAAATGTTCTTCAAAACGCTTCCCAAGTACGATGATGTCATCTAAGTATACCAAACAGGTCTCCCACGATAATCCTCTTAGCACACTTTCCATTAGTCGTTCAAACGTAGCCGGTGCATTGCAAAGTCCAAATGGCATCACTTTGAATTGCCACAATCCACTTCCAACAGAAAACGCCGTTTTTTCTCTATCCTTGGGTTCCAATCCAACCTGCCAATAACCACTCTTTAGATCCAAAGTTGAGAAGATCTTACAACCAGCCAATGTATCTAGGGTGTCATCGATTCGAGGCAGTGGATAACTATCCTTCTTAGTTACATTATTCAATAAGCGAAAGTCCACACAGAACCGAGTTGAGCCATCTTTTTTTTTAACTAACACTACTGGTGAACACCATGGGCTGCTTGATGGTTCAATAACGCTATCCCTTTCCATGTCTTGAATAATTTGATCTGCTTCCGCCCGCTTTGCTAATGGTAGCCTTCTAGGTAATTGGCGGATAGGCCTTGCGTCACCCGTATCTATTTGATGTTGAACAACATTGGTTCTTCCTTTAGAAAGACTCGCATTCTCAAAAACATCTTGATAATGAGCAATGAGGTATCTAATTTGTTTGCTTTGTTCTTTGGTAAGTTCCTTACAAGCATCTTTTACAAAGTCTTCAAGATGTTTTGGTACATCCTCTGAAGAAACTTGTGCGATGCAGGCATTTTGTGTTACTGATGAAACTGATGAACACACACTTAAATAAGCTCCTTTTTTGACAGTTACTGGATATTCATTTATGTTCATTAATCTGACTAAAATTTCCTTTTGGTTTTGAATCAGTGCTCTTGCAATTAATACTCCTTTTCCTGCTTCATTGTTGGCGTTGGACTCCACAACCAAAACATGTCCATTCGGGATAACACAGTCTAAATTGACTCGTACTAACATCTCACTTTGTTTTGGAATAGTTACAACATCCGCTGCAAGAACACGTGTAGAAAATTCCTCACGCTCTTGCACGAGAACATCTTCATCTCCAATTTTCAAAGATCGCCTCTTTAGATCCAACTGGAATCCATATTTCGCCATTATGTCCATTCCGAGAATAACTTCCTTCTCTATATTCGCCACTAGCACCTGATGATCGAAGATAGAACTACCAATTTGAAAGTTGGCATATGTCTCACCACATATAGATGCCGACTCCCCAGTAGCTGTTCGTAATGTCCATTTAGTTGGTGTAATACACTTTTTGTTATAAAGCAAATCTGGTCTCATGATTGTCATCGTTGCTCCAGTATCCAGCAAAAGTTTCAAATTCTTTCCATTTACTTTGCCATTTATAAACATACTGGTATCTCGACCACTGAATGATGCAACAACTGCAGATCTCTTTGAGGCATTGGTAATGTAGGTCAACAGTTGCCCCTTCCCATCAACCCTTTTTAGTTTTCCTGTGGCTGTTGCTGTTGCGTTGTTGCTTCATTTGGACACCGATTACGTAGATGTCCAGCTCGTCCACAACCCCAGCAGCGAAACTGTCTTTTTCTTCCTTGCAATGCCTTCATCACCTTTTCGACAATGCATTCGATGAGTTTTTGATTCTCTTCAACGGCCTCAACAACGCGGGCTTGAGCATGACCTCGTAAAGATTTTTTTATAGATTCAAATTCGAGTGCCTGGGTTAGAGCGTCACTCAAAGTTTGTGGTCTAGCTAGTTTTACAGCTTGTTGTGTCTCATTTGCCCACAATCCATCCAAGAACTTTTCTACTGCAAGGCTTTCACACACATCATCAGGAACCGTAGGGTATGCATATCTAATTAGACGCGCTATATCCGCCTCAAATTCCTGGAGAGTTTCATTAGATTTCTGATTACGATTCTTAAGTTGTGACCTGTAAAACTGTTCCATGTGCTTATGTCCAAATCGCATCTCAAGTCTCTCAATCAACAATTTTAAATCTCGTCGCTCAGCTAGAGGAATTGTCTCCAAAACTTTTAAAGCATCACCTCGTAATGATACACTCAACACTGAGGCCTTTCTTGTCATGGACCAGCCATTTATCATGGCCACTGTCTCGAACAATGTTAAATATTCTTCCCAGGGGCATTTTCCATCAAAGGTTGGCATATCATTTCGCACGCACTCCACTGTTGGTACTCTTGTATCTTCTACACACTTAAAATTTGTATCTACAGCTGAATTTTGCTCGGAATTCATTGGCGTGATTGAAGGAAGCACTTGATTCTCCAAAACTTTCATCTGTTTAGTTAATTCATTTATCTTCTCATCAAAGGTCATAGAATAATTCTGGAATTTCTTTTCTATAGTATTTGAATGCTTTTGAAGCATCGCTACTTCTCCTTTGATTTCTTTAATTTCTCCTTTTATATCTCTGGAATGTTCTTGAAACTTCTCTTCTATGTCTCTGGAATGTTCTTTTAAGACTTGACAAAGATCGTTGTTAGAGCAAGGCATTTCAAAAAGGTATGTGTCTGGATCCTCACCTACTTCTTGCATCACTTTTCTCAATCGTAGTTGAAGTGCATTTTTATTTCCTGATGTATCAGCGTCTCTCTCCTCCAACTCATGTTTTAAATCAACCACTTTCAACTCTAAAAGAGTTATTTTTTTTGATGCCATAATAAATGTCTTTATAAATAACTATTTTATTTTTTTCTTACACAAAAAATACTTGGGTATTTTTATACCCCACACCTGACACCAAATGTACCGAAATTTATATTTATTTATTTTATTATGGTTCAAAGTCTTATTTATTTTTACAATTTATATTTCTACAATTTATATTTTTACAAGGTTTGTCTAGTTTTTCCAACTCACTACCCAAATCTTTTGTTTTCATTTTTCTTGGGTTCTTATTTTCAAAATATTTCTATTTAAATTTTCAATTGAAATAGAAATAGTACTTAATTTCATAACAATATTATAAAAACGATTGCTTATTCCTTCACTAATTTACATTCACGGCCAACGGCGGGACATTAAAGCTAGTATGGAATATACGAAGATAAAAGAGTCAGAAATACCTATTAAATACATAATATTTATGTGTAGGTATTATTCAAATACATATTTATGTGTATTATTTAAATATTATACTACATATGTGTGACGTGAAATAAAATGAAAATAAATAATATAATATGTAGGTGCGTGGGTATATTTTATTGGTAAACACTCATTCCCTTGAATACTTTTTATTCCTTACATAGCCCTGTCCTATTTTTCCTTTTAATCCTTTGTGTATTTCAAAATAAAAAAAAACAAATTGAATAAATGAATATACGCATTTTTAAAAGGCGTTGAGTCTACGCAACAAACAATAACAATTTTAAAAATATTTTTGTTGTTTCAATTTTATTTTTGGGTAGCTAATAAATTTGTTACATCATACTCTGGTATTTATGACCTTACTATTAAATATAGAAAAAATATAAAATCATGTAGGAAAATATAAATATCGGAAGTAAGTTTTTCATTGATAAATTGAGTTACAGATTAAAATAAAAAAAATAAATATCTTTTCAACACGCTGTATTTTTTCGAAAGTCTATATTTTTATTTATACACAGATTGATAGAAATCATAATAAATATTGTATCAGCTAGGGAAAAAACTGCCGAGGTCAATGCATCTCAAAACAGTGCCTAGTAGTTTTTTTTTTATATTAGGCAATTCACCCTGCAAATAGTGCTTTGTGTTGCAATTTAATGTTTACTGTTTATAAGGAATGTTATTTTTGAACATATGTTTAGATTATTTAATTGTATAAATTTTGAAATGACAGACAATACACGAGAATTTTGGAATGACAAAAGATGTTGGATATTTAGTAGAGATTGATAAGTAATTTTGATGAGTAAACTGTATATACTTTTGAAATTGGAATTGTTTTTACAGTTAAAAAATACTTGATTAATTGTTTCATCCTCCTCACCACACTGGCAAAGAGGACTACTTAATATCCTAATTCTATACAGATGGGAGGCAATTGAACAATGACAAATTCTTATTCTAGAAATACATGATATAAACCTTTTTGAAAATGTCCTACTATGACACCAAGTTCTTGAAGAATTTTTTCCTTGGATACCTACATAATATGAACCTTTGTATTTTTTTGCTGTGGACCAATTTTCTTCCCACTTGGAAAACATATTTGCTTTAAGACGAGCAAAAAGATCTGAGTTTGGGATTATGAAGTCATCCGGAATGGTGCCTGAGATAGTTGCCAATT
The DNA here is from genome assembly GCA_963576475.1 of Molanna angustata. NCBI lineage: Eukaryota > Metazoa > Arthropoda > Insecta > Trichoptera > Molannidae > Molanna > Molanna angustata. The sequence goes on along the minus strand of OY754969.1, from coordinate 22,164,643 downwards.
TGGCAAGTTCATCAACCTTTTCGTTGCCTTCAATCCCTAGGTGACTAGGAACGCAAGATAGAATTATGTCATATTCGTCATTTTTGAGATAATACAGAAGACTTTCAATAGAGCATGTAATTCGTTCTTCTGGATAATTTAGAGGATTAGATATCATTTGTTGAAGTGCGCTATAGGAATCTGAATATATTAAGGTGCGGCGTACATTTTGCGATCGGGCAAAGACCAAAGCTTGGTTGATCGTAAAGCATTCGGCAGTAAAAATGGACACATCACTTTTGTAGTTAATGCCAACGTACTGTAATCGTACATAAAACAATAAAAATATACAAAATAAAAAAACATAATACAAAAATTATATTTTTATACATAACAACATATTATATTTTATGTAGCTTCTTGGGCAACTAACAGGCACTATGTCAAATATTAATTTAACACGCACCCAATAACAAGTTGCAACATTCTGGAGACTTACGATATTAATCGTCTCACAGATCCAGACTGAAAACACAATTAAAAAGTGTGTCTCCACCGGGAATCGAACCCGCGACCCTTGGATCAGCAGTCAGATACCTAACCAATTGAGCCACGAAGGCCGACATATGATTTTTAAGGTTGGTTTTTATGCTTTTTTATTTCTCAATGTATATGTACCTGACCAAGTCTTCCGATCCTATTAGATAAATCGTCTATTAAAATCCCAATATTTTATTACACTTGTTTTGTAATGGCAAATATAGTTAAATTGACCTTGCGATATTAATTTTATGTAATTGGAGTATATACATAGGATGAATTTACGTCTGATTACTGGTTGATCATGCACCTAAATAAAATGTATGTATGTCTATCAAAATCATCTGACTCTAAATAATTCTGAATGTGTTGTAGATTTTATTTTAAAATGCAACACACTACGCCTTTTCCAAAGTTTCACAGTTCTTTGGATTTAGAATTGAATATTTTTTGTTGCGAAATAGGAATTGACAACAAAAGCCTGCAAAACGTAATAAAATAAATACAATATTCAAATAAATGAAAGGAAGGCACATATCGACATTGACTTGCTTTCTACTTCCCCTTTTATTAAAAAAAACCTCGCTGTGTTTTCCAAAAATGTATTGGTATTTGAATAACCGAAAGGTTTTTATTTTTAAACGTTGATTACGTACGTGTTTGAAATTGCTATCAATAAACATAAGATATAATTAAATTTACTTGTTTAATATAATCAATTAATAATGGTACATTTATCTGATACTATGATATAGGATTGCCATGTATGTTTTTTTTATTTTTATTAAATAATTTTAGAAAAATATATATTTTTTTATAAAATTAAATAAATATACAACGTAATCTTTGGAATCACATCCCATCGCAACTTCGATTTTCATTAACACTTCCCGCTTTCAAAAGAAACCTGAGGAATCATTTAGTTACACATAACACTTAAATTTGTCTCCTTATCCTATCCTTGTCCCCCCCTCTCCTGTCCCCTCCTTTTCTTTGTTGTTTTGTTTTATATGTACTTATATTTTTATTATATTTTGTATTCATAAAAATGTTGGTACATACCATAAATACAATATTTTTCATCAAATGAATATGGTGGGTTGGAAGATATTGCCATTTGGCAATAAGCCCGCCATTGAGCACATGTGCTCAAAAAGCTTAAAATAAGTATGTCTTTGTAACAAGTACAAATACATCCTCATACATTCCCTAACTAAGCACAATGGCTTGTGCAGGTGAACGAAATCGGCCGTGGCAGGATTCGGACTCGCGATCACTGGATTACTAACCCAGCGCACTAACCTCTCTGCCACCACTTATCAAAAAAATTAATATCTCCATAATTTTAAATTTAATATTATTGAATAGATGGCTGGTGGCACAGCGGTTATCGCGCTGGGTTAGTAATCCAAAGGTTGCGAGTTCGAATTCTGCCACGACCGATTTCGTTTACCTATAGCGCAAGCATTTATGCTTAATTCAGGGAATATATGAGGATGTGTATATGCTTGTTACAAGGACATATTCATTATTTCAAAAAATATATAAGTATATAAAATATTGTACATTGTACATTGCTATTGACACAATAAAATATTAATGCACTTTAATCACTCTGGTTTCCCTTCAAGGCAAATGAATCTTTAGCTTTTTATTAAACATACTTTTATAATTTATTTGTTTTATTTATTTTTTCACACCTTTATCACAAAGACCATTATGAATATTACTGCTGCCCAACTAGGTAACCCTCTTCTAGGGCAAGCAGTTTACAATTTTACCAAGCCAAATATTTGACATTTTGGTTTTACATAGTTATGTATTTTGTCTTTTCCAAAAAAAAATATTAGAGCAGACACCAGACATCACAACACAACAAATTACAATACTACATAGTTACTTATATCTTAAACACAAAAGTATAAACCGATACAGTAAATTTTTCTAATATTATTTCCGCCATAATATGCACACCCGTTGTTGTCATTTTATGTTATGTAGCAGTTTGAAATTAATAAGATGCAATGCAAAGACAATCCTCGAACCAGTTTGTGTAGCGTGTAGTTATATTATTTAATATTATTTCTCAGAATTATTTTTGGATTTAATTTATTGCATTGTTTATCAGATAAAGGACTCTTTTCCGTAAACGTTTTAATTTTGTTCACAGAACGGGATATTTTTAGCAAATAATTCAATATGTGAAAGAAATTCAAATCTTACTTCATATTATTACATATGTTAATCTCCAATACGACAGAATTTATAAAATATCTCTGCGAAATATTATGAAGGTCATATCATTTGCCGAATTTTCCAAAAAATGAACAAATTGTTGACGTTGCTAGATTATTTCTTTGCATGTTTAAATATATTCACTCTGTAACTAAAATTTGATTTCTTTGTTACACGGAGATTATATTGACTTGCTGGATTGTTTTTTTTTCCGCTACATTTTAATCTTTCGTGAGTTTTTTTTACTGAAATTGATTAACGATAAAGTACGCCGCGGACTTCAAAATTAAACAGAGAACTGATTAACATAATAAAAACAAACGATTTATGTGAAAAAAGAGGAAAATCAGGATATTCCGTCCCTAGGGATGTATTACGTTGCAGCTGTTCCTTCTAAAATTTTACACGATATAACTATATTATGCTACATATATCACTCGATATCGGGTGGAACGCCAGTAATTAATTAAAAAAAAAACTATATTATCTTATACCTATAACTCTTTAGATGTATGTATATTTTTTCCGTTTCATGCTTCCAATTTCAATCTCATGTTTCCCAGATCTGTATCATAATTTGACATTACTATAATAATCCATTTTTTGTTCTTATTTTTGTTTTTTCTCTATATTATGTACCTACCGCGTTACTGCTTTTCTTGAATGTAAATATCGACTCGATGTTAAAATGATGATACTCGATGTTAAAAGATGATTACATATCGTCGAGTCTTCGTTGGTTCGAATGCTTTTTGATATCTAGTCTGAAAATAAATATATTCAAAGTAAATCTACAGATTCTCGAAAAGAGGATAGTAAATTGTTAAGACGAAGTAGACAAATATTTGTTTCAATGGTGGATTTATGGCTGAAGGGAGTTCTTGAAAGGAGGGTAACAGTATAAAATGGAGTAAAGGATGCAATAGAAGACAATTATGGTTGACCGAGTTTATTACGTAATAACGTTGCCAGAATAGCTTGCTGTATAGGTATACGAGATCAAATATGTACATTAAAGTATGTATGGATGTAGTAGAAAATATATTTTATTTTATTTTCATAATTATGTTGATTATTATTTAAGTTAGTACTAGCGAAACCTGGTAGACCTTGTGCTGCCTGTGTATAATAATTAAAAATGATCGATCTTCATGTTATTTTTAATTATGATTTCGTCCTTTCAGTCTTTTCGTTCTCCCGTCCCTTTAATCTCTTCTTCCCGTCTCTTCCATTCCCTCAGGGAAAATTTCAAATGACAATTATTTTCGTTTTCCTATTTTGATCATTTGTAAGATATTAAATAAATAAAAAAAGTTTAAATTATTTATAATTTTATGACTGCCAATTCTTGATGGAATTCCATTATCAATTATATTTTATTTATTTATTTATCTAACATATTATGTTACAATACACATAAAGATATAATGCACAAGTAAATGAAAAATGAGAAATACAGACAATTGAGACATATAGTTCCTTTTTTTATTTGAATATGTGTTTTGATATGTTTCAATTGTCTGTATTTTAAACTACTAAAAAAATTGTGTTTTTACTTATTTATAAGTAATTTTATATAATGTTAAAAAAAGTTTAGTTTAGTGTTCACTTCTGGAAAGTCCACGTCGAACCTTAAAATTGTAAAGACCCAACAACAGAAGCCTACCCGGAAGACATGCGAAGAGATGGTAGAACAGGTTGACCTCCTTCTCTCAGGATAGTCCACCTTCACAGGTCAAATGACATAACACTACATACAACCATACTTGAATACTTAAAGCTTGCGGCTCACTCAATCAGTGGCGTCAAAGGGAAAGGGGGGGAGGATAATGTTTTTTTTTATTCTATAACCTCCCTACATTTAAATCGTATGTCTGGGTAAATGTTTGCCATAACTGGTAGATATAGAGATTAGTCTTTCTGATATCCTAAATTGAAGCAAAGTGATATTCAAACCGCAAGATTAATTAATGAAGTGATGTCCAAATATTATATTTTACAAGAGACAGTGAATTGTTTACACGAACACAGCGATGGTAGGTATAGTGAACATAGTGGTAAGACCATGTTTACACGAACACAGCGATGGTAGGTATAGTGAACATAGTGGTAAGACCATGTTTACACGAACACAGCGATGGTAGGTATAGTGAACATAGTGGTAAGACCATGTTTACACGAACACAGCGATGGTAGGTATAGTGAACATAGTGGTAAGACCATGTTTACACGAACACAGCGATGGTAGGTATAGTGAACATAGTGGTAAGACCATGTTTACACGAACACAGCGATGGTAGGTATAGTGAACATACATAGTGGTAAGACTATGTTTACACGAACACAGCGATGGTATAGTGAATATAGTGGTAAGACCATGTTTTTCAAATCGAGATAAAGTCTACGAAATTATAGGGATTTTTAAAAATGCTGCAGTTTTATACGATCGGCATTCACCATAATATTATATGATTAGTCAAATATGTAGAAAATACCCCTTCTAGTTACAAGGAGATATAAAAATAATTTATGTTTAATACAAACTTATCAAAAATCCGCCGAGTGCGTTCCATAAAATGAATATTTTTCACTGACTTCAAAAAGTGATTTGATTTAAATAAATATTTTGTATCTTATACCTATGTTTTTAAGTCATATGTATAACAAGACGCTGAAGCGTGGAAAAGCCCCAGACCAGATGGTCCGATGACATTAAATATGGCTGGTCCAGAATGGCGGAGGATGGCACAAGAGAGAGACCAGAGTAAGTCCAAGCAGGAGGCCTGTGTCCAATACTGGACTCAAGAAGAGGCTGACTAAGTTAGTATATGTTGTGTTGGATATAAAAATAACATGCTTTTCAATAAAATAAGCAAAAATTGTATACTTTTTAGTGCATTTTTATGTAAGTATGTTTTTTAATGCATTAATTTATTTCGAAGAAGGATTGTTATTTTTTTTGTTTTTTAAATTCCGATATTGATTTCCTTTAACTGTGGGAAAACGCTTTAATAATTCACACCCACAGAGAGCGAATCCTAAAGGGAATGTAATATGTAGAGCTTGAACTTTTATAGTATTCATACCCATATTACATTTTGTAATCTACTTGGTATGTTACGTAGAATTCTATAGGTACCCAAATCGTATATCGTAGATTATGGGTTAAAAATAGTAAGAACACAATTTATTGGTCGATTGTTCCAAATAGCCTCAATAATATTTTGTTTATTTCGGGGGGGCAAGTCTCGTTCAATCGGCGAAATCAAAACCCTCGTGATTACCCATATTATGGATATAAATATTATATGGAGTTCTACAATATCTTTAGATGTTGTAGAACTCCATACGACAATTATATCCATGATATGGGTAATCACTGGAGTTTTGATTTCGCCGGTCGAACCAGACTTGTCCCCGATGTCTTTGACTAAAGAAATTTGAAGTATTTCAAATGTCGATTTGTTCAGGAGAACTTTGTTCTCTTAACATATCGACAATGTATCAAGCCAGAATACGCGAGAATTGTATGGAGAGGTCTACTTTTTTCACGGCTTTTCCAACTTTGAAGTCAAAAAACACCAACTTAGAGGCTTCGCAGCATATATGTTCCATACACGGATTTACTCAGAATTCGGAGTAGAACATTTCGTGTGTCTGTGTGTGTGTCTGTGTGTGTGTGTGTCTGTGTGTGTGTCTGTGTGTGTGTCCGTCCCCCCCTTATAACTTTTGATCCGCTCAATTTACAGAGCCCAAATTTTCAGAATATATATAAAGTTATAGGCCTACAAAACTTTTATACTCAGAATTGTGAATTTTTGTTTCAGTCAGGGGTTATCAACTGTTGAAATTTTGGTTTATTTTTCCATGTATCTCAGAAACCATAAAAGCTAGAACGCTGAAATTTGGTATAAACATAGACAAATACAAAATCTCAAATTAGTTTTTTCAAAAAAATTCCAGGATTTCTCAAACATTTATTATTAAGAAAAATATTTTTTTTATGAAAAATTTATGAGTTTAACTGCTTATATTTCCAAATCATTTAAAAATATCGTAAAAAGCCGAAACACCCCAACTAGATAATTTAATTTTCTATAAAAAATATTAACATTGTAGACGTATATCTCAATTTTTATGTAACAATTTTTATAAAAATTGAATTTAGTGACGACATAGCTTCATACAATTTGTATGGCAATCGCCTATACACAATATGTATGTAAGAAGACTTAATAGTTTGATACTTAATCTCCAAACATACATACAGAACCATCATGCAGTTTTCATATTCCGGGTAGGAAAAGAGGACTGACCTCCATACTATCCTATCTTGACATACATACCAACATGTGTTATAATTTTCTATAATTTGGATTTATTGGTTTATAGTTTGATTCTTATTCTTCAACTATACATACTATCGCTATCGACAGTTGGATCTTATGTGTTACATGCAACTAGTTTTGAATATTTTTATAATGCTATTTTTATGACAAATTCTGACCAAATCTAAATAAAGATGAATGTTAAACGACTTGCTATTGGCCGGTTTATGTGATCACTTTATGCGCTTTCGCAACGTTCCAATTTTCATCAAAAGTTCTATGTTATGTTATTCATCAAAATCCTTTCACTTGAGAATAAGCTAAATAACACCATCGCCATCTATGATGGGAAGAAGAAACTTTTTTGTAACGCCACATTTTTGTTATGGTTAAAGAAGACCAATGTGTACCTACATTCAACATTCAAATTACTAAATACATAAAACATATGACAAGTAACTTACCTGATCTATGCTTTCTCTGACAGATATTTCATGAAAACAAACACATCCTATTTCTTTACTTCTTCTTTGTCCTTCTTCGGGTGTTACCATTCTGTCACCTCCTTGGTCAGTTTTGTTACCAACTAATACTACAGGAACATCCAGCACACATTCCTTAAAATAAAAAAAACATCTAAAAATTATTTGTTTTTATTCAATTATATATTATTATAATAATAATAATGAACACTTCCTTGCACATTGCGCAAGAGGTGAGTTTATTGAAGTATGGCAATTTCTTCCAACTAACCAGTGTTTCCAGCCCAGAGAAGCAATATTTGCGTGAGAAATAAATTTCTCCTCTGCTGGGAATCTAACCCAGGACGCCCGCACAGAAACCAAACGACTTACCAACTGTGCCACAGCGGTCGGCATATCTATACCTATCTTATCTGCATATTTCGAGTCAAATTTATGGATTCTCGACAGCAAGAACTGTCAAGTATTTTGTTATTCATTGACAATGGTTTTTAATTAAACTACTTTATAAGTTCTTCAAGTAATTAAGATCGTTTTGTTTTACAATTTTTAGTCAATATAGAGATTTTTTTAAAGAATGTATATTTATTTATGTATTCATATTTATTAGAGAAAAACCAACAGCTTTAATAATATCATAAAAATATACATACATAAAGAGTAAGTACATTATAGAGAAGCCACCATGTGGATTCCATGAAATTAAGCATAAGGTGTCATAGAAAAATAAAAATTAAACGAAAAAATAAACATTAAAACAGTACATAGCATGCAAAACAAAAAACAAGTATTAAAAAAGTCTGGAAAAAGACATTACCTATAGGTACATAATCGAATATTTTTATAGTAGCATATACGCAAACATTGGATTTTTTTTCCTGTCGGGAGTCAATAATATTTTCTGTTAAAAATTATTAACATATCAATACAGACGAAGTCGGAATATTTGAATGACAGGGACCCTATTCTCCAATCTCGCACTACCGATGTCGTATACGACATATTATTTATACTTTCGCACAATTTCTAAAATATGCTATTCTGGAAAATCATTCGAGATTTTGACGAGTGGTATAGGGCCACTCGACATTAAATGTCGCATGATTTTATCTGTCAAAAATGGTCGCCATATTGCATTTATAGTTCTTTTATTTTCTTTACATTATTATTATTTTTTATATAAAATTTTTGTTGTTTTATTACACAGTTTTTAATTTTTTTTATGATAATTATTATTTTTTCTTTTTTTTCTAAGTGCGTAGGTATATTATTTTAGTATATTTTGATGATTTTAATGTCTCAACCTAGGTACCTATATCTTTTATTTTAAATTGTATTTTTTTTCCACTTAATATTATTTTTTATATTTACTAATTTTGTTACAGTACCTTCTTTTTCTTTTATGTTTATGATAGTTTTATTATTTTATTTTGTAATTTCAATGTGTGTACTTAATTGTTGTTCATGTTTGTAAAAGGCAATTTGCCGTAAATAAATAAAATAAAATAAATTTACATACGGCAAGCGTCTGTATCAACAAGTATTTTCGTTATTTTGTCTTTTGTAGTCACAATGACAATTTGGCGAATAAGTTATTTTATCTATTTAACAGTACATATAAAATACATGGATGACGAAAAAATTTTAAAACATTGGATGCTTCTACTTTGTTGATATATCTCCATTAATAGATTTTGTAAATGTTACTATTTTGTAACGAACTTCATAAACATGTTTTGTTTAATGTTCTTTTTACTTATCACATATTTCTCCATTAATAGGTTTTGTATTTGTTTGCTATTGATTTTTTCAATATAGGTACACAATATTTCTTTATATTTGTCTTGTATTTTTATGCTCTTTATTTATAAATAATTTGTCTCTTACATGTACCACAGTAAATTTAAATTTAATAGTATTAATAACTTATTAATAGTATAATAACTTTTAATAGTATTACTTTTTCCAAAGACTCCTGCACAAATTCCACATATCGGCGCAACAATACAACATGAAAATCTCCATAGAAAAAACAAGAGCATGGTAACTTCAAAACAGCCTGTACGCTGCAAACTCGTAGTCGACAGTAAGACAATAGAACAAGTTATGCGATTCAAGTACCTGGGCGCTGAAATATCAAGCAGCAGTGTCCTTTACGAAGAAGTCAGGGAACAAACGAATAAGGCTGCCGTTGTAGCGGGGTGCTTGCGAACTATTGTATGGAGAAACCAACACATGTTGAAAGAAAGCAAAATGAAGATATACAAGACCTACCAATAATGACATACGGCATCGAAACCAGAGCCGACACCACGAGAACAAAGAGTCTCTTGCGAACCACCGAGATGAAAACTCTCCGCCCCATCGCAGGTTTAACCATCCGAGACAGAGTACGAAACTCCGAAATTCGGAGGATCTGCGATGCTGAGGATGTCGTGCGATGGGGTAGACGCAGAAGACGCTACTGGAGAGATCACGTCGAAAGAGCGGATTCAGTGAGAGTGGTGAAAATAGCGGCAGATGAGATACCGTCAACCAGCAGACCCCCTTGACGACCGCCAAAGAGATGGAAGGACAGCTGGACATCCGCGTCCCAGGAGTGAATCCGAGAATAAACACTACCCAGTACTAGAACAAGCAGAAGAAGAAGAAGAAGAATAACTTATTGTTCGAGAATTCAGGAAGCGTCATAATGAACAATATGTAAAGTGCTTAGAAATCTATCATAGAATTGTATTGAAAAAGGTTGTGTTTTGACAACCATAGAAAAAAACGGCAAAAAAAAGGATAACCTAGTCTTCACACCATTTTTGTAAACCTAACCTACAAAAGTTTGGTAAAAATAGGTTGGTTAGGTTTGTTTGTAGTTATAATTGCGACTGGCGTGAGCCAGTTGCATTATATATTTAAAAAAAAGTAACTAAAATATTAAAATAAATGAATACATTGGTATTTTTACCAAACTTTTGTAGGTTATGTTTAAAAAAAATGGTGTGAAGACTAGCCTATCCCAAAAAATATGCAATAAATGCTTAAAATATATTTCAAACGCATCCCAAATGCTATGTTGCCTATTAGTCATTCATTTGACATTTCAATGTCGAACGATTTTAATGTCGAATGATTTCAAGAATAGACTAAAAGCCTACCATACGAAATTTCATTCGACATTTTTTAGGCGGCATAGTCGTATACGACATTTACTGTGCGAGATTGGAGAATAGATACCCAGGTCTATAAAATGCAATATTTATACCTACATATTTATTTTTTTCTTGGAAAACATTACGAAATACCTACATTGGTTTCCCAGACACGTAGAGATTTTTCAAACTCCCCACAATATGCGACAATAAGTTAATCCGATCAGCATGAGAGTTTGCTCTTTCAATATGGCTTATAAAGTAAAAAAACAGTATATAACTCAATATCGACCAGGAAGTCACTAAAGGTCACGTTTTTAAACCATTTTCAATATTCAACCTCTTGTTGTATCAATTTAAACGATCATTATCATTTACTTCGTTAAAAAAAAACAATGTTTTACATCATTTTATCCAGATCATGCATTCTATAATCACAAATAAAAGAACAATAAGATCTTTTCGTATCATTTTTGGGTTTGATGACCTTGAACTATTTTCTACTCCACGAAGACAAAGATTTATTCCTCACAACTCGCATCGTGTATAGCATATGTATTATACATGTTGTAATCTGGAACAATGATTAAAATTTAGTTTCATTTATATGCTTAACCGCTAGAATAATTAATTGACGGTTCGATTATTAAAGGTTAAAGGTTATATTAAATAAATATAAACCCACAATGGATTTTAAAGAGCCTCTTGAGAAAAACAAACATGAACGAATATTCATTTTTGGGTCGAATTTTTCACCTTTTATATAAAAAAATATTGTGATTTAAATGTTTAATATCGATGAAATTTACGCTACACAATATATAGCAAGAGATAACGGCTGCCAGATTTTCGTCATAGTATTAAGCCTGATTTTCTTTGTGTAACAAATAACAACTGGTAACAACGATTGGATAGTATAAACACTGAGTACTGGTGGCTTTCGTAGACAACAGCCATAAAAAAAGAGGAGAATTTATATTTTAACACTTCAGATATAGTATAAAGCGTGTTTTTTTTTATCAAACTACGGAAGACTATTAGAAACCACGTTTTCCATTTACAGATATTTTGGTAGGTGGACACTCCCCTGACAGACACCATGCTATAACTGACATGTTAAATAGCAATTTTCCATACTTTTAAGGCTGTTATCTCTGAAAGTCGCCAGTAGGTACTCAGGGTTCAAACTATCCAATCGATTTTACCTGCTATGGTATCCTTACACAGAAAAATGTCTGGCAGTTGCTGGCCTAAAACATAATATCTTTTAAACAGTAGATACGTTTCAAATAATAGTGTTTATTTGAAACGATTATTTGTAGGTATAAGATAATTTATAATATATCTTAATAAAAATAATATACCTAATATCCTTTGATTTGAAAAAAATACTAGGTACTCATCTAACTTAGAAATTACTTTCACTATTATAGTTTTAATGTATAAATCTAGAGTCAAAATAATAACCAACACGACGCTGTCAATTAGTCTTAATTACGCTACAAAGTGATTTGTTTTTGGTAACCATCAGAATCTATTGATTTTACTGACAAATTTTCGTCTTTTGTATTTATTTTTTGACGTTGAAACGTTGTTTAATAGGCATATGCCGATCCAAACATTTTTAGTTAACTTCAGTCGAAATGATAATACAGAATACAATATTTAAGAGGGTATTGAAGATGAGTAGGTAATAAATTTCATTTTAAATAATAAACCCTTCCCTAAAGATAATAATATATTTTTGTATGTATCGTTTAAAGCTGACGGTTCAATAAAAATTATGTAAAAGTTTTTTGACAGAAGATAATATTATGTTTCATATTCTCAGATTCATACTGGTTATATTATATCGGAAGTTTTTGCAAAATAAAGTGATTCTCAGATCTTTAGCGTTTCTGTGTAGACAAGATTATTCCATATTATAATTCTTCTTCTTCTTCCTCTTTTTTTAGATCTATGATCTGTTTTTGCAGGTCCTGGGGCGATAATGTCCAGCTCTCCCTCCATCTCTTTGGTGGTAATATTATAGTTCTGTGTGGAAAATATTAAAGCTCTGTATTTGAATGGAAAAATATTTCTTGAAGGTGTCAACACTTACTCCATTCCATCTTTAAGGGGAAAAAATAACCACCAGTTCAATATAGATATTCAATAAACTAGTTGCATGTAACACATGAGATCAAAATGCCGATGGCGATGGTATGTATATATATAATTGAAGAATACGTAGGTACCAAAATATCAACACTTAAGCACAGATGATCAATAAATATTTGAAGTATTTTGTTTTTTATATAAAACATGTAGGTATATATGTCAGGATAGGATAGCATGGAGGTCAGTCTGTTTTTCCTACCCAAAATATGAAAACAGCATGATGGTATGTATGTATGCATGATTAGAGATTAAGTATCAAAATATTAAGTCTCCTTAGACATTGTGTATAGGCAACTGTCATGCAAATCATTTGATGAAAAAAATAGAAAATACACCGCTTTAGGTAACGAGATTAAAAGACTTTGGAATTCTCGTAAAATAATAATATTACCGTTCATTATTTCAGCCACTGGCATTATTCCAAAATCGTTTTGTCGAAATTTAGAAATTTTAGATTTATCGAAAAACTTAATAATAAAAATAGAAAAAAACGATAATGATGAATACAATCCATTCAAATATTTAAAGGTAAATTAAAAAAAAACCTTATTTGTCAAATAGTTCCTGAATTCCTTCTATATCCTTCCGTAACCTCCTTTTCCTCATTGCTATCAGTGTTATTTTTATTATTCTTTTTTTAACTCTCTTTTCATTTTTTTTCTCTTGTATTTTTTTTCTCTTACTCCTTTATTTTATTTTTTATCAATTTATTTCTCACTAAATAAGTATTGTACCGATTTAACTTAGAGACTTTACGTTGCTCGGGTTGGTTTGAAGAAATTGCCTTATGGCAATTAACCTGCATTTGTACACATGTACATAAATTATAAAATAAAATAAATAAATACATGTAGAAACGTTTAAGATTTTAAACGTTAATATTCGGGAATCAGTAGGGTTGATAGGTAGTATAGAGACCTCCTCAGAGCCTAATCCTTTGATTTATATTATTAAGTATCTGGATGAGTGAATTATTCTTAATTGAAAGCTTGATGATGCGTTTGTTCCATTTTATTTTGTTCTATTAAATAATCTACAATTTACGCATTGCTCTGCTAATTCTTTTGAGGAATGTATAATGGTAATAATAATAATTGAGTGTTATTATTTGTAGTGCTTAATTGTCATTTATCTTCTTCTTTCCCCTTAGCGCTTTTGTCCCGTTTCTATCGGGGTACGCTTTGTCATTTATATCATTAGTAAATCGGCCATCGCCGTAAAAAAAAACTTTACTTGCTCAGTTGCTAAAATAAAATTCATACAAAACATGTACATAAGAAAACATTATAATAGCCAATAGGTGGACTTGTTAATAAATTAATGTCTTCCAGTTAACCGAATAAATGGATTAAGAAATGGTTACTTTAAAATGTACCTTATACGAATTTATTCGAACAAAATACCTACACCGCTAATCCGATTACCCGGGATTACTAAAACCACGCAGAAAAATCAGGTTTACAAATAAATCTAATGAATTTAACTAATAATATGTAGTAATAATGTATATATATAGGCGTTGTTTACTCCGATGAAAATATTCCTTAGTAAATGATTCGAGTGTTTCAATGTTTTTTTTATTGATGAAAATTATCAATCAAAATAGTGAAACGATCGGATAGTAGATTTTTTAATTTTTTTTTTAATGTTTTTTTATTTACATAATTAAGTTGCACACAAACAACATCAGGTAAAAATATGATATGTATGTATGATATAGATATGTATGATAAATAGGTTCATAAAAGCTAATTGAAAAACAAGTCTTTACTACAAACATGCTAGGTATATTGTACCAGTTTTAACCAAAATTATAATAAACAATTCCTTGCATCCTTCGCAATTGCCGTTTGGCAATTTCTTCCGACAAACCCAGAGAAGCAATAACGGCGTGAGAAATAATTTGTAATAAAATTCTCCTGAGCTGGGGATTGACCAGTCATATAGCAACAAAAAAACAGCTGATCTCCAAAAAGCAAAACGTATTTTTCAAATGAATCAAAGACTTTTAATATATAAAGTCAATTTACAATATTAATGTAGTTGTTTTTTACTATTCAATATCATCTAGAAACAAGAATTTTCTTTCAATATACATACATAGATGGAACATTATAGGTATACTTTTCTAATATGATTTTATTAAAAATTAACGTACCTTTCCGCTATTGGAACCAAGTCTACGTCTTCTTTTATTATAGTTTATGAGAAATTTGAGTCTATTACATTCTTCGAAGGAACATTTGTCAGTTATAGAGTAAACTAAAATGAAAGCTTCCGCCCACCGGATATTAGCTTCAAGGGTCAAGCACTCACTTTCCTGAAAACATTAAATCAAATTACATAAATAATTACCTATTAAAAAGAACGATTGTTTTTAAATTTTAAACAGATTCTCAAGGATATCTGTAATAACTTGTGTAGATAGCTTTTATGAGTAAATATATAGGTATATCAATGCAAATCATTATAAAACCCAGTTATATGTTATGGAAAGATGTGCAACGGAATTAAAAAATCTGCACACTAAAACATGAGTCCTAATCAAAACATGACATGTGTCCTAGCGATTATTAGCGAACGTGTATGCAAACAAAAGGGATAGAGAGAGTAAACTATTGTAACTGTTAATCAGAAAAAGAAAGCAGTGCGCAGAAAGGTATGCATTAGAGAAGGACAAAATGTGAGTGTTTTAAACAAGTGTGAGACATTGTGGGTGACAATTTGTATGGCGTTGCATATCCTTCCATAACATATCACTGATAAAACCAAATTATTTAATGATAAAAAAATATGCACACATTTGTGAAGGATAAACACAAAATAAGTTTATAACGAGATAAGCAGATGTGAAATATTATTTGAAAGTGTTGAATAGTTGTATAAGGGTCTGCTATACGATTTTTAATGATTGGATCACCAAATTCAACTTCAGGTAATTTTCTGTAATTTTTGTAAAAATAAAATGATTAGGTAATAACCGTATTGCTTTAATGAGCTTATTTATTGATGTCCCCAAGTTATCAATGTCTAGTAAGACTAGGACCCGAATGCACAGTCCTAGGTAACTAAATACTAACTCGTAACCTCCATGGAATATTTAGTATTCTTAAGTTAGCAATTGCAATGCAGAGAGGTCACTAACTGAATACTACGCCAAACTTAAGGTTGATGGCGTAGCGTTTCACATTATTGCATAATATGAAGAAAAGACATAAGTAGTTTTCTATGGGTTTACTGACGTTTAAAATGTTTTTTCATCATAACAACACAAACAGATGTAACCAAGATCACACTGACAGTTCGATGTCACGAAATTTCTGAAATTCCAGCGAATTTCATCATCTCATATACATCGCTGAATACTCTGTTTGGTATTTAATTTGACAAAAATACCAAATACATATTTGAGGAAGTCGCTAAAATCACCATCCATCGAAAGCATCTTGTATTTTACTATTAAACCACTCGTAATGTTCCTCGCGATCAACCTTACTTTTTGCAAATGTTAGTTTACGCCAACGCGCATGTGCTAAGTATTTAAATATGTTTGTCTCTGCAATCCAATTCTCATACAAAAACTTCGTAGCATCCTCAAGTTAGGAAGCCATCACGTGATCTCTTAACTTAAGTGAGCGACTGTGAAATGAAAACATGGTTAGTATTTAGAATTTAGTATTTAGGTCGGACTCTGCATTCGGACCTACATGTTGATAGAGCATCTTCACTATTTGAATATAATGTAAAAAAATATTTGGGTTGAAAAAAGAAGATTAAAAGTGCTTCGTGCCAGTATGATCTCACACAGCGCCAATAAAAAGAACAATTTTACAGTAACTTTTAATCAGTGATCTGATTTTGATTGTTTATTTAATCGGCTCTTTTCTTCTTTCCAGTTATGAAATGTTCGATTAAAAACATTATGAGGTATTTACATTTACGTAATTACGCAAATAAATGTGATTGAAATTCTTGCCCGAAGCGATGATTATTATTGGTCAATCTAGAAGTAGGAATCAATAATTAAAGAACTTTTTACGTTGCTCATAAAAAAAAAATTAATACGGTTATCTTTTGTAATAATAGCGTCAAATATTATTTGGAATTAAAATTAAACATATTTTTATACTCATATTTCAAAAATTATAAAAATATAAAGAATTTTTCGCATGTAAAAATGTCTTAGTTAGATTATATATCTTATACGGATAGGGACACTTGGCTACGGCAACGCATACTTGGATGCGGGACATTTGGATGCGAAGGACATTTGGGTGCGAGCCTACTTGGTTGCGAGCCCACTTGGTTGCCAGCCCACTTGGTTGCGAGCCCTCTTGGTCTCGACTTTTTTTTATTGAAAAATTTTTTTTTCTGCTTAGGAATGAAATGTTTCGTACTGATTTTTGTAATGCTCTTTATAAGTAAATAGCAGTAGCGGAATTGCTTAAAGAAGCCGAAAATCTTGGCTTGCCTATAAATAGGTATTATGTTAAGAAATTCAAGACCTAATTTGCCGTTTTATTGAAACCATACTACAAGATTAAAAATTGAACTGTATGTAGATAAGATGTTTGACAGGGCCACAGATGTAAACATTATTTTGGTATGTGATTTTAAAATATTTTCATGGCCACTCAAATGAACAAAGATGCTAAACAAAAAAATTCGACATTTCCCAATTTTCGTTCAGGGTTTGTCTAGTTCGAAGGTTCTAGGTATGCCCCTCGTATAAAGATGATACCTATTCATGTATTTACATAGATACACAGATATTTAAAATATATAGAGATTTTTTTTCTGTATATTTTCAATTATTTCTGTTAATACTTTTGTAAAAAAATGGTAAATAATCTTTTTTTTTCATATAAAGTAAATACATGGTTATTAATTGAAAATATTTTTTATTCAACAATCATAAAACATAAACATAACTTTTGTACATACAAATTTAACCTACCTATTATTACCAAAAATTTGGTTAGGCTTATTGTGTTGTCATTATTGCGACTCAAGTGAGAGAGTTGTAGTACATACCTACTGTATTAAATAGTATTTCGTGTGAATATCATTTCAACATTTTTCGACTTGGTTTGGTTTTAAACGGAATAAGTCGCTATCAAGTGTTCGTCGCACCAAAGTTTCCCGCACCCAAATGGCCGCAGCCAAATGTCCTAGACCGTATCTTACATGTTATATTATTATAATATTGTTTTGTAATTACCCACTGGTCTTCTCGTGTTTCCTTACAATATCGTTTCATTGCTATAATGCTATGACCGTTCAGTTACGACCATGGATTATATACATATGTATACTTAAAGATATACCGTTTACATAACACAATGCATGGTTCAACCTTCTATCTATATTTATATATTATGTAAAACGCTTACATGATTTTGTATAAATAACGATTTAGCAAATATTGGGCTCATTTATATACAAGTTCCAGGAGATACCCTCGCTGGGAGTTTCTATTTCTATGAGCTACATGACCTAGGAGCGGCTGAAAAGGTCACACAGAACAGAGCAAAGTGAAATGCAAAATGGAAGATGAAGAGAAGGAAATTTCATTTGATTGTGTATTTACTGAAAAGATATAGAAATAATATTGTATTGCTTGTTTTGAAATGTGTAAATTTTTCATAATGACCTTGAAATAGCTAATTGATTGTATATTTATTGAAAAGTAACTGAATTATTTTGTGTTGTTAGTTTTGAAATGCGTACATTTTTCATATTGACCTTGAAATAGCTAATAAATTTGAACAATTAATTGTAACTGAAATTATTTATTTGTATGTTTTGAGATATGAGAATTTTAAAGAATACTTGATCATCTTAGCAAAATATTGAACAAAAGCTAAAAAACTGAAAAAATACTATTACGATATTTTGCAGGTTTCATTTCATGATTTATTGATTGTGCGTGTATACTTACAAAACAACATTTAAAAGCTAGATGTACCCACATAAAAAAATAGTCAAAATTAATTAAATGTATTTTAATATTTACGTGTGGTTGTCCTGCTGTATCCAGTATATCAAAATTGACCATTTCATTATCCATAACTGTGTGAAATGCATATACCTTCTCCAATGATGGGTCGTATTCTCCGATGAAGCGACGGGTTATGAATCTCACGACCAGTGCTGGAAATGAATTAATAACAGTTAGTTTAGGTTTGGTATTATTGACCATTTGAAGATTAGCAAACAGAGTCAGATAGAGGCTTACGGTGCCCGAGCCAAAGCTATTTATACAAACAAATTGATATATCATATAGGTATACAGACAGAAAAAAGACAAAAGAGACTTATAGTCTAGCATTCAATGATACGTTTTGAAGTTATGATAGTTTTCTTGAAATTTGCATCCATTAATTATTTATATTCATATAGGCATATTCATTTATGTAGCCAATTTATTCTATATTAAATTGATTTCAGAAATTAAAAAATAACCAATATTCCAGAAAGTTGAGCACATACTTTTGAAATATTCAATCGTATATGGGAAAATGTCATCACTTAAGTTAATGACATTTACAAATATGAAGTCGATTGAATTTAAGTTTGGACTGTACAGAGGACTCAACATTTCATAGTATGTAGGTAAACCTTACGCCATATTACGGATGCAATAAAATATGCTTCTTTATTGTATAATCATAACTATCCACTATCACAAAACTGTGGAGAGTAAAATATAAACTGAAAATTACCAAATCTCTTCGGACGTTTTATTACCGTACATAATAATATGTCAAATATATTTTTATAGGTATAATTTATTGTTTTGATTCACATTATAAAAAAAGTGTATGTAATTCATAAAATATCACAGACCAAGAAGCTAATATTATTTAATTTTATAGGTACTTGTTCGATGATGATCATTTTAGAAATTTATCATAATAAACACCATTTTCAAACTCACCAATAGGTATATCACAGCTTTGAAAAGCAAGAATGACGTATGAACAACTCTTTATTTAATTAAATGAAATAAAACACAACTTTGTCTACACCACTACAATTATAACTTTTATTAAATTTGAATAAAAATTACTCTACATGTTACGAGAACAAAGTTCCCTTCCTCAGGAGAAATAATATAATTAAAAACCAAACACAATTCCCCAATAACCCTATATAAAATATTTTCCAATTACAAAAATTAATTAATCAATAACTTCATTGCATCCCCCACCCTACAAAATAATATAACCCAGCCTACACTCCACCCATTATGTTTACTTTAAGTCTATGTATAGTATTTTTATTTTAGTATACTTTGCATCCTCCTGAGGAAGGAAACTTTGTTCTCGTAATATGTTCCTAGAGGAAATTTTATTCAATTTGAATAAAAGTTTTAATTGTAGTGGTGTATACAAAGTTGTGTATTATTTAATTTAATTAATTGCAAAATGATACCACAAAGTAAAAAAAATCGTTTGTCGATGATGTGAAATCTTTATTTTTATTCAGAATCAATTATGTATTCTTATTTGCGCCCGCGGCAAATACCTCAACTATATATTTTGTCGCGACTCTTATAGGTTTTACATCCTGTGTAGATAATAAATTGAAATCTTATCGGTTCAATTTAATGTGAACATTTGCAATAGTGAAATATCTCACTTCTACGTGAGATAAATCTAGAACTAAACTCTCGCAGACCAGTTGCATATAAATCAGAAGATTACAAATTTATTGAATTGACCTTTTTTCGATTTTATTTTTCCGTAGATAGAAAAAGGCATATTTTGTCGATTATCGTATTAGTAATGATTTCGGTTGGCGTCGTTGGTTTGATTCCAAGTGGAGAAAAAAAATATTTCAAAAAAATATTTGTTGTTTTTTGGGATGAAAATATCAATTGGTTGAAAGAAATTTCATCTGGTAATAAATTCGCCACTTTCACAGGTCGAAAGAAGTATTACAATGTCATTATTGTACATAAGATATTTTAGTAAATCTTTGCAGAATCCAATGCAACTTCTTGAATAGTGTATCAACGTAGTGGTTTAGTGTTCAATAAATTAATGTCATATTTATAAACATAAATGGAATACCTATTATGTATAAATCATCTTTTATTTCTATTGCTGGTTTTATTTCGAACACTTTCTGATTGGTTGGAAGAAATTGCCTAATGGCAATAAGCACAGCAGTGTGCAATATATTTGTTTATATTATGCACAAAACGTTAAATAAATATAATTATTACTTTGTTATTTTAGTTTACTTTTTGCATGTATGATTAGGGATATTGTATCAATTTATTTTATTTGTACATATTTTTAAATACCGATGAATTTCTATTATCAATTTTGTGCGAAGTCGATTTGATTTGAAATGTGTGTTCAACTCCACTGCAAAATCAATAAACAATATATACTCATATTCTATCAGAAGTTCAATATAATGTACCCACATCAACAAAAATAGGATACTATGTTAAATATTGTTCATATGTTTATGAATGCATTTTGTATTTCAACACCTTTCATACTCATTAGTACATAGTTGAGTCTTTCTTGACATATATATAATATGTACTTATACAGCAAGACAATGTACAAAATGTTTTCTTAAAAATATTGTGGTTTATCTATAAGTTTCCACACGACTGCGGAGGTCGGTACTTTACGCAAATTGACCTACTGTTATGCAAGGAACGATTGACCTAATTATTATTTTGAGGAAACTTACGAACGCGACGATGTACCTTGATAGGTATATAATATATTATAGTATATACCCAGCATGTGAAGAGTGATTTTTTGCAACATATTTTGTTATTGCGCGTCATAGTGTTATAATAATGATGTTAAAAACAAACAACATCCTTTCAAAACAAATAAGCATGGCGTTATGTTCGGAATTTTTGTGACACGATACACAAGGGACTAGAGATAACATCGGAAAAAACCCCGAATATAATGCGTATTAGAAACCATTATCACAAAATGTTAAATAATATAGAAACCGTTGTTGCTTGGATTCCGGCTCATTGTGGTATCCAACACAATGAGACTGTGGATAGCCTGGCTAAAACAGCCTGCACCCTTGGAACTATCATCGAGAATTTTGTCCTTCCAGATGACGATGTAAATACATGGAACGTAACGCTCGTAAGAGATGGAACGATCTTTGGATGAATGAGTCACTCGTTTAGGGTAAAAGACACAGATTGATTCATATACCCCATAAACCATGGTTTCATAGATCAAAATTCAACAGATCGGATATATCTATGATCTGCAGGATGCGATTTGGTCACTGCAGACTTAGTGCGCATCTCTATAAAATTAGAATCGTCCAGAGCCCATACTGCGAGTGCGGTCTGGACGAGGAAATTAGGGACGCTTACGACACATGTCAACAAATTGCTTCTCAACTACCAATAAGTATTGAGTCGTTATTGAGCTCAGCTTCGGAGTCTACTATGCGAACCTCTTAAAATCACTTAAGACCAACTTTGTAATTTTATAATTCTTATGCAGGTATTTGTAAATTTTATATTTTTATTTGAGTTCCATGTCTGAGTTTATTTGTTTGTGTTAATTTGTTTATTTGCTGATTTTTTGGCACAAATCATCCAATAGGATGCAATGCATTGAAAATAATAAAAAAATAACATCGGGATAAAATATTTATTGTGTTGCTTAAAATATTGTTGGGCTGCCAACAAATTATATTCTTTTTCATTGTACATAAACTGCTAAGCAATAGTAGAGAGTACCTTCTTACCAAAGACCTTATATGTAATATACTTTAGTATATAAGGTCTTTGCTTCTTACCTAGGTTCATATTAATAATTTTCATGTTACACTAGGTAGGTACTTACGATTTTATGCGAAAATATACATACAATAGGTATACGGGTTTGTTTTGACCAGTCTTGACGGTTTGTCTTGACGGGTTTGTCTTGATGTAAGTATAGACATAGGCACGTGTTATTTTTTCCAATAAACAAGATACTTGTCAAGGTACGAATGAGATAATGAGGGAATTAGTTAATGCCTTTTTTATTTGCAAAATAACAAAAATTCTACCTAATAATTGTATTGTGAAGCTGTAATCATTACCCTTTTTCCCGATAAATACCTACATAGAATAATAAACCGTAAAATATCTTGTTCGGGTGAAAAAGATCAAAACCTATTTATTCTCCAATACCAATTTCCACGTGTGATGAACGCTAAATGTCTTGGCAACCATTCATCGTTTCGTCTTCATTTATTCATCATACGTGTCCATCTATTCTTGCTCAAGCTTCTTACATTTCTCTCTTTCTGGTTGCTAAGTCTTTCTTTTCTATAACGACCACGACCATTTGAATCATTCCTATTAGTTTTGTGTATTTTCTTCGTTAGGCGTTATTTATTCATTCTTCCCATACAAAAACCATCTCATTCTCAAAAAATTCATATTCATTCAATCAATAACAAAAAGGAAGTTTTTTTTATTTTTAAAATCAACAAAATCAGGTGACGGTGTCAATAGAACAAGGTGTTCTGTTTTTTTTTGGATACTCTACATAACTGTTCAACAAATTATGTAAGTCAAAATTGTTTTGCGAAAAAAAAACTTTATTTTTCTTTTTATGTACCTACTTTATTCTGATTGAGTATACTGCTGTGCATACTGAATTGAAATATAGGCTGTGAATACTGAATTTTGATTTCGTAGTGTAGTCAATAGCAATATAGGAGTCGTCAAAAGCAATATCGGAGTCTGTTCAAACAAACTGCCCACGCATAGAACGAATAAATAAACTGAGTCAAGATACCTTGGACTTAATGCAGCGGAGAAGAGATACAAAGCTCAAGAAAGATATAAGCTTCGAGGCTTGGAGAAAACTAAATCGGGGAATCTCAAAAAGCATTAAAAAGGATTTAAAAAAATTCAACGAGACGAACATTAAACAGACCATTAAAGAAAATAAAAGTTTGAAAGTACTCAAAAGGCGTATAAATATTGAATAATAAATTGGAAGGAGTGAAATAGCAAAAATGACTGATAAACAAGGGAACATTACGACAGATTTAGACAGTATATTAAAAATAGTAGAGGAGTTCTATAGAGAACTATACAAAAGCCAGAAAGAACAAAATTCTTACTCTAAAGAAATAAATCCATCAACTGGTGTTGTTAACCAGGTCTCAGAAGATATACCGAATATAACAATCGACGAAATAGATTTTTCCTGTATGAAAATGAAGAACAAAAAGGCTACAGGTGAGGATGGCATTGTTATAGAGAGTATAAAACTTGGAGAATGAATCCTCCTTGAAAACCTGAAGCTACTCTATAATAAGTGTCTGAAAGACGGTATCACGCCAAAGGCTTGGGATTATGTGCAGATTATATTGTTGCATGAAAAGGACAACAAAGCCGATATCGGAAACTATAGACCCATCAGTCTTATTGAGATAGACGGAATCAATTTGTCCAACTTAAGATTCGCAGATGACATCGTATTAATATCTGAAGAACTGAATGAAGCGAACAATATGCAAAAAGAGCTCGTAGAAGAGACAAAAAAATTGGACTTTTTAAAAACACAAGCAAGACAAAAATCATGACAAATCTGATACTCGGCGGTACTAAATACGTAACGTATGGTATATAACGTAAGGCGGTAACGTATGGTAACTTAAAGAAGTTATTCGACAGCAAAATTCCGCAAAGCCTTCAACGCAAAATGTACGACCAATGTGTACTGCTAGTACTAACATACAGAGTAGAAATGCTTAGTAAACCCTGAGAAAACTCCGCGTAGCACAAAGAAAACATGAAAGAGCCATGCTACATATTTAACTATCGAACCGAATAAGAAATGAGATACGTAGAAGGTCAGGAGTAACAGACGTCGTCGAAAGAGTGGCTAATCTCAAGTGGTATTTTGCAGGACACGTTGCTAGAAGACTTCAAGACCAGAGGTGGACAAAAAGGGTAGTAGAATGGAGACCTCGCGAAGACAAAAGAAGTAGAGGGAGGCCCCCCCCCCCACGCGATGGTCTGATGATACGAAAAGAATGTCTGGTGATTGGATGCAGAGGGCGCAAGACAGAGATATATGGAGAGATATGGGGGAGGCCTACGTTCAACAGTGGACAGAAATGGTTGTATAAGAAAGTGAAGCTCGGCCGAATATACTAGACAAATAGAACGTGGCAAGAGGATAATCTCAAGACTTTTATTTGTGTATTAAATTTTGTGTCCACTTCCTTACTATCTTACTGACGCATTTTTTTTATTTCTCTCAACACATAATACGTATTATCCTAAAAATCTCATATAAAATCAGACGTGTAACGTATTACACTAAAAATCTTACAATAAAATGTTGAATATCATAACAAAACACGTGTACCTAAACACTTACGAAATAATATTTATGCTGACGAATAATGAAACGAATTTAAGAAGTAATACTTTTGTTGTAGGTATTATTTGTCTACGATAATTGAACTAATTTGGGTGAAAATAATATCAATAGAAAAGCTGACCAGCCTGATATATTCTTGACAAAAAGTCTTGAATGAACACGTAGTTTGATATTGTTATCTCAGATATTGCAGAGCACACTTCAAGTTCAATTGATTTCATACTCATATTATCCAACTGTCGATTTGTTCAGGAGAACTTTGTTCTCTTAACATATCGACAATGTATCAAGCCAGAATACGCGAGAATTGTATGGAGAGGTCTACTTTTTTCATGGATTTTCCAACTTTGAAGTCAAAAAACACCAACTTAGAGGCTTCGCAGCATATATGTTCCATACACGGATTTACTCAGAATTCGGAGTAGAACATTTCGTGTGTCTGTGTGTGTGTGTGTCTGTGTGTGTGTCTGTGTGTGTGTCTGTGTGTGTGTCTGTGTGTCCGTCCCCCCCTTATAACTTTTGATCCGCTCAATTTACAGAGCCTAAAATTTTCCAACTGTCGATTTGTTCAGGAGAACTTTGTTCTCTTAACATATCGACAATGTATCAAGCCAGAATACGCGAGAATTGTATGGAGAGGTCTACTTTTTTCATGGATTTTCCAAATTTGAAGTCAAAAAACACCAACTTAGAGGCTTCGCAGCATATATGTTCCATACACGGATTTACTCAGAATTCGGAGTAGAACATTTCGTGTGTCTGTGTGTGTGTGTGTCTGTGTGTGTGTCTGTGTGTGTGTCTGTGTGTGTGTCTGTGTGTCCGTCCCCCCCTTATAACTTTTGATCCGCTCAATTTACAGAGCCTAAAATTTCAGAATATATAAACAGTTACAGGCCTACAAAACTTTTATACTCGGAATTTTGAATTTTTGTTTCAATCAGGGGTTATCAACTTTTGAATTTTTATTTTATTTTTCCATATATCTCAGAAACCATAAACGGTAGAACGCTGAAAATTGGTACAAACATAGACAAATACAAAATCTCAAATTAGTTTTTTCAAAAAAATTCCAGGGTTTCTCAAACATTTTTTATTAAGAAAAATATTTTTTTTATGATAAATTTATGAGTTTAACTGCCTATATTTCCAAAACTTTTACAATTATCGAAAAAAGCCGAAACACCCCAACTAGATAATTTAATTTTCTATAAAAAATATTAACATTGTAGTAGAAGATCTCAATTTTTTTTAACAATTTTTTTAAAAATTGAATTTAGTGACGACATCGCTTCATACATTTTGTATGGCAGTCGCCTATACACAATATGTAAGAAGACTTAATAGTTTGTTACTTCATCTCCAAACATACATACATACCATCATGCAATTTGCATATTCTGGGTAGGAAAAAGGATCTTCTTCCATACTATCCTATCTTGACATACATACCTACATATGTTGTATAGAAAACAAAATATCTGAAAATATTCAATAATTTGTATCTATGGGTTTATAGTTTGGTACATATTCTTCAACTATACATACTATCGCTATCGACAGTTGGATCTCATGTGTTACATGCAACTAGTATGAGTAATGTATACCTCATCCTAAATACATTACTCTTATCCAACTGTCGATTTGTTCAGGAGAACTTTGTTCTCTTAACATATCGACAATGTATCAAGCCAGAATACGCGAGAATAGGCATGATGACTAATTTTGAAAAACTATCTCACAATGTTTTTACGCATTCACTGTTTTCAAATATATATACATTTCTACATAAAATAAAGGTTTAGTAGTAAAAATCGCCATTTTAAAATCAAATTTGACATTTACGCCAAAAAAAGCTTGTAGTATCATGGCGGCTGCCGACCCTGACGGTGACGTCATGGTATCGTAAACTGCATATCACTACTATATGTAATATATGTGTTCTAAGACGATTTGTGTATTTATAATCAATTCAAAAGTGCATAAGTGTTGTGCGGTCCCTAAATGTACAAACACGACGAGAAAAACACCTACTGAGGTATTTGTTTTCGTCCCACGCGAAAAAAAAGAGAAATAAGTGATTAAATTTCGCACGGCGAGACACAAGTGAATTTTATTAAGTACGCGTTTACAATGAAGTACAGTATTTGTTCCCCCACTTTTAGCTCTCAATAATATAATATTTACCATTATTTAGGCAATAAGCATATAAAGAACTTTATTAATGTCCAAACGTCAAAATAGGCCATCAGAAGTTTCCCGCGTATGTTTTTAGCTTATGAACACATAATGTAGAGAGAAGAAGGAGCATATTTTATCGATTTTCGAGATGTAAGTTGTATTTAAATTACAGATAAATAAAGTATTTATATGTACTTATTATTAAGTTTTTACGTTTCGAAATTCTGATGAACAAAAGTCTTTGTTCGACGCAAAGAAATATCCGACCATCAAAAGTTCCATTCTAGTTAAGAGTAGTTAAGACAGGCAGAAAAATAACTACTATGGCTGCTATTGCTAAAAATAACGATAGCAGATAAATATAGCTTGTTATGAACACAATACAAATAACGAGCGCTATGTAATTATTCGTATGCTGCTAAAATTGTAACGATGTTTTAAAACGCATGCTTCGCGTAATCGCCGTCGTTTCGCAAATCGCTTCATTGCATGAAAAAAATATAGCTTGCTAGTTTAGTTTGGCAGTGACCAGCATCATAACATGTCGAACGTTCGTCAGCTCACCATCGCATGACAAAATTGTAGAATACTAAAACTAAATTAGTTTACCATACGTTGCGAGCGTTCACTATTTATTTATTTATTCAATAAAAACTAAGTTACATACAAAATACAATTAACATAGGCCCGATATTACAGTCGGCCCTCAACTCATTGAGTTTGCCAAACTCAAGATTAATGTTAAGGGGAGATTGAATCCATTTCCGTATTACAGTGCAATATGACATGTCAGTTACTAAATCTTCAATTATAGACATATTTCACTTTTTCTGTGGTTATTATCTGTCAAATTTAAATAACCTCAAATAATACGAAATACAAAACGGGACGCTACGACTTTAAATACCATTGTTTTACTATCCAACATGGTAAATTAATTTTTTTTCACCAAAATAATGCTTTTAAATGCCCGTGTTCGTTTCAATACGGCTGTCAGTTTGTTTTGTTGTGTGGCGCCACCTTCGATACAACACTGAAACTACACACGTTGCCTAACGCCTCTAGTGATAGAAACTGAAACTACACGAGTTGCCTAGCAAATGACAGTTGACTCACAGTTAAGTACTTAATCTGCCAGAAACGTTGAGTTAAATATTTGTCGTTTTAGTGACGTATTTGAGGGAAGATTAGGTCTAAACGGACACTGTAATACGCTATATTTTTGTAAAACTTGAGTTTAGCTCTTAAACTGACACTGTAATACCGGCGCATAGTGTCCCCCGATAGGTAGGCGAGTATCTAGGTAAATTGAAACTATTTGCTTTGATGAATACTTGTTCCATTTATATTTAATTTGTTTTAGTTTTAAGTATCTAATTAAAATATTAATATATCGATAACACCAAAATAAACATAGTCCAGACCGACAATTAATGCGTATATTGTATTGAAGACTATCAGAAGAATTGACGCGACCATACTATGACGTCGTGCGCTCTGATTGTTTTTTCTCATAAAATGGCGGACTAACACATTTTGTATTTTTATATTTATAATATTATTATTATTCACTCCTATAAATTAAAAAAAAAACATTTTTTAAATCTTTATAACCTATTTTATTTTTTAAAATCATAATTTCAATGATTTTTTTCTTACAGTCATCACACCTATTACATATTTTAATATATTAATCATAATATGTATATGAATCATAACAGTTATCCCATATGTATATTAGATTCATCATAATACATTGTGTATTTCCATTTCAACCTCATGTAACACTGTACAACTCCCACAAACAATATAATTACATCATTTTATTTTATAATCAAGCAATGAAAGCCACCAAGTTATTTATTTCTGAAACGTTAAATATTCTCCACCACGTTACAATACTCGGTGCGTGTTATAACAGATGCGTCAACGATTCAATAGAGCGGATAGCGATATTATTTGGTTTATTGTCCCAAATAAACCAAATAAATCAATAAATAAAAATAGCATGTTAAAAATAAGCAGCATATTCCATATAGCTTGTTATGAAAAAAATAGCCATTTCGAACAACACAACAGTTGACAGTAACAAACACAATTGACAGTGACAATATGGTGACGTCATGCGCTCTGATTGGTGTTTCACATAAAATGGCGGACAAACATATTTTGTATTTTTATTTTAATAATATTAATATTATTCGCTCTTTTAAAATGAAAATAAATATATTTTTTCAAATCTTTATAACATATTTTATCTAATAAAATCATAATTTCAATGATTTTTTCTTACTGTCATCACGCCTATTGTATGGAGAGGTCTACTTTTTTCATGGCTTTTCCAACTTTGAAGTCAAAAAACACCAACTTAGAGGCTTCGCAGCATATATGTTTCATACACGGATTTACTCAGAATTCGGAGTAGAACATTTCGTGTGTCTGTGTGTGTGTGTGTCTGTGTGTGTGTGTGTGTCTGTGTGTGTGTCTGTGTGTCCGTCCCCCCCTTATAACTTTTGATCCACTCAATTTACAGAGCCTAAAATTTCAGAATATATAAACAGTTACAGGCCTACAAAACTTTTATACTCGGAATTTTGAATTTTTGTTTCAGTCAGGGGTTATCAACTTTTGAATTTTTATTTTATTTTTCCATATATCTCAGAAACCATAAACGCTAGAACGCTGAAAATTGGTACAAACATAGACAAATACAAAATCTCAAATTAGTTTTTTCAAAAAAATTCCAGGGTTTCTCAAACATTTTTTATTAAGAAAAATATTTTTTTTATGATAAATTTATGAGTTTAACTGCCTATATTTCCAAAACTTTTACAATTATCGAAAAAAGCCGAAACACCCCAACTAGATAATTTAATTTTCTATAAAAAATATTAACATTGTAGTAGAAGATCTCAATTTTTTTTTAACAATTTTTTTAAAAATTGAATTTAGTGACGACATCGCTTCATACATTTTGTATGGCAGTCGCGTATACACAATATGTAAGAAGACTTAATAGTTTGTTACTTCATCTCCAAACATACATACATACCATCATGCAATTTGCATATTCTGGGTAGGAAAAAGGATCTTCCTCCATACTATCCTATCTTGACATACATACCTACATATGTTGTATAGAAAACAAAATATCTGAAAATATTCAATAATTTGTATCTATGGGTTTATAGTTTGGTACATATTCTTCAACTATACATACTATCGCTATCGACAGTTGGATCTCATGTGTTACATGCAACTAGTAATATAATACTTCTTATATAATATTTATTTTTACCTGTGTACTCTATTGTGGAAACATATTATTGGCATAGTTGTTAATATTTCATTATTATTACCATAAACTGTATTAAGCTATTTGTTTCCTAAATATAAATAAATAAATAAATAAATATCATAATGATGTGTAAAGAAAATTTATTAAAAACAAAAACTCTTATAATACCCTCACGTGAAAATTTGTGATCAAACTTATGACGTGGCATTTTGTGAAATTTTAAAGAAATTTAAAAACTTTATGAACAACACAACTTCAAGTGATATAGTTGGACGCGAAGAAATAAGAGAAAATTATTATGTGTAACACATTTTCGTGGTTGAATGGCGTTAATTTGTTTCCTTGGTTCATTTCACACGCTACACCTTTCCTCTTTCCACCATGGATATATAATCCAACTGTCGATTTGTTCAGGAGAACTTTGTTCTCTTAACATATCGACAATGTATCAAGCCAGAATACGCGAGAATTGTATGGAGAGGTCTACTTTTTTCAATGTGGCTGAAGTTTCGAACGTTCTAACGGAATGAACTAACGGATCAATGGTCAGGATACAATAGTGATAACCCAAGGAAAAAATATTTTTTATTTATTTATTTATTTATTATATATATTTTATTTGTAGTTTTAATTGCTTGTTTATTTATTTATTTATGCATTAACTAGTTTTTTTTAATTATTTTATTATTTATGCATTAATGAACGATAAAATAAACGGAAAAAAATTGAAAATAATCTGAATATAAATAAAGTAAACGTCGTTATACCCCACCATATAGGGTAACCAGCGACAGGTTTGCGGAAACGCATAACCTAATAATATAAAGCATTACACATGCGTGTATACCCACACACATTTTTTTATAATCTACGTACTTACTAAATATAAATACACCACCATGTAGGGTATCAGCGACAGGTTTGCGGAAACGCATAACCTAATAAAATAAAGGACTACACATGCGTGTATGCCCACGCACATTTTATTTATAATAAACGTACTTAGTGAATATAAATACACCACCATGTAGGGTAACCAGCGACAGGTTTGCGAAAACGCAAAACCTAAGAAAATTATGCACTACACATGTATGTATGCCCACGCACATTTTTTTTATAATTTACGTACTTAGTGAATATAAATACACCACCATGTAGGGTAACCAGCGACAGATTTGCGGATAACCTAATAAAATAAAGCACTACACATTCGTGTATGCCCACGCACATTTTATTATAATTTAAGTACTTACTGTATATACATACACCACCATGTGGGGTAACCAGCGACAGGTTTGAGGAAACGCATAACCTAATAAAATAAAGCACTACAAATGCGTGTATGCCCACGCACATTTTTTATAATTTACGTACTAACTGAATATAAATACACCACCATGAAGGGTAATCAGCGACAGGTTTGCGGAAACGCATAACCTAATAAAATTAAGCACTACACAGGCGTGTATGCCCACGCACATTTTTTTATAATTTACATACTTACTGAATATAAATTCACCACCATATATGGGAACCAGCGACAGGTTTGCGGAAACGTATAACCTAATAAAATAAAGGACTACACATGCGTGTATGCCCACGCACATTTTTTTTATAATAAACGTACTTAGTGAATATAAATACACCACCATGTAGGGTAACCAGCGACAGGTTTGCGAAAACGCATAACCTAAGAAAATTATGCACTACACATGCATGTATGCCCACGCACATTTTTTTTATAATATACGTACTTAGTG
Source organism: Molanna angustata (assembly GCA_963576475.1). Taxonomy (NCBI): domain Eukaryota; kingdom Metazoa; phylum Arthropoda; class Insecta; order Trichoptera; family Molannidae; genus Molanna; species Molanna angustata. The sequence goes on along the minus strand of OY754969.1, from coordinate 22,132,136 downwards.
AATATAAATACACCACCATGTAGGGTAACCAGCGACAGGTTTGCGAAAACGCAAAACCTAAGAAAATTATGCACTACACATGTATGTATGCCCACGCACATTTTTTTTATAATTTACGTACTTAGTGAATATAAATACACCACCATGTAGGGTAACCAGCGACAGATTTGCGGATAACCTAATAAAATAAAGCACTACACATTCGTGTATGCCCACGCACATTTTATTATAATTTAAGTACTTACTGAATATACATACACCACCATGTGAGGTAACCAGCGACAGGTTTGAGGAAACACATAACCTTATAAAATAAAGCACTACAAATGCGTGTATGCCCACGCACATTTTTTATAATTTACGTACTAACTGAATATAAATACACCACCATGAAGGGTAATCAGCGACAGGTTTGCGGAAACGCATAACCTAATAAAATTAAGCACTACACAGGCGTGTATGCCCACGCACATTTTTTTATAATTTACATACTTACTGAATATAAATTCACCACCATATATGGGAACCAGCGACAGGTTTGCGGAAACGCATAACCTAATAAAATAAAGGACTACACATGCGTGTATGCCCACGCACATTTTTTTTTTAATAAACGTACTTAGTGAATATAAATACACCACCATGTAGGGTAACCAGCGACAGGTTTGCGAAAACGCATAACCTAAGAAAATTATGCACTACACATGCATGTATGCCCACGCACATTTTTTTTATAATATACGTACTTAGTGAATATAAATACACCACCATGTAGGGCAACCAGCTACAGATTTGCGGATAACCTAATAAAATAAAGCACTACACATTCGTGTATGCCCTCGCACATTTTATTATAATTTAATTACTTACTGAATATAAATACACCACCATGTGGGGTAACCAGCGACAGGTTTGCGGAAACGCATAACCTAATAAAATAAAGCACTACACATTCGTGTATGCCCACGCACATTTTATTATAATTTAAGTACTTACTGGATATAAATACACCACCATGTGGGGTAACCAGCGACAGGTTTGCGGAAACGCATAACCTAATAAAATAAAGCACATTTTTTATAATTTACGTACTAACTGAATATAAATACACCACCATGAAGGGTAATCAGCGACAGGTTTGCGGAAACGCATAACCTAATAAAATTAAGCACTACACAGGCGTGTATGCCCACGCACATTTTTTTATAATTTACATACTTACTGAATATAAATTCACCACCATATATGGGAACCAGCGACAGGTTTGCGGAAACGCATAACCTAATAAAATAAAGGACTACACATGCGTGTATGCCCACGCACATTTTTTTTTTAATAAACGTACTTAGTGAATATAAATACACCACCATGTAGGGTAACCAGCGACAGGTTTGCGAAAACGCATAACCTAAGAAAATTATGCACTACACATGCATGTATGCCCACGCACATTTTTTTTATAATATACGTACTTAGTGAATATAAATACACCACCATGTAGGGCAACCAGCTACAGATTTGCGGATAACCTAATAAAATAAAGCACTACACATTCGTGTATGCCCACGCACATTTTCTTATAATTTAAGTACTTACTGAATATAAATACACCACCATGTGGGGTAACCAGCGACAGGTTTGCGGAAACGCAAAACCTAATAAAATAAAGCACTACACATTCGTGTATGCCCACGCACAATTTATTATAATTTAAGTACTTACTGGATATAAATACACCACCATGTGGGGTAACCAGCGACAGGTTTGCGGAAACGCATAACCTAATAAAATAAAGCACATTTTTTATAATTTACGTACTAACTGAATATAAATACACCACCATGAAGGGTTATCAGCGACAGGTTTGCGGAAACGCATAACCTAATAAAATTAAGCACTACACATGCGTGTATGCCCACTATGCACATTTTTTTAATAATTTACGTACTAACTGGATATAAATAAAGTAATCCTCGTTATACCCCACCATGTAGGGTAACCATCGACAGGTTTGCGGATACGCATAAACTAATAAAATAAAGCATTACACATGCGGGTATGCCCACACACATTTTTTAATAATTTACGTACTTACTGAAAATAAATAAAGTAAACCTCGATATACCTCACCATGTAGGGTAAACAGCGGCAGGTTTGCGGATACACATAACCTAATTAAATAAAACATTACACATGCGTGTATGCCCACTGAAGTATATTTTTATATTTTACGTACTTACTGAATATAAATAAAGTAAACCTCGATATTTTATTTGGCCAAAGATACCCTCGGAACGGAAAATTTTGAAGTCAAATATAATATTAAAAAAAATCTAGCACTTTTATTTGGTCAAGGATACCCTCAATTTTTCTGAGGTGTATGTAGCACTACAATGTGCATCTGACGCAAAAATAAATTTCAAATAAAATAAACCGCAACATTGTTTTCAAGCCGATTAACGGAAAATTTTGAAGTCAAATATAATATTAAAAAAAAATCTAGCACTTTTATTTGGTCAAAAATACCCTCAATTTTTCTGAGGTGTATGTAGCACTACAATGTGCATCTGACGCAAAAATAAAATTTATAAAAAATAAACCGCAACATTGTGTTCAAGCGGATTAACGGAAAATTTTGATGTCAAATATAATATTAAAAAAAAATCTAGCACTTTTATTTGGTCAAAGATACCCTCAATTTTTCTGAGGTGTATGTAGCACTACAATGTGCATCTAAAGCAAAAATAAAATTCAAATAAAATAAACCGCAACATTGTTTTCAAGCCGATTAACGGAAAATTTTGAAGTCAAATATAATATTGAAAAAAAATCTAGCACTTTTATTTGGTCAAAGATACCCTCAATTTTTCTGAGGTGTATGTAGCACTTTAATGTGCATCTGACGCAAAAATAAAATTCAAATAAAATAAACCGCAACATTGTTTTCAAGCCGATTAACGGAAAATTTTGAAGTAAAATATAATATTAAAAAAAAATCTAGCACTTTTATTTGGTCAAAGATACCCTCAATTTTTCTGAGGTGTATGTAGCACTACAATGTGCATCTGACGCAAAAATAAAATTTATAAAAAATAAACCGCAACATTGTGTTCAAGCGGATTAACGGAAAATTTTGATGTCAAATATAATATTAAAAAAAATCTAGCACTTTTATTTGGTCAAAGATACCCTCAATTTTAATGGCGTGTATGTAGCACTACAATGTGCATCTGACGCAAAAATAAAACTTATAAAAAATAAACCGCAACATTGTGTTCAAGCCGATTAACCGCATATTTTGTAGAATAATGTAATATTAAAAAAAAAATCCTGCACTTTTATTTGGCCAAAGATACCCTCAATTTTTCTGACGTGTATGTAGCACTACAATGTGCATCTGACGCAAAAATAAAATTTATAAAAAATAAACCGCAACATTGTGTTCAAGCGGATTAACGGAAAATTTTGATGTCAAATATAATATTAAAAAAAATCTAGCACTTTTATTTGGTCAAAGATACCCTCAATTTTTCTGAGGTGTATGTAGCACTAAAATGTGCATCTAAAGCAAAAATAAAATTCAAATAAAATAAACCGCAACATTGTTTTCAAGCCGATTAACGGAAAATTTTGAAGTAAAATATAATATTAAAAAAAAATCTAGCACTTTTATTTGATCAAAAATACCCTCAATTTTTCTGAGGTGTATGTAGCACTACAATGTGCATTTTGATGTCAAATATAATATTAAAAAAAATCTAGCACTTTTATTTGGTCAAAGATACCCTCAATTTTTCTGAGGTGTATGTAGCACTTTAATGTGCATCTGACGCAAAAATAAAATTCAAATAAAATAAACCGCAACATTGTTTTCAAGCCGATTAACGGAAAATTTTGAAGTAAAATATAATATTAAAAAAAAATCTAGCACTTTTATTTGGTCAAAGATACCCTCAATTTTTCTGAGATGTATGTAGCACTACAATGTGCATCTGACGAAAAAATAAAATTTATAAAAAATAAACCGCAACATTGTGTTCAAGCGGATAAACGGAAAATTTTGATGTCAAATATAATATTAAAAAAAATCTAGCACTTTTATTTGGTCAAAGATACCCTCAATTTTTCTGGCGTGCATGTAGCACTACAATGTGCATCTGACGCAAAAATAAAACTTATAAAAAATAAACCGCAACATTGTGTTCAAGCCGATTAACCGCATATTTTGTAGAATAATGTAATATTAAAAAAAAAAATCCTGCACTTTTATTTGGCCAAAGATACCCTCAATTTTTCTGACGTGTATGTAGCACTACAATGTGCATCTGACGCAAAAATAAAATTTATAAAAAATAAACCGCAACATTGTGTTCAAGCGGATTAACGGAAAATTTTGATGTCAAATATAATATTAAAAAAAATCTAGCACTTTTATTTGGTCAAAGATACCCTCAATTTTTCTGAGGTGTATGTAGCACTACAATGTGCATCTAAAGCAAAAATAAAATTCAAATAAAATAAACCGCAACATTGTTTTCAAGCCGATTAACGGAAAATTTTTAAGTAAAAAATAATATTAAAAAAAAATCTAGCACTTTTATTTGGTCAAAGATACCCTCAATTTTTCTGAGGTGTATGTAGCACTCTAATGTGCATCTGAAGCAAAAATAAAATTCAAATAAAATAAACCGCAACATTGTGTTCAAGCGGATTAACGGAAAATTTTGATGTCAAATATAATATTAAAAAAAATCTAGCACTTTTATTTGATCAAAGATACCCTCAATTTTTCTGGAGTGTATGTAGCACTACAGTGTGCATCTGACGCAAAAATAAAACTTATAAAAAATAAACCGCAACATTGTGTTCAAGCCGATTAACCGCATATTTTGTAGAATAATGTAATATTAAAAAAAAAATCCTGCACTTTTATTTGGCCAAAGATACCCTCAATTTTTCTGACCTGTATGTAGCACTACAATGTGCATCTGACGCAAAAATAAAATTTATAAAAAATAAACCGCAACATTGTGTTCAAGCGGATTAACGGAAAATTTTGATGTCAAATATAATATTAAAAAAAATCTAGCACTTTTATTTGGTCAAAGATACCCTCAATTTTTCTGAGGTGTATGTAGCACTACAATGTGCATCTAAAGCAAAAATAAAATTCAAATAAAATAAACCGCAACATTGTTTTCAAGCCGATTAACGGAAAATTTTGAGGTCAAATATAATATTAAAAAAAAATCTAGCACTTTTATTTGATCAAAGATACCCTCAATTTTTCTGAGGTGTATGTAGCACTACAATGTGCATCTGACGCAAAAATAAAATTTATAAAAAATAAACCGCAACATTGTGTTCAAGCGGATTAACGGAAAATTTTGATGTCAAATATAATATTAAAAAAAATCTAGCACTTTTATTTGGTCAAAGATACCCTCAATTTTTCTGAGGTGTATGTAGCACTTTAATGTGCATCTGACGCAAAAATAAAATTCAAATAAAATAAACCGCAACATTGTTTTCAAGCCGATTAACGGAAAATTTTGAAGTAAAATATAATATTAAAAAAAAATCTAGCACTTTTATTTGGTCAAAGATACCCTCAATTTTTCTGAGGTGTATGTAGCACTACAATGTGCATCTGACGCAAAAATAAAATTTATAAAAAATAAACCGCAACATTGTGTTCAAGCGGATTAACGGAAAATTTTGATGTCAAATATAATATTAAAAAAAATCTAGCACTTTTATTTGGTCAAAGATACCCTCAATTTTTCTGGCGTGTATGTAGCACTACAATGTGCATCTGACGCAAAAATAAAATTCAAATAAAATAAACCGCAACATTGTGTTCAAGCCGATTAACCGCATATTTTGTAGAATAATGTAATATTAAAAAAAAAATCCTGCACTTTTATTTGGCCAAAGATACCCTCAATTTTTCTGACGTGTATGTAACACTACAATGTGCATCTGACGCAAAAATAAAATTTATAAAAAATAAACCGCAACATTGTGTTCAAGCGGATTAACGGAAAATTTTGATGTCAAATATAATATTAAAAAAAATCTAGCACTTTTATTTGGTCAAAGATACCCTCAATTTTTCTGAGGTGTATGTAGCACTACAATGTGCATCTAAAGCAAAAATAAAATTCAAATAAAATAAACCGCAACATTGTTTTCAAGCCGATTAACGGAAAATTTTGAAGTAAAAAATAATATTAAAAAAAAATCTAGCACTTTTATTTGGTCAAAGATACCCTCAATTTTTCTGAGGTGTATGTAGCACTCTAATGTGCATCTGAAGCAAAAATAAAATTCATATAAAATAAACCGCAACATTGTGTTCAAGCGGATTAACGGAAAATTTTGATGTCAAATATAATATTAAAAAAAATCTAGCACTTTTATTTGGTCAAAGATACCCTCAATTTTTCTGGAGTGTATGTAGCACTACAGTGTGCATCTGACGCAAAAATAAAACTTATAAAAAATAAACCGCAACATTGTGTTCAAGCCGATTAACCGCATATTTTGTAGAATAATGTTATATTAAAAAAAAAATCCTGCACTTTTATTTGGCCAAAGATACCCTCAATTTTTCTGACCTGTATGTAGCACTACAATGTGCATCTGACGCAAAAATAAAATTTATAAAAAATAAACCGCAACATTGTGTTCAAGCGGATTAACGGAAAATTTTGATGTCAAATATAATATTAAAAAAAATCTAGCACTTTTATTTGGTCAAAGATACCCTCAATTTTTCTGAGGTGTATGTAGCACTAAAATGTGCATCTAAAGCAAAAATAAAATTCAAATAAAATAAACCGCAACATTGTTTTCAAGCCGATTAACGGAAAATTTTGAAGTAAAATATAATATTAAAAAAAAATCTAGCACTTTTATTTGATCAAAAATACCCTCAATTTTTCTGAGGTGTATGTAGCACTACAATGTGCATTTTGATGTCAAATATAATATTAAAAAAAATCTAGCACTTTTATTTGGTCAAAGATACCCTCAATTTTTCTGAGGTGTATGTAGCACTACAATGTGCATCTAAAGCAAAAATAAAATTCAAATAAAATAAACCGCAACATTGTTTTCAAGCCGATTAACGGAAAATTTTTAAGTAAAAAATAATATTAAAAAAAAATCTAGCACTTTTATTTGGTCAAAGATACCCTCAATTTTTCTGAGGTGTATGTAGCACTCTAATGTGCATCTGAAGCAAAAATAAAATTCAAATAAAATAAACCGCAACATTGTGTTCAAGCGGATTAACGGAAAATTTTGATGTCAAATATAATATTAAAAAAAATCTAGCACTTTTATTTGGTCAAAGATACCCTCAATTTTTCTGGAGTGTATGTAGCACTACAGTGTGCATCTGACGCAAAAATAAAACTTATAAAAAATAAACCGCAACATTGTGTTCAAGCCGATTAACCGCATATTTTGTAGAATAATGTAATATTAAAAAAAAAATCCTGCACTTTTATTTGGCCAAAGATACCCTCAATTTTTCTGACCTGTATGTAGCACTACAATGTGCATCTGACGCAAAAATAAAATTTATAAAAAATAAACCGCAACATTGTGTTCAAGCGGATTAACGGAAAATTTTGATGTCAAATATAATATTAAAAAAAATCTAGCACTTTTATTTGGTCAAAGATACCCTCAATTTTTCTGAGGTGTATGTAGCACTACAATGTGCATCTAAAGCAAAAATAAAATTCAAATAAAATAAACCGCAACATTGTTTTCAAGCCGATTAACGGAAAATTTTGAGGTCAAATATAATATTAAAAAAAAATCTAGCACTTTTATTTGATCAAAGATACCCTCAATTTTTCTGAGGTGTATGTAGCACTACAATGTGCATCTGACGCAAAAATAAAATTTATAAAAAATAAACCGCAACATTGTGTTCAAGCGGATTAACGGAAAATTTTGATGTCAAATATAATATTAAAAAAAATCTAGCACTTTTATTTGGTCAAAGATACCCTCAATTTTTCTGAGGTGTATGTAGCACTTTAATGTGCATCTGACGCAAAAATAAAATTCAAATAAAATAAACCGCAACATTGTTTTCAAGCCGATTAACGGAAAATTTTGAAGTAAAATATAATATTAAAAAAAAATCTAGCACTTTTATTTGGTCAAAGATACCCTCAATTTTTCTGAGGTGTATGTAGCACTACAATGTGCATCTGACGCAAAAATAAAATTTATAAAAAATAAACCGCAACATTGTGTTCAAGCGGATTAACGGAAAATTTTGATGTCAAATATAATATTAAAAAAAATCTAGCACTTTTATTTGGTCAAAGATACCCTCAATTTTTCTGGCGTGTATGTAGCACTACAATGTGCATCTGACGCAAAAATAAAATTCAAATAAAATAAACCGCAACATTGTGTTCAAGCCGATTAACCGCATATTTTGTAGAATAATGTAATATTAAAAAAAAAATCCTGCACTTTTATTTGGCCAAAGATACCCTCAATTTTTCTGACGTGTATGTAACACTACAATGTGCATCTGACGCAAAAATAAAATTTATAAAAAATAAACCGCAACATTGTGTTCAAGCGGATTAACGGAAAATTTTGATGTCAAATATAATATTAAAAAAAATCTAGCACTTTTATTTGGTCAAAGATACCCTCAATTTTTCTGAGGTGTATGTAGCACTACAATGTGCATCTAAAGCAAAAATAAAATTCAAATAAAATAAACCGCAACATTGTTTTCAAGCCGATTAACGGAAAATTTTGAAGTAAAAAATAATATTAAAAAAAAATCTAGCACTTTTATTTGGTCAAAGATACCCTCAATTTTTCTGAGGTGTATGTAGCACTCTAATGTGCATCTGAAGCAAAAATAAAATTCATATAAAATAAACCGCAACATTGTGTTCAAGCGGATTAACGGAAAATTTTGATGTCAAATATAATATTAAAAAAAATCTAGCACTTTTATTTGGTCAAAGATACCCTCAATTTTTCTGGAGTGTATGTAGCACTACAGTGTGCATCTGACGCAAAAATAAAACTTATAAAAAATAAACCGCAACATTGTGTTCAAGCCGATTAACCGCATATTTTGTAGAATAATGTAATATTAAAAAAAAAATCCTGCACTTTTATTTGGCCAAAGATACCCTCAATTTTTCTGACCTGTATGTAGCACTACAATGTGCATCTGACGCAAAAATAAAATTTATAAAAAATAAACCGCAACATTGTGTTCAAGCGGATTAACGGAAAATTTTGATGTCAAATATAATATTAAAAAAAATCTAGCACTTTTATTTGGTCAAAGATACCCTCAATTTTTCTGAGGTGTATGTAGCACTAAAATGTGCATCTAAAGCAAAAATAAAATTCAAATAAAATAAACCGCAACATTGTTTTCAAGCCGATTAACGGAAAATTTTGAAGTAAAATATAATATTAAAAAAAAATCTAGCACTTTTATTTGATCAAAAATACCCTCAATTTTTCTGAGGTGTATGTAGCACTACAATGTGCATTTTGATGTCAAATATAATATTAAAAAAAATCTAGCACTTTTATTTGGTCAAAGATACCCTCAATTTTTCTGAGGTGTATGTAGCACTTTAATGTGCATCTGACGCAAAAATAAAATTCAAATAAAATAAACCGCAACATTGTTTTCAAGCCGATTAACGGAAAATTTTGAAGTAAAATATAATATTAAAAAAAAATCTAGCACTTTTATTTGGTCAAAGATACCCTCAATTTTTCTGAGGTGTATGTAGCACTACAATGTGCATCTGACGCAAAAATAAAATTTATAAAAAATAAACCGCAACATTGTGTTCAAGCGGATAAACGGAAAATTTTGATGTCAAATATAATATTAAAAAAAATCTAGCACTTTTATTTGGTCAAAGATACCCTCAATTTTTCTGGCGTGTATGTAGCACTACAATGTGCATCTGACGCAAAAATAAAACTTATAAAAAATAAACCGCAACATTGTGTTCAAGCCGATTAACCAAATATTTTGTAGAATAATGTAATATTAAAAAAAAAATCCTGCACTTTTATTTGGCCAAAGATACCCTCAATTTTTCTGACGTGTATGTAGCACTACAATGTGCATCTGACGCAAAAATAAAATTCAAATAAAATAAACCGCAACATTGTTTTCAAGCCGATTAACGGAAAATTTTGAAGTAAAATATAATATTAAAAAAAAATCTAGCACTTTTATTTGGTCAAAGATACCCTCAATTTTTCTGAGGTGTATGTAGCACTACAATGTGCATCTGAAGCAAAAATAAAATTCAAATAAAATAAACCGCAACATTGTTTTCAAGCCGATTAACGGAAAATTTTGAAGTCAAATATAAAATTAAAAAAAAATCTAGCACTTTTATTTGATCAAAAATACCCTCAATTTTTCTGAGGTGTATGTAGCACTACAATGTGCATCTGACGCAAAAATAAAATTTATAAAAAATAAACCGCAACATTGTGTTCAAGCGGATCAACGGAAAATTTTGACGTCAAATATAATATTAATAAAAAATCTAGCACTTTCATTTGGTCAAAGATACCCTCAATTTTTCTAAGGTGTATGTAGCACTACAATGTGCATCTGACGCAAAAATAAAATTCAAATAAAATAAACCGCAACATTGTTTTCAAGCCGATTAACGGAAAATTTTGAAGTCAAATATAATATTAAAAAAAATCTTGCACTTTTATTTGGTCAAAGATACCCTCAATTTTTCTGAGGTATATGTAGCACTACAATGTGCATCTGACGCAAAAATAAAATTTATAAAAAATAAACCGCAACATTGTGTTCAAGCGGATTAACGGAAAATTTTGATGTCAAATATAATATTAAAAAAAATCTAGCACTTTTATTTGGTCAAAGATACCCTCAATTTTTCTGAGGTGTATGTAGCACTACAATGTGCATCTAAAGCAAAAATAAAATTCAAATAAAATAAACCGCAACATTGTTTTCAAGCCGATTAACGGAAAATTTTGAAGTAAAAAATAATATTAAAAAAAAATCTAGCACTTTTATTTGGTCAAAGATACCCTCAATTTTTCTGAGGTGTATGTAGCACTCTAATGTGCATCTGAAGCAAAAATAAAATTCAAATAAAATAAACCGCAACATTGTGTTCAAGCGGATTAACGGAAAATTTTGATGTCAAATATAATATTAAAAAAAATCTAGCACTTTTATTTGGTCAAAGATACCCTCAATTTTTCTGGAGTGTATGTAGCACTACAGTGTGCATCTGACGCAAAAATAAAACTTATAAAAAATAAACCGCAACATTGTGTTCAAGCGGATTAACGGAAAATTTTGATGTCAAATATAATATTAAAAAAAATCTAGCACTTTTATTTGGTCAAAGATACCCTCAATTTTTCTGAGGTGTATGTAGCACTACAATGTGCATCTAAAGCAAAAATAAAATTCAAATAAAATAAACCGCAACATTGTTTTCAAGCCGATTAACGGAAAATTTTGAGGTCAAATATAATATTAAAAAAAAATCTAGCACTTTTATTTGATCAAAGATACCCTGAATTTTTCTGAGGTGTATGTAGCACTACAATGTGCATCTGACGCAAAAATAAAATTTATAAAAAATAAACCGCAACATTGTGTTCAAGCGGATTAACGGAAAATTTTGATGTCAAATATAATATTAAAAAAAATCTAGCACTTTTATTTGGTCAAAGATACCCTCAATTTTTCTGAGGTGTATGTAGCACTTTAATGTGCATCTGACGCAAAAATAAAATTCAAATAAAATAAACCGCAACATTGTTTTCAAGCCGATTAACGGAAAATTTTGAAGTAAAATATAATATTAAAAAAAAATCTAGCACTTTTATTTGGTCAAAGATACCCTCAATTTTTCTGAGGTGTATGTAGCACTACAATGTGCATCTGAAGCAAAAATAAAATTCAAATAAAATAAACCGCAACATTGTTTTCAAGCCGATTAACGGAAAATTTTGAAGTCAAATATAAAATTAAAAAAAAATCTAGCACTTTTATTTGATCAAAAATACCCTCAATTTTTCTGAGGTGTATGTAACACTACAATGTGCATCTGACGCAAAAATAAAATTTATAAAAAATAAACCGCAACATTGTGTTCAAGCGGATCAACGGAAAATTTTGACGTCAAATATAATATTAATAAAAAATCTAGCACTTTCATTTGGTCAAAGATACCCTCAATTTTTCTAAGGTGTATGTAGCACTACAATGTGCATCTGACGCAAAAATAAAATTCAAATAAAATAAACCGCAACATTGTTTTCAAGCCGTTTAACGGAAAATTTTGAAGTCAAATATAATATTAAAAAAAATCTTGCACTTTTATTTGGTCAAAGATACCCTCAATTTTTCTGAGGTATATGTAGCACTACAATGTGCATCTGACGCAAAAATAAAATTTATAAAAAATAAACCGCAACATTGTGTTCAAGCGGATTAACGGAAAATTTTGATGTCAAATATAATATTAAAAAAAATCTAGCACTTTTATTTGGTCAAAGATACCCTCAATTTATCTGAGGTGTATGTAGCACTACAATGTGCATCTAAAGCAAAAATAAAATTCAAATAAAATAAACCGCAACATTGTTTTCAAGCCGATTAACGGAAAATTTTGAAGTAAAAAATAATATTAAAAAAAAATCTAGCACTTTTATTTGGTCAAAGATACCCTCAATTTTTCTGAGGTGTATGTAGCACTCTAATGTGCATCTAAAGCAAAAATAAAATTCAAATAAAATAAACCGCAACATTGTGTTCAAGCGGATTAACGGAAAATTTTGATGTCAAATATAATATTAAAAAAAATCTAGCACTTTTATTTGGTCAAAGATACCCTTAATTTTTCTGGAGTGTATGTACCACTACAGTGTGCATCTGACGCAAAAATAAAACTTATAAAAAATAAACCGCAACATTGTGTTCAAGCCGATTAACCGCATATTTTGTAGAATAATGTAATATTAAAAAAAAAATCCTGCACTTTTATTTGGCCAAAGATACCCTCAATTTTTCTGACCTGTATGTAGCACTACAATGTGCATCTGACGCAAAAATAAAATTTATAAAAAATAAACCGCAACATTGTGTTCAAGCGGATTAACGGAAAATTTTGATGTCAAATATAATATTAAAAAAAATCTAGCACTTTTATTTGGTCAAAGATACCCTCAATTTTTCTGAGGTGTATGTAGCACTAAAATGTGCATCTAAAGCAAAAATAAAATTCAAATAAAATAAACCGCAACATTGTTTTCAAGCCGATTAACGGAAAATTTTGAAGTAAAATATAATATTAAAAAAAAATCTAGCACTTTTATTTGATCAAAAATACCCTCAATTTTTCTGAGGTGTATGTAGCACTACAATTTGCATCTGACGCAAAAATAAAATTTATAAAAAATAAACCGCAACATTGTGTTCAAGCGGATCAACGGAAAATTTTGACGTCAAATATAATATTAATAAAAAATCTAGCACTTTTATTTGGTCAAAGATAGCCTCAATTTTTCTGGAGTGTATGTAGCACTACAGTGTGCATCTGACGCAAAAATAAAACTTATAAAAAATAAACCGCAACATTGTGTTCAAGCCGATTAACCGCATATTTTGTAGAATAATGTAATATTAAAAAAAAAATCCTGCACTTTTATTTGCCCAAAGATACCCTCAATTTTTCTGACCTGTATGTAGCACTACAAATTGCATCTGACGCAAAAATAAAATTTATAAAAAATAAACCGCAACATTGTGTTCAAGCGGATTAACGGAAAATTTTGATGTCAAATTTAATATTAAAAAAAATCAACTGAGGCAAAAATAAAAAGAATTTTATTTTTGCCTCAGTTGCACATTGTAGTGCTACATACACCTCAGAAAAATTGAGGGTATCTTTGACCAAATAAAAGTGCTAGATTTTTTTTTAATATTATATTTGACATCAAAATTTTCCGTTAATCCGCTTGAACACAATGTTGCGGTTTATTTTTTATAAATTTTATTTTTGCCTCAGATGCACATTGTAGTGCTTCATACACCTCAGAAAAATTGAGGGTATCTTTGACCAAATAAAAGTGCTAGATTTTTTTTTAATATTATATTTGACTTCAATATTTTCCGTTGATCCGCTTGAACACAATGTTGCGGTTTATTTTTAATAAATTTTATTTTTGCGTCAGATGCACATTGTAGTGCTACATACACCTCAGAAAAATTGAGGGTATCTTTGACCAAATAAAAGTGCTAGATTTTTTTTTAATATTATATTTGACTTCAAAATTTTCCGTTAATCGGCTTGAAAACAATGTTGCGGTTTATTTTATTTGAATTTTATTTTTGCCTCAGTTGCACATTATAGTGCTACATACACCTCAGAAAAATTGACGGTATCTTTGACCAAATAAAAGTGCTAGATTTTTTTTTAATATTATATTTGACATCAAAATTTTCCGTTAATCCGCTTGAACACAATGTTGCGGTTTATTTTTTATAAATTTTATTTTTGCGTCAGATGCACATTGTAGTGCTACATACACCTCAGAAAAATTGAGGGTATCTTTGACCAAATAAAAGTGCAAGATTTTTTTTAATATTATATTGTACTTCAAAATTTTCCGTTAATCGGCTTGAAAACAATGTTGCGGTTTATTTTATTTGAATTTTATTTTTGCGTCAGATGCACATTGTAGTGCTACATACACCTTAGAAAAATTGAGGGTATCTTTGACCAAATAAAAGTGCTAGATTTTTTATTAATATTATATTTGACATCAAAATTTTCCGTTGATCCGCTTGAACACAATGTTGCGGTTTATTTTTTATAAATTTTATTTTTGCGTCAGATGCACATTGTAGTGCTCCATACACCTCAGAAAAATTGAGGGTATCTTTGACCAAATAAAAGTGCTAGATTTTTTTTTAATATTATATTTGACTTCAAAATTTTACGTTAATCGGCTTGAAAACAATGTTGCGGTTTATTTTATTTGAATTTTATTTTTGCTTCAGATGCACATTGTAGTGCTACATACACCTCAGAAAAATTGAGGGTATCTTTGACCAAATAAAAGTGCTAGATTTTTTTTAATATTAATTTGACTTCAAAATTTTCCGTTAATCGGCTTGAAAACAATGTTGCGGTTTATTTTATTTGAATTTTATTTTTGCGTAAGATGCACATTGTAGTGTTTCATACACCTCAGAAAAATTGAGGGTATCTTTGACCAAATAAAAGTGCTAGATTTTTTTTTAATATTATATTTGACATCAAAATTTTCCGTTAATCCGCTTGAACACAATGTTGCGGTTTATTTTTTATAAATTTTATTTTTGCGTCAGATGCACATTGTAGTGCTACATACACCTCAGAAAAATTGAGGGTATCTTTGACCAAATAAAAGTGCTAGATTTTTTTTAATATTAATTTGACTTCAAAATTTTCCGTTAATCGGCTTGAAAACAATGTTGCGGTTTATTGTATTTGAATTTTATATTTTCGTAAGATGCACATTGTAGTGCTTCATACACCTCAGAAAAATTGAGGGTATCTTTGACCAAATAAAAGTGCTAGATTTTTTTTTAATATTATATTTGACTTCAAAATTTTCCGTTAATCGGCTTGAAAACAATGTTGCGGTTTATTTTATTTGAATTTTATTTTTGCCTCAGTTGCACATTGTAGTGCTACATACACCTCAGAAAAATTGACGGTATCTTTGACCAAATAAAAGTGCTAGATTTTTTTTTAATATTATATTTGACATCAAAATTTTCCGTTAATCCGCTTGAACACAATGTTGCGGTTTATTTTTTATAAATTTTATTTTTGCGTCAGATGCACATTGTAGTGCTACATACACCTCAGAAAAATTGAGGGTATCTTTGACCAAATAAAAGTGCAAGATTTTTTTTAATATTATATTGTACTTCAAAATTTTCCGTTAATCGGCTTGAAAACAATGTTGCGGTTTATTTTATTTGAATTTTATTTTTGCCTCAGTTGCACATTGTAGTGCTACATACACCTCAGAAAAATTGAGGGTATCTTTGACCAAATGAAAGTGCTAGATTTTTTTTTAATATTATATTTGACATCAAAATTTTCCGTTAATCGGCTTGAAAACAATGTTGCGGTTTATTTTATTTGAATTTTATTTTTGCCTCAGTTGCACATTGTAGTGCTACATACACCTCAGAAAAATTGAGGGTATCTTTGACCAAATAAAAGTGCTAGATTTTTTTTTAATATTATATTTGACATCAAAATTTTCCGTTAATCCGCTTGAACACAATGTTGCGGTTTATTTTTTATAAATTTTATTTTTGCCTCAGATGCACATTGTAGTGCTTCATACAGCTCAGAAAAATTGAGGGTATCTTTGACCAAATAAAAGTGCTAGATTTTTTATTAATATTATATTTGACATCAAAATTTTCCGTTGATCCGCTTGAACACAATGTTGCGGTTTATTTTTTATAAATTTTATTTTTGCGTCAGATGCACATTGTAGTGCTACATACACCTCAGAAAAATTGAGGGTATCTTTGACCAAATAAAAGTGCAAGATTTTTTTTAATATTATATTGTACTTCAAAATTTTCCGTTAATCGGCTTGAAAACAATGTTGCGGTTTATTTTATTTGAATTTTATTTTTGCCTCAGATGCACATTGTAGTGCTACATACACCTTAGAAAAATTGAGGATATATTTGACCAAATAAAAGTGCTAGATTTTTTATTAATATTATATTTGACATCAAAATTTTCCGTTGATCCGCTTGAACACAATGTTGCGGTTTATTTTTTATAAATTTTATTTTTGCATCAGATGCACATTGTATTGCTACATACACCTCAGAAAAATTGAGGGTATCTTTGACCAAATAAAAGTGCTAGATTTTTTTTTAATATTATATTTGACTAAATATTTTCCGTTAATCGGCTTGAAAACAATGTTGCGGTTTATTTTATTTGAATTTTATTTTTGCCTCAGTTGCACATTGTAGTGCTACATACACCTCAGAAAAATTGAGGGTATCTTTGACCAAATAAAAGTGCTAGATTTTTTTTTAATATTATATTTGACATCAAAATTTTCCGTTAATCCGCTTGAACACAATGTTGCGGTTTATTTTTTATAAATTTTATTTTTGCGTCAGATGCAATTTGTAGTGCTACATACACCTTAGAAAAATTGAGGGTATCTTTGACCAAATAAAAGTGCTAGATTTTTTATTAATATTATATTTGACATCAAAATTTTCCGTTGATCCGCTTGAACACAATGTTGCGGTTTATTTTTTATAAATTATATTTTTGCGTCAGATGCACATTGTAGTGCTACATACACCTCAGAAAAATTGAGGGTATCTTTTCCAAATAAAAGTGCTAGATTTTTTTTTAATATTATATTTGACTTCAAAATTTTCCGTTAATCGGCTTGAAAACAATGTTGCGGTTTATTTTATTTGAATTTTATTTTTGCCTCAGTTGCACATTGTAGTGCTACATACACCTCAGAAAAATTGAGGGTATCTTTGACCAAATAAAAGTGCTAGATTTTTTTTTAATATTATATTTGACATCAAAATTTTCCGTTAATCCGCTTGAACACAATGTTGCAGTTTATTTTATTTAAATTTTATTTTTGCATCAGATGTACATTGTAGTGCTACATACACCTCAGAAAAATTGAGGGTATCTTTGACCAAATAAAAGTGCTAGATTTTTTTTTAATATTATATTTGACTTCAAAATTTTACGTTAATCCGCTTGAACACAATGTTGCGGTTTATTTTTTATAAATTTTATTTTTGCATCAGATGCACATTGTAGTGCTACATACACCTCAGAAAAATTGAGGGTATCTTTGACCAAATAAAAGTGCTAGATTTTTTTTTAATATTATATTTGACTTCAAAATTTTCCGTTAATCGGCTTGAAAACAATGTTGCGGTTTATTTTATTTGAATTTTATTTTTGCCTCAGTTGCACATTGTAGTGCTTCATACACCTCAGAAAAATTGAGGGTATCTTTGACCAAATAAAAGTGCTAGATTTTTTTTTAATATTATATTTGACTTCAAAATATTACGTTAATCCGCTTGAACACAATGTTGCGGTTTATTTTTTATAAATTTTATTTTTGCGTCAGATGCACATTGTAGTGCTCCATACACCTCAGAAAAATTGAGGGTATCTTTGACCAAATAAAAGTTCCAGGTTTTTTTTTAATATTATATTTGACTTCAAAATTTTCCGTTAATCGGCTTGAAAACAATGTTGCGGTTTATTTTATTTGAATTTTATTTTTGCGTCAGATGCACATTGTAGTGCTACATACACCTCAGAAAAATTGAGGGTATCTTTGACCAAATAAAAGTGCTAGATTTTTTTTTAATATTATATTTGACTTCAAAATTTTCCGTTAATCGGCTTGAATACAATGTTGCGGTTTATTTTATTTGTTTTTTATTTTTGCGTCAGATGCACATTGTAGTGCTTCATACACCTCAGAAAAATTGAGGGTATCTTTGACCAAATAAAAGTGCTAGATTTTTTTTTAATATTATATTTGACTTCAAAATTTTCCGTTCCGAGGGTATCTTTGGCCAAATAAAATATCGAGGATTACTTTATTTATATTCATTAAGTACGTAAAATATAAAAATGTACTTGAGTGGGCATACACGCATGTGTAATGCTTTATTTAATTAGGTTATGCGTATCCGCAAACCTGCCGCTGTTTACCCTACATGGTGAGGTATATCGAGGTTTACTTTATTTATTTTCAGTATGTACATAAATTATTAAAATAATGTGTGTGGGCATACCCGCATGTGTAATGCTTTACTTAATTAGTTTATGCGTATCCGCAAACCTGTCGCTGATTACCCTACATGGTGGGGTATAACGAGGTTTACTTTATTTATATCCAGTTAGTACGTAAATTATAATAAAATGTGCGTGGGCATACACGCATGCGTAGTGCTTTATTTTATGAGGTTATGCGTTTCCGCAAACCTGTCGCTGATTACCCTACATGGTGGTGTTTTTATATTTACTAAGTACGTAAATTCTAAAAAAAATGTGCGTGGGCATACACGCATGTGTTGTGCTTAATTTTATTCGCTTATGCGTTTCCACAAACCTATCGCTGATTACCCTACATGGTGGTGTATTTATATTTAGTTAGTACGTAAATTATAAAAAAATGTGCGTGGGCATACACGCATGTGTAGTGCTTTATTTTATTAGGTAATGTGTTTCCGCACACCTGTCGCTGGTTCCCATATATGGTGGTGAATTTATATTCAGTAAGTACTTATATTATAAAAAATGTGCGTGGGCATACACGCATGTGTAGTGCTTTATTTTATTAGGTTATGTGTTTCCGCACACCTGTCGCTGGTTCCCATATATGGTGGTGAATTTATATTCAGTAAGTACTTAAATTATAATAAAATGTGCGTGGGCATACACGCATGTGTAGTGCTTTATTTTATTAGGTTATGCGTTTGCGCAAACCTGTCGCTGATTACCCAACATGGTGGTGTATTTATATTCAGTAAGACGTAAATTATAAAAAAATGTGCGTGGGCATACACGCATGTGTAGTGCTTAATTTTATTCGGTTATGTGTTTCCGCAAACCTGTCGCTGATTACCCTACATGGTGGTGTATTTATATTCAGTTAGTATGTAAATTATAAAAAAAATGTGCGTGGGCATACACGCATGTGTAGTGCTTTATTTTATTAGGTTCTGCGTTTCCGCAAACCTGTCGCTGATTACCCTACATGGTGGTGTATTTATATTCAGTTAGTACCTAAATTAAAAAAAAATGTGCTTGGGCATACACGCATGTGTTGTGCTTTATTTTATTAGGTTATGCGTTTCTGTTTCTGCAAATCTGTCGCTGGTTACCCTACATGGTGGTGTATTTATATTTACTAAGTACGTAAATTCTAAAAAAAATGTGCGTGGGCATACACGCATGTGTTGTGCTTAATTTTATTCGCTTATGCGTTTCCACAAACCTATCGCTGATTACCCTACATGGTGGTGTATTTATATTTAGTTAGTACGTAAATTATAAAAAAATGTGCGTGGGCATACACGCATGTGTAGTGCTTTATTTTATTAGGTAATGTGTTTCCGCACACCTGTCGCTGGTTCCCATATATGGTGGTGAATTTATATTCAGTAAGTACTTATATTATAAAAAATGTGCGTGGGCATACACGCATGTGTAGTGCTTTATTTTATTAGGTTATGTGTTTCCGCACACCTGTCGCTGGTTCCCATATATGGTGGTGAATTTATATTCAGTAAGTACTTAAATTATAATAAAATGTGCGTGGGCATACACGCATGTGTAGTGCTTTATTTTATTAGGTTATGCGTTTGCGCAAACCTGTCGCTGATTACCCAACATGGTGGTGTATTTATATTCAGTAAGACGTAAATTATAAAAAAATGTGCGTGGGCATACACGCATGTGTAGTGCTTAATTTTATTCGGTTATGTGTTTCCGCAAACCTGTCGCTGATTACCCTACATGGTGGTGTATTTATATTCAGTTAGTATGTAAATTATAAAAAAAATGTGCGTGGGCATACACGCATGTGTAGTGCTTTATTTTATTAGGTTCTGCGTTTCCGCAAACCTGTCGCTGATTACCCTACATGGTGGTGTATTTATATTCAGTTAGTACGTAAATTAAAAAAAAATGTGCTTGGGCATACACGCATGTGTTGTGCTTTATTTTATTAGGTTATGCGTTTCTGTTTCTGCAAATCTGTCGCTGGTTACCCTACATGGTGGTGTATTTATATTCACTAAGTATATTCACTAAGTACGTAAATTATAAAAAAAATGTGCGTGGGCATACATGCATGTGTAGTGCATAATTTTCTTAGGTTATGCATTTTCGCAAACCTGTCGCTGGTTACCCTACATGGTGGTGTATTTATATTCACTAAGTACGTTTATTATAAAAAAATGTGCGTGGGCATACACGCATGTGTAGTGCTTTATTTTATTAGGATATGCGTTTCCGCAAACCTGTCGCTGGTTCCCCCACATGTTGGTGTATTTATATTCAGTGAGTACTTAAATTATAATAAAATGTGCGTGGGCATACACGCATGTGTAGTGCTTTATTTTATTAGGTTATACGTTTCCGCAAATCTGTCGCTGGTTACCCTACATGGTGGTGTATGTATAAACACTAAGTACGTTAATTATTAAAAAAAAATGCGTGGGTATACACGCATGTGTAGTGCTTTATTTTATTAGATTATGCGTTTCCGCAAACCTGTCGCTGGTTACCCTACATGGTGGTGTATTTATATTCACTAAGTACGTAAATTATAAAAAAAATGTGCGTGGGCATACATGCATGTGTAGTGCATAATTTTCTTAGGTTATGCGTTTTCGCAAACCTGTCGCTGGTTACCCTACATGGTGGTGTATTTATATTCACTAAGTACGTTTATTATAAAAAAAATGTGCGTGGGCATACACGCATGTGTAGTCCTTTATTTTATTAGGTTATGTGTTTCCGCAAACCTGTCGCTGATACCCTACATGGTGGTGTATTTATATTCAGTAAATACGTAGATTATAAAAAAATGTGTGTGGGTATACACGCATGTGTAATGCTTTATATTATTAGGTTATGCGTTTCCGCAAACCTGTCGCTGGTTACCCTATATGGTGGGGTATAACGACGTTTACTTTATTTATATTCAGATTATTTTCAATTTTTTTCCGTTTATTTTATCGTTCATTAATGCATTAATAAGTAAATAATTAAAAAAACTAGTCAATGCATAAATAAATAAATAAACAAGCAATTAAAACTACAAATAAAATATATATAATAAATAAATAAATAAATAAAAAATATTTTTTCCTTGGGTTATCACTATTGTATCCTGACCATTGATCCGTTAGTTCATTCCGTTAGAACGTTCGAAACTTCAGCCACATCTTTTTTCATGGATTTTCCAACTTTGAAGTCAAAAAACACCAACTTAGAGGCTTCGCAGCATATATGTTCCATACACGGATTTACTCAGAATTCGGAGTAGAACATTTCGTGTGTCTGTGTGTCTGTGTGTGTGTCTGTGTGTCTGTGTGTGTGTGTGTCCGTCCCCCCCTTATAACTTTTGATCCGCTCAATTTACAGAGCCTAAAATTTCAGAATATATAAACAGTTACAGGCCTACAAAACTTTTATACTCGGAATTTTGAATTTTTGTTTCAGTCAGGGGTTATCAACTTTTGAATTTTTATTTTATTTTTCCATATATCTCAGAAACCATAAACGGTAGAACGCTGAAAATTGGTACAAACATAGACAAATACAAAATCTCAAATTAGTTTTTTCAAAAAAATTCCAGGGTTTCTCAAACATTTTTTATTAAGAAAAATATTTTTTTTATTATAAATTTATGAGTTTAACTGCCTATATTTCCAAAACTTTTACAATTATCGAAAAAAGCCGAAACACCCCAACTAGATAATTTAATTTTCTATAAAAAATATTAACATTGTAGTAGAAGATCTCAATTTTTTTTTAACAATTTTTTTAAAAATTGAATTTAGTGACGACATCGCTTCATACATTTTGTATGGCAGTCGCCTATACACAATATGTAAGAAGACTTAATAGTTTGTTACTTCATCTCCAAACATACATACATACCATCATGCAATTTGCATATTCTGGGTAGGAAAAAGGATCTTCTTCCATACTATCCTATCTTGACATACATACCTACATATGTTGTATAGAAAACAAAATATCTGAAAATATTCAATAATTTGTATCTATGGGTTTATAGTTTGGTACATATTCTTCAACTATACATACTATCGCTATCGACAGTTGGATCTCATGTGTTACATGCAACTAGTATGTACCTACGTCTACATATATATGTAGACGTCTACATACATATATATGTACCAAATTGTTCTTTTCTGTCAGATTTTTCTTCTGTCAAATTCTAACTGGATTTTCCGTCCGCCATGAACAGTGATGTAAATCAATTTTATTACGAGAGTTTTATACAGCTTTTGAAAATATACCAAATAGGAATTTTAACTTTGATTTCGAATAAATTAATCCAACTGTCGATTTGTTCAGGAGAACTTTGTTCTCTTAACATATCGACAATGTATCAAGCCAGAATACGCGAGAATTGTATGGAGAGGTCTACTTTTTTCACGGCTTTTCCAACTTTGAAGTCAAAAAACACCAACTTAGAGGCTTCGCAGCATATATGTTCCATACACGGATTTACTCAGAATTCGGAGTAGAACATTTCGTGTGTCTGTGTGTGTGTGTGTCTGTGTGTCTGTGTGTGTGTCTGTGTGTGTGTGTGTCTGTGTGTCCGTCCCCCCCTTATAACTTTTGATCCGCTCAACTTACAGAGCCTAAAATTTCAGAATATATAAACAGTTACAGGCCTACAAAACTTTTATACTCGGAATTTTGAATTTTTGTTTCAGTCAGGGGTTATCAACTTTTGAATTTTTATTTTATTTTTCCATATATCTCAGAAACCATAAACGCTAGAACGCTGAAAATTGGTACAAACATAGGAAAATACAAAATCTCAAATTAATTTTTTCAAAAAAATTCCAGGGTTTCTCAAACATTTTTTATTAAGAAAAATATTTTTTTTATGATAAATTTATGAGTTTAACTGCCTATATTTCCAAAACTTTTACAATTATCGAAAAAAGCCGAAACACCCCAACTAGATAATTTAATTTTCTATAAAAAATATCAGCAATGTAGTAGAAGATCTCAATTTTTTTTTAACAATTTTTTTAAAAATTGAATTTAGTGACGACATCGCTTCATACATTTTGTATGGCAGTCGCCTATACACAATATGTAAGAAGACTTAATAGTTTGATACTTCGACTCCAAACATACATACATACCATCATGCTATTTGCATATTCTGGGTAGGAAAAAGGATCTTCCTCCATACTATCCTATCTTGACATACATACCTACATATGTTGTATAGATAACAAAATATCTGAACATATTCAATAATTTGTATCTATGGGTTTATAGTTTGGTACATATTCTTCAACTATACATACTATCGCTATCGACAGTTGGATCTCATGTGTTACATGCAACTAGTTTATTCCAACTGTCGATTTGTTCAGGAGAACTTTGTTCTCTTAACATATCGACAATGTATCAAGCCAGAATACGCGAGAATTGTATGGAGAGGTCTACTTTTTTCACGGCTTTTCCAACTTTGAAGTCAAAAAACACCAACTTAGAGGCTTCGCAGCATATATGTTCCATACACGGATTTACTCAGAATTCGGAGTAGAACATTTCGTGTGTCTGTGTGTCTGTGTGTGTGTCTGTGTGTGTGTGTGTCTGTGTGTCTGTGTGTGTGTCTGTGTGTCCGTCCCCCCCTTATAACTTTTGATCCGCTCAATTTACAGAGCCTAAAATTTCAGAATATATAAACAGTTACAGGCCTACAAAACTTTTATACTCGGAATTTTGAATTTTTGTTTCAGTCAGGGGTTATCAACTTTTGAATTTTTATTTTATTTTTCCATATATCTCAGAAACCATAAACGCTAGAACGCTGAAAATTGGTACAAACATAGACAAATACAAAATCTCAAATTAGTTTTTTCAAAAAAATTCCAGGGTTTCTCAAACATTTTTTATTAAGAAAAATATTTTTTTTATGATAAATTTATGAGTTTAACTGCCTATATTTCCAAGACTTTTACAATTATCGAAAAAATCCGAAACACCCCAACTAGATAATTTAATTTTCTATAAAAAATATTAACATTGTAGTAGAAGATCTCAATTTTTTTTTAACAATTTTTTTAAAAATTGAATTTAGTGACGACATCGCTTCATACATTTTGTATGGCAGTCGCCTATACACAATATGTAAGAAGACTTAATAGTTTGTTACTTCATCTCCAAACATACATACATACCATCATGCAATTTGCATATTCTGGGTAGGAAAAAGGATCTTCCTCCATACTATCCTATCTTGACATACATACCTACATATGTTGTATAGAAAACAAAATATCTGAAAATATTCAATAATTTGTATCTATGGGTTTATAGTTTGGTACATATTCTTCAACTATACATACTATCGCTATCGACAGTTGGATCTCATGTGTTACATGCAACTAGTGTAATCCAACTGTCGATTTGTTCAGGAGAACTTTGTTCTCTTAACATATCGACAATGTATCAAGCCAGAATACGCGAGAATTGTATGGAGAGGTCTACTTTTTTCACGGCTTTTCCAACTTTGAAGTCAAAAAACACCAACTTAGAGGCTTCGCAGCATATATGTTCCATACACGGATTTACTCAGAATTCGGAGTAGAACATTTCGTGTGTCTGTGTGTGTGTGTGTCTGTGTGTGTGTGTGTCTGTGTGTCTGTGTGTGTGTCTGTGTGTCCGTCCCCCCCTTATAACTTTTGATCCGCTCAATTTACAGAGCCTAAAATTTCAGAATATATAAACAGTTACAGGCCTACAAAACTTTTATACTCGGAATTTTGAATTTTTGTTTCAGTCAGGGGTTATCAACTTTTGAATTTTTATTTTATTTTTCCATATATCTCAGAAACCATAAACGGTAGAACGCTGAAAATTAGTACAAACATAGACAAATACAAAATCTCAAATTAGTTTTTTCAAAAAAATTCCAGGGTTTCTCAAACATTTTTTATTAAGAAAAATATTTTTTTTATGATAAATTTATGAGTTTAACTGCCTATATTTCCAAAACTTTTACAATTATCGAAAAAAGCCGAAACACCCCAACTAGATAATTTAATTTTCTATAAAAAATATTAACATTGTAGTAGAAGATCTCAATTTTTTTTTAACAATTTTTTTAAAAATTGAACTTAGTGACGACATCGCTTCATACATTTTGTATGGCAGTCGCCTATACACAATATGTAAGAAGACTTAATCCAACTGTCGATTTGTTCAGGAGAACTTTGTTCTCTTAACATATCGACAATGTTTCAAGCCAGAATACGCGAGAATTGTATGGAGAGGTCTACTTTTTTCACGGCTTTTCCAACTTTGAAGTCAAAAAACACCAACTTAGAGGCTTCGCAGCATATATGTTCCATAGACGGATTTACTCAGAATTCGGAGTAGAACATTTCATGTGTCTGTGTGTCTGTGTGTGTGTCTGTGTGTCTGTGTGTGTGTGTGTCCGTCCCCCCCTTATAACTTTTGATCCGCTCAATATACAGAGCCCAAAATTTCAGAATATATACACAGTTATAGGCCTACAAAACTTTTTTACTCAAAATTTTGAATTTTTGTTTCAGTCAGGGGTTATCAACTTTTGAATTTTTATTTTATTTTTCCATATATCTCAGAAACCATAAAAGTTAGAACGCTGAAAATTGGTACAAACATAGACAAATACAAAATCTCAAATTAGTTTTTTCAAAAAAATTCCAGGGTTTCTCAAACATTTTTTATTAAGAAAAGTATTTTTTTTATCATAAATTTATGAGTTTAACTGCCTATTTTTCCAAAACTTTTACAATTATCGAAAAAAGCCGAAACACCCCAACTAGATAATTTAATTTTCTATAAAAAATATTAGCATTGTAGTAGAAGATCTCAATTTTTTTTAACAATTTTTTTAAAAATTGAATTTAGTGACGACATCGCTTCATACATTTTGTATGGCAGTCGCCTATACACAATATGTAAGAAGACTTAATAGTTTGATACTTCATCTCCAAACAAACATACATACCATCATGCTATTTTCATATTCTGGGTAGGAAAAAAGGATCTTCCTCCATACTATCCTATCTTGACATACATACCTACATATGTTGTATAGAAAACAAAATATCTGAAAATATTCAATAATTTGTATTTATGGGTTTATAGTTTGGTACATATTCTTCAACTATACATACTATCGCTATCGACAGTTGGATCTCATGTGTTACATGCAACTAGTTTGTATCTATGGGTTTATAGTTTGGTACATATTCTTCAACTATACATACTATCGCTATCGACAGTTGGATCTCATGTGTTACATGCAACTAGTATAATCCAACTGTCGATTTGTTCAGGAGAACTTTGTTCTCTTAACATATCGACAATGTATCAAGCCAGAATACGCGAGAATTG
This sequence comes from Molanna angustata, assembly GCA_963576475.1. Lineage (NCBI taxonomy): Eukaryota > Metazoa > Arthropoda > Insecta > Trichoptera > Molannidae > Molanna > Molanna angustata. Next base: position 22,104,828 of record OY754969.1, on the reverse strand, counting down.
TATGGAGAGGTCTAGTTTTTTCACGGCTTTTCCAACTTTGAAGTCAAAAAACACCAACTTAGAGGCTTCGCAGCATATATGTTCCATACACGGATTTACTCAGAATTCGGAGTAGAACATTTCGTGTGTCTGTGTGTCTGTGTGTGTGTCTGTGTGTCTGTGTGTCTGTGTGTGTGTCTGTGTGTCCGTCCCCCCCTTATAACTTTTGATCCGCTCAATTTACAGAGCCTAAAATTTCAGAATATATAAACAGTTACAGGCCTACAAAACTTTTATACTCGGAATTTTGAATTTTTGTTTCAGTCAGGGGTTATCAACTTTTGAATTTTTATTTTATTTTTCCATATATCTCAGAAACCATAAACGCTAGAACGCTGAAAATTGGTACAAACATAGACAAAAACAAAATCTCAAATTAGTTTTTTCAAAAAAATTCCAGGGTTTCTCAAACATTTTTTATTAAGAAAAATATTTTTTTTATGATAAATTTATGAGTTTAACTACCTATATTTCCAAAACTTGTACAATTATCGAAAAAAGCCGAAACACCCCAACTAGATAATTTAATTTTCTATAAAAAATATTAACATTGTAGTAGAAGATCTCAATTTTTTTTTAACAATTTTTTTAAAAATTGAATTTAGTGACGACATCGCTTCATACATTTTGTATGGCAGTCGCCTATACACAATATGTAAGAAGACTTAATAGTTTGATACTTCATCTCCAAACATACATACATACCATCATGCTATTTGCATATTCTGGGTAGGAAAAAGGATCTTCCTCCATACTATCCTATCTTGACATACATACCTACATATATTGTATAGAAAACAAAATATCTGAAAATATTCAATAATTTGTATCTATGAGTTTATAGTTTGGTACATATTCTTCAACTATACATACTATCGCTATCGACAGTTGGATCTCATGTGTTACATGCAACTAGTTTTTATTATCTGATTTGACACAAGCGAATTGAATTTATTTTAATATCTAGATATTTGAATTTATTAAACATATAACTAGTCTAGATCGAATGAATTATTTGCTATTCCTATTCCAACTGTCGATTTGTTCAGGAGAACTTTGTTCTCTTAACATATCGACAATGTATCAAGCCAGAATACGCGAGAATTGTATGGAGAGGTCTACTTTTTTCATGGATTTTCCAACTTTGAAGTCAAAAAACACCAACTTAGAGGCTTCGCAGCATATATGTTCCATACACGGATTTACTCAGAATTCGGAGTAGAACATTTCGTGTGTCTGTGTGTGTGTGTGTCTGTGTGTGTGTCTGTGTGTGTGTCTGTGTGTCTGTGTGTGTGTGTGTCTGTGTGTCCGTCCCCCCCTTATAACTTTTGATCCGCTCAATTTACAGAGCCTAAAATTTCAGAATATATAAACAGTTACAGGCCTACAAAACTTTTATACTCGGAATTTTGAATTTTTGTTTCAGTCAGGGGTTATCAACTTTTGAATTTTTATTTTATTTTTCCATATATCTCAGAAACCATAAACGGTAGAACGCTGAAAATTGGTACAAACATAGACAAATACAAAATCTCAAATTAGTTTTTTCAAAAAAATTCCAGGATTTCTCAAACATTTTTTATTAAGAAAAATATTTTTTATATGATAAATTTATGAGTTTAACTGCCTATATTTCCAAAACTTTTACAATTATCGAAAAAAGCCGAAACACCCCAACTAGATAATTTAATTTTCTATAAAAAATATCAAAATTGTAGTAGAAGATCTCAATTTTTTTTTAACAATTTTTTTAAAAATTGAATTTAGTGACGACATCGCTTCATACATTTTGTATGGCAGTCGCCTATACACAATATGTAAGAAGACTTAATAGTTTGTTACTTCATCTCCAAACATACATACATACCATCATGCAATTTGCATATTCTGGGTAGGAAAAAGGATCTTCTTCCATACTATCCTATCTTGACATACATACCTACATATGTTGTATAGAAAACAAAATATCTGAAAATATTCAATAATTTGTATCTATGGGTTTATAGTTTGGTACATATTCTTCAACTATACATACTATCGCTATCGACAGTTGGATCTCATGTGTTACATGCAACTAGTTTTAACTTATATGTGGGTACGTATTAACTGTTTTCTTTTTTTTTCTTCATTTCTTGACTGGTTAATTGGTTATTTATTTTATTATTTATGTTTTTTATTAGGTTATGTTTTATTTCAATCTTGTTTAATCTTCCTCCTGCTACAACTAATGTTCTTTTTCTTCATAAAGTATTTTATTGTTAACCATTTATGGAAACTTTGCTGGTTTATTTGATTATAATTTTGTACCATTACAATTTATTGATAAAACTGTATGTTTCCTTCGAATATTTTTATGATTGCATATGCGCAAACATTCGATTTTTTTCCCTGTCGGGAGTCAAAGATATTTTTTTTTTTTTAATTGATAGGGATCTCATTAAAAAGGCATAATTGGTGAACGTTGCGCAAGCGCATAAAGTGATCACGTAAACCAGCCGATGACAGGTCGTAAGCCCTGTAGGTGCCTTGATTTCCCGGTTCTCCTACAGTAAATATTCCAACTTCGTCTCTATTGAGATAATTAAAAATCTGTTAAAAAGTATGTTTCCTTGATAAATAAATAAATAATAAAATAAATAACATGTTATAAATTAATATATTATATAAACAAAATTTCAAACTACAATAATTATAGTTATTTTTATATAAACTATATATTTTTAGGGTATTTTATCTAAACTTATGTTTATATTTATTTTTTGTGAACATTTTCAGACTCTAAGGAACAAATCAACAAATTGGCTCGTGGATTGAAAATCCTTTTTTGTATTATCAATAGCCAAATGAATTGTAATTATTTAAAATGAATGAACTACCACTATGTCAACACAAGCATCAATAGTAAATATGTAATGGAGCAATTAGGTATAGATCCTCATACATAAATGAATGAACTACCACTATGTCAACACAAGTATCAATAGTAAATATGTAATGGAGCAATTAGGTATAGATCTTCATACATAAATGAATGAACTACCACTATGTCAACACAAGTATCAGTAGTAAATATGTAATGGAGCAATTAGGTATAGATCCTCATACATAAATGAATGAACTACCACTATGTCAACACAAGTATCAATAGTAAATATGTAATAGAGCAATTAGGTATAGATCCTCATACATAAATGAATGAACTACCACTATGTCAACACAAGTATTAATAGTAAATATGTAATGAAGCAATTAGGTATAGATCCTCATACATAAATGAATGAACTACCACTATGTCAACACAAGTATCAATAGTAAATATGTAATGGAGCAATTAGGTATAGATCCTCATACATAAATTAATGAACTACCACTATGTCAACACAAGTATCAATAGTAAATATGTAATGGAGCAATTAGGTATAGATCCTCATACATAAATGAATGAACTACCACTATGTCAACACAAGTATCAATAGTAAATATTTAATGGAGCAATTAAGTATAGATCCTCATACATAAATGAATGAACTACCACTATGTCAACACAAGTATCAATAGTAAATATGTAATGGAGCAATTAGGTATAGATCCTCATACATAAATGAATGAACTACCACTATGTCAACACAAGTAACAATAGTAAATATGTAATGGAGCAATTAGGTATAGATCCTCATACATAAATGAATGAACTACCACTATGTCAACACAAGTATCAATAGTAAATATGTAATGGAGCAATTAGGTATAGATCCTCATACATAAATGAATGAACTACCACTATGTCAACACAAGTATCAATAGTAAATATGTAATGGAGCAATTAGGTATAGATCCTCATACATAAATTAATGAACTACCACTATGTCAACACAAGTATCAATAGTAAATATTTAATGGAGCAATTAGGTACCTATAGATCCTCATACCTAAATTACATAAAATAAACCAATTTAAGTGCTACATGTGAACGAAATCGGTCAAGGCAGGATTTATTTATTTATTTAACTTTTTGTACATAATATAAACAATTATAATGCACACCGGCGGGCTTATTGCCATTAGGCAATTTCTTCCAACCAACCAGATTACAGAGTGACAGAATTATACATGTACATCAATAAAAAAAATGAAAGGTACAAAAGAACAAATAAAATATACATAACACCAAGATAAATAAAAAGAAAAACATCATAGCAACAAAAAAGGGATTGGGAAGGAACAAGAAGAGGAAATCGTGATCGGGTGTTTAGGGATAAATATTACGTAGCAAGGGAAGGAAGGAATAGGAGAGGGATCAGGTATTTTCGGAGAGATATCCCTGCTTTAGTCTTTTCTTGAAAATGGAAAGCGAGTTTGACGAAGTTATATCAGGACTCAAATTATTCCAGAGTCTTGCTGAACGCACTTCAAAGTATGAGCTGAAAAATTCAGTGTTGTACATGAGGATAGTTAATGTAGTACGTTCAGCAGATCGAATACGTTCGATTCATGATCCACTGAGATTCTAAATCAGTGCATTACCCGCTGAGCCATAATAGTCAACGTTTATTAAATGATCATTTCCTGTAAATACGAAGATTTTTTAAATGCATCCAGTATTTTATGTGGAGTAAGATTAAATTTCGCGACACGCGACTACCCAAAATTGTCTCCAAGGAGGTCCCGGAGGATCGCAGAACAAGGGGGAGACCAACAAAAAGATGGAGTGACAGCTGGACATCCAGGTCACAAGAGGCAGTCTCCGACTGAAAAAACAGGCCCTCGGCCACCAGAGGAAGAAGAAGAAGATTAAATTTAATTTTAAATTAATAAACCAAGAAAATCTCGGTAAGAACCACTTTATTTTTTTTTTATTACAAATAAGTGTATTTTATAGAATATGTACCTTAATGTATTATTTACAAAATTACCGCTTGAAACTTGTTTAGCTGTGATATTTACGTTTTATCTTTCTTATCTTCCATTTTCCTTTAGATTCAAGGTTTGTCTTATCTCATGGTTCACAACTCAACTTAAAGTTTTGGTATAAGTCAAAAGTCAATAGAAAAAGTACTCAATACTTCTGATAATGACTTTTTACAGTGAAACTCGAATGAATTTGACAATAATTAACTGTCTGCTTTTGCTTTGGCAATATTGAATTTGCTATTTTCCTTCACGTATTCTTAATTTGTTGGAAACCATTTGATGAGTTCAGTTTAAATGTTTTATTCAATTTCAGTGTGAAAAAATTCAATAACAGTCTTTTTTTTAGTTGAAAATATTCTTAATCAACAAGTTCATATAATTTCCTACTTCCATACATTTCATACCCATGGATTATTTAATACATGCTATCAGTAGCGGAATAGCTTAAGGAAGCCGAAAACCTTGGCTTGCTTTTTAAATATATCATATAAAGAAATATATAATCACAAGTTAGAATAACTGTAATAATGGTGCAAGTACTTAGTTAAATACCACTTGGTGAGTTAATCTTAAACACTTCTAGTTTCGGGAGAGCACTCCTCCCATCGAAAGGTGTATTATAACTCACCAAGTGGTATTTAGAAAAGTACTTGCACCATTATAATTGTTATCATAAACTACCACAAAGTTACCGTCAAATCCATCAATCGTATTAGAATAACTTTCATTAAAAAAAGAAAAATAATTTATTACTAATACAAACCTAATATTTTTACTCCTCACTAACCCAAGGGGATATAGTGGGGAGTTATGATTTCGCAATTTTAAGGGTATTTTTTTTATTGCAGATTACCAACTAGTATCATGCTGAGATTGTATTCTGAAAGTTTCATCACAATGTATCTGTGTGTGTGCTATGTGCTGTGTGCTATGTGCGGTGTGCTATGTACGGCGTGTTTATTTTACTTTATTGATTATAGACTAAAGTACTCATTCAATTCTTTTCAAATTTTGAAAATATGTGATATATATATATATATATATATATATAAAGTACTCATTCAATTCTTTTCAAATTTTGAAAATATGTATATCTAATACTCGCTCAGACCCCATTAGATTTTGAATGATATATGTATAGTGCTTCTCAATTTTTTTTACTGTCAAATATTTCAAAGTGACCCCAAACTCAGGAAACTTAAAATTTGAAATTTTTATTTTCAAATTGGTAAAAAGGCACACCACTTACATAAAATGGCACTGAAGAGTTATCAAGTTTTCGTAATAAAATATTTAAATAAAAAATAATTTAACAAACTCATTTCATGAAAATGCTGAAAATTTTACATACAAAATTTGAATACTTTATAAAATTAATTGTTAGTGAGGAGTTTACCGTTGGCCACAACCCACTCGTTTTTATTGCAACCATACTACAAGATTGGAAAATTTATCGGAAATACGATACTTTTCATGGCCACACAATTTAAATATTATTTTGGCATGTGATTGAAATATATTTTTCATGGCCACTGAAATGAAAAACGATGAATGCTTAAAAATGAAATATTAAATATTTCCTGATGTTCTTTGAGGGTTTGCGTTGACTGAAGGTTCTAGGCCCGCCCCTGTTATGATACTCGATACAAAAACTTGGCAAGCTTAAAATTTGATACTCGATACGAAAATTAGAAAATTACGTGTTAGAACTTTTATTAGATAATTATTATTTAGGGATAATTTAAAAAATGCAATATCTTTTCTCAAACTGTTGAATTCTTTTTTCGGGTCCGGTAATTATTTTTCCTAATGTGAGTTCATTACAGTTTTATGGTCTCTAGAATAATATTATATGCTTTAATTTTACCACAAGAACCTCTCTAAATTATATTATCTTCACTGAAGATTCTAAATGTATGTACATACTTCATGGGCGCCACAGTAAACAGAAAGTAATATGTAGGTACCTATGTATCTCATCCCTTTTACATACGGAATATTTGGAAACTTAAAGATGAGGTTGATTCAGTTTCACGAATTTAAGCATACATCATACAATTACCAAAACATTCCCAAATGATGATTGTATAAAAAACTAATAAGGAAATTTGTGTTTTATTTTTTTAATTGTATTTTTTTCTATTCTTAGGTACTTTTCGCAATTATATCAAGTTGACTTGAGGTTTCACGTTGCATGAGTTAATTTCAAGAGATTGCCTTATGGCAATTAACATATCTTTATGCACTTCGTTGTACAAAAATTAATAAATAAATCTGATATTGATAAAGCGTGATACGGATACCTAATAGATATCTGGTGTTGATAAAATTGTTGCATACTTATTCATCAAAAGGAAAACTGTACTTCGTTTCTGTCTGTTGTCGATTGAAAATAAGTGAAATAAAATGAGAATTTGTTATTATTTAAGCGAACATTGTTATCCATACCAGTCTTTCCAACACCTCCTTGTCCCAAAACCATAACCTTCATGGTTTTTGGTCTTGCTCCAAGACCAAGTTTTGCTAGCGAAGATTTTGGAGACGTTGTGTTCATATCATGGAATGATACACCTCCGATATACGCGGTGTTCTGAAATGAAAAGGAAATCATGTTTGGCATTACAAATATCTTTAAAATTGATTTTTTTTACATTCATTGTTGAAGTGTGTTGTTTTCATCTCACAATTCTATTCTGAAATCACAATTGAATTTTATAAACATGTACTTCCAGGAATATTATATGATTTAGTATGTCTGTACAAGCTAATGTAATAATGTACTTCCAGGAATATTATATGATTTAGTATGTCTGTACAAGCTAATGTAATAATGTACTTCCAGGAATATTATATGATTTAGTATGTCTGTACAAGCTAATGTAATAATGTACTTCCAGGAATATTATATTATTTAGTATGTCTGTACAAGCTAATGTAATAATGTACTTCCAGGAATATTATATGATTTAGTATGTCTGTACAAGCTAATGTAATAATGTACTTCCAGGAATATTATATGATTTAGTATGTCTGTACAAGCTAATGTAATAATGTACTTCCAGGAATATTATATGATTTAGTATGTCTGTACAAGCTAATGTAATAATGTACTTCCAGGAATATTATATGATTTAGTATGTCTGTACAAGCTACATAATGTAATAATGTTATTAAGGATGAAAAAGTACCCAAGTGAAATTCTTTTTGAAAATGAAATGTGTAAAATTGAAAGGAATTTTTAATCAGTACCTAAGTTAAGATATTTTTTTTGTTTCTTAATTTTGTTCAGATATAAGAAAATTGATACAAAACATGCAATATTAAAAATATTCTCCAAATAATATTTATATCTTGAAAACAAATGAAAATAGGAATAATTAATTAATTTCTCCATAAAAAACACAATTATAATTAATATACCTACTCTTATTTTATTTATTTATTTATTTTTATTTTATTTTATTCAGAGACACGCACATAGATTAAACAATACATATATACAAAATACATTAAAAAAATCTCGTTAACGCTCCAATTAAGCGCGTCCACAGCTTGCTTCATATTAACATGTCAAAAACGTACACATATAAATAATAATATTGAAACAATTAGTAGGTAGTTATAAATGATTTTTGTTGCAACGATTAAAATATCACAGAATGTTATGGTGTTACAGTTGTTATTACGAAAAGTAGATAAGGTAAAAAATCTTCAAATATTACTATGTTTGATGTTATATTTTGTTTGAAGGATTTTAATGAGATTATAAAAATATCTACAACAACCACGTGTTATGAGCATAGTGAATTATATTGTCGACAAATTCGACCTATTGGATTGTTTTTCCCGATATTATTCTTGAATGCCTTCGGTTGAAAAGTGTTAACGTTACGAAGACGGGGATCAGCTGCGTAGAAGTTGAGTGGGCTAAGCACTTCAGTGTGAACATAGCCATTCACCATTTTATGCAACATACTAAGATCGGCAATTATTCTCCTATCGAAGACGGGGATCAGCTGCGTAGAAGTTGAGTGGGCTAAGCACTTCAGTGTGAACATAGCCATTCACCATTTTATGCAACATACTAAGATCGGCAATTATTCTCCTATCGAAGACGGGGATCAGCTGCGTAGAAGTTGAGTGGGCTAAGCACTTCAGTGTGAACATAGCCATTCACCATTTTATGCAACATACTAAGATCGGCAATTATTCTCCTATCGAAGACGGGGATCAGCTGCGTAGAAGTTGAGTGGGCTAAGCACTTCAGTGTGAACATAGCCATTCACCATTTTATGCAACATACTAAGATCGGCAATTATTCTCCTATCGAAGACGGGGATCAGCTGCGTAGAAGTTGAGTGGGCTAAGCACTTCAGTGTGAACATAGCCATTCACCATTTTATGCAACATACTAAGATCGGCAATTATTCTCCTATCGAAGACGGGGATCAGCTGCGTAGAAGTTGAGTGGGCTAAGCACTTCAGTGTGAACATAGCCATTCACCATTTTATGCAACATACTAAGATCGGCAATTATTCTCCTATCGAAGACGGGGATCAGCTGCGTAGAAGTTGAGTGGGCTAAGCACTTCAGTGTGAACATAGCCATTCACCATTTTATGCAACATACTAAGATCGGCAATTATTCTCCTATCGAAGACGGGGATCAGCTGCGTAGAAGTTGAGTGGGCTAAGCACTTCAGTGTGAACATAGCCATTCACCATTTTATGCAACATACTAAGATCGGCAATTATTCTCCTATCGAAGACGGGGATCAGCTGCGTAGAAGTTGAGTGGGCTAAGCACTTCAGTGTGAACATAGCCATTCACCATTTTATGCAACATACTAAGATCGGCAATTATTCTCCTATCGAAGACGGGGATCAGCTGCGTAGAAGTTGAGTGGGCTAAGCACTTCAGTGTGAACATAGCCATTCACCATTTTATGCAACATACTAAGATCGGCAATTATTCTCCTATCGAAGACGGGGATCAGCTGCGTAGAAGTTGAGTGGGCTAAGCACTTCAGTGTGAACATAGCCATTCACCATTTTATGCAACATACTAAGATCGGCAATTATTCTCCTATCGAAGACGGGGATCAGCTGCGTAGAAGTTGAGTAGGCTAAGCACTTCAGTGTGAACATAGCCATTCACCATTTTATGCAACATACTAAGATCGGCAATTATTCTCCTATCGAAGACGGGGATCAGCTGTGTAGAAGTTGGTACTAAGATCGGCAACTATTCTCCTATAGCGCAAACTGAGCATTTTGAAGAAAGCTAATAGATCATTATAGTTCCTCAAGATCCTACTATGCCCAGCCCTGAACGAGATTATTCTAAGAGCACGTTAACATCAAATTGAGATTTTTGAATATGTACAACGTTATTAAGTCGTTACGGTTTAGAGATAAAACAGTTAACGAAACATGTATTTCTCATTTGTCAATATTTGTTCAACAGACTGAAAGGCTCTGAAAATGAAATAAGCAGAATAAAATCAATATATTCATTTTTTCTTTCAATTTAACTAATCGGAAGGAATTGGAGCGTAAAACATTCTTCAATATATTCATTTCAAGTTTGAAATAATTTGAATTGTTATACCATCGTGTATTTTTGGTCGAACCATGAATTTATCAATAAAGTGAAGTCATTGAAGGCAGATTCTACCCCAAAAGTATATCTAATTTAGTATGTCTTTGTGTCCCCCCCCTAATACTTTTTGATCCGATCAATTAACAGAGCCCAAAATTTTAGAACAAATAGATGGTTATAGACCAACAAAACTTTTGTACCCAGAATTTGGAATTTTTATTTCAGTCAGGGGTTATCAACTTTTGAATTTTTACTTTATATTTTATTTAGAAAAACATTTTTCTTATGATAAATTTATGTGTTTAACTGCCTATGTATACATTTTTTAAAAATAGTTGCATGTAACACATGAGATCCAACTTTCGATAGCAATAGTATGTAATATGTATTTGTTTACAAAATATCTTAAAATATTTATCAATTTGTTCTTATAGTTAGGTACGTATTCTTCAAGCATACATACTATCGATATCGACAGTTGGATCTCATGTGTTACATCCATTTTTTTAACTATTAAAAATAAAAACTCTTAATTATTCCACTAGTACTTGAAAATTTACTAAGCACGAAACCGGTTGTATTCAATTAAATAGTGGAATAATTAAAAATGTTTTTTTTTACTTAGATGTAGAGTATGAAAACTAAAATATAGGATAGAACTCAATTGAAGTACCTATTGTATATTAGTTTATTACCACGGCTTTATTTTGTGAAAGTCTAGTAAAGCAAGTCCGGTCAAAAGGCGGAATCAAAACCCTCCATGATATGAGTTAACGTGGAGGCTTTTGATTCCGCCGTTTGACCAGAGTTGCCATGCAGGTCTAAATCTGTACCTTTATTATTATGAGTCTTAACAATTCTTTAGCAAGCCATCAGTGAATATCAGAAATTTCAATAGACTTCATAATAAAATGTTTTTTTTTTAATATTCCTAGAAATATGTATTTTCATGGTCCAAATGTCCATAGTATACAGTTAATTTATGCTTATAATTATTTTTCGTGAACAATCAGCTTTTAGATTTCGGTTAGAACTTATAACAAAATTAAATTTGTAATTAACTAGACATTCCCTCGGGGGAAAGAAGTTGATTAGTTAGTAGATACATCAAAATAGATATATGTAAATGCTCAGAATGATGATTCTTACAGCTGTATAATTTTGATTTTAATTTTTTTATACGAAACATAATTAATTTCATATTTAACATTTGTTCGGATATTTCATATTTAACACGGCTGAAGAGGTGCCTTTCCATGGCTACTGATAGGAGGGGGAGGGGAAGGCCCCAAACCACCTGGCTGACGAATGTCCAAAGGGACATGAAGAAGCTGGGTCTGAGAAAGGAGGATGCGCAGCAGAGAGACTATTGGCGCTGCATGGTTAGGAAAGCCGACCCCGTGTAACGGGACATGGCGAGGATAAAGAAGAAGAAGAAGTTCGGATGAGGGAGCAGGTCAGCTCTGAAACCGGTTAACATTAAAAACTCAAAAATGGAGTAAACAAAATGTTATTATTTTAATTAATTAGTTAAAATGAGCTACAAAGTATCAAGATAAAATAAATTTCAGTACTGCTTCTGTGTATTACATGTTCATACAAAGCTCAAAGTCTCAAAGCTTATTTGTATCTTCTACATCACTGTCTAATATCTTCAACAAATGAATAAATCTAATGAAATTTTATTTTTAAAAACACGGCTGAAACATGTAGATTGTTTTTTTTTTTAATTCAAAAAGCCTAGGTTCTTAAGACAGAAAACGATATCTGTCAAAACGTTATAAACTTTATTGAGCCCAAAATTTCAATACAATAGTACAATATCAAAACGATAAGCGTTAATCTTTTGCATGGAGTTTGAAATTTGAAGTTTGATAGTTTTAAGTTTCACTGTAATTTAATGACACAACTAGAATCGGTCATCCAGTGAATATCTCTTGTTTAATTTAGCGTAAAAAAAATATTTATTTTATTTATTTATTCATATCATCTTGACACTTATACAATCATTTATAAATACTATCCCACAACCCCACTAGGACTACGCCTGTTTCGAGGTTGGAGATTTACAATATTATGTTTATACATTACATCTACATCCATGCACCCACCACACAACAAATACAATATTTAGGTACTGTAGGTACGCAGTTGGGTACCTCAAATCATTATTGTGACAATAATATTATTCTACAGCAAAAAAAGGCACACCCAACTGGTACAATTAATGCAAGGTACATGGATATAGATAGATGGGTGACCACACAATAAAAATATTTTTAACATATAACAAAAAAAAAAACAAAATAAATCACAAAATTTAAATCATATCAGGTGAGTATATAAATTTTGAGTTGTTTTTTGAATAATAGAAATGAATTTATTTTTTTAAGGCATTCGGGAAGATTGTTAAACATCAAAGGAGCTTGAAACAGAAAATTATTATTTTGACCAAAAGATGTTCTTGCATTTACAGCCATATAGTTTAGAGATAATGCCATTCTAGTGGTTCGATTTTGTTGGGTTCTGTTTGCTATTTCAATACTAGTATAAAACTTGCACAAGGTTTGCAACATATATAATCGTTTTACAGTCATTATATTACATTCCTTCAACAATAAATCTGACGGATATCTGAAACTCTTTTTGAAAGCAATTTTTAAAATTAATTTTTGTACAATATTAAGTGGTTCCAAATTAGTCTTCAGACAAGATCCCCAGCAAACAACATTGCAAGAAAGTAAAGTCTGAACAATAGCAAAATATACAAATTTAATCATTATTTGGTCAATTATATGTCTAAGCTCCTTAAAATGTAACATAGTTTTAAATTATTTCGGTTTGGGCGTTGTTAAATAAAGTTACTAAATAATGTGTCTGTAATAGGTATCATAATTCATTAAACAACTCACAAAATATCGCCAGTTGGTCTATATTCGTTATGTTACATCATCTGGACAGAACAGAAAGAATGAGAGTTTCCTATTTTTTTTTATCTATGAGAATCACTGAATGAGGTTTAAAAAATCAATTTCATTATTTTTTTCAAATGTTAATCAATATCGACTTATTTTTACTTTGTTTATTAGAATTTACAAATATTTACATCAGAGCTGATAATATTTAGATCGTTTTAAGTTGAAATGGTATAACCACTTAAAAGAAGCTATTAATAAATTATTTTCTATTGATAAATACTTCTATATAATCAAATTATGATATTTTTTTATAATAAAATTCAATAAGTGAGTTGTGCCGTTGTGCGTATCTAATTTTAAAAATATATTTATTTACAATATATCTTTTACGTCGACAACGTAAAAGATATATTATTATGTACTTAATCACAATTTAATCTTACTTTGTAATCATTGTAATCTGATATTAGATATAAGAATTGTTGCTCCCATTATTTACAAAAAACCAATTCTCTCAATAGATGGCGTTACAACAAAAAAAAAATAAAAATAATAAGAATGTTGTTCATAATTTCACACATAGATGGCTATAGTAAAAATTCCTTATTTTCAAGCGAAAAGAATTTCAGTATTACAATATATAGAACTTTCAAAATTGAATTGATAGGGATCTCATTAAAAAGGCATAATGGTGAACGTTGCGCAAGCGCATAAAGTGCTCACGTAAACCAGCCGATGACAGGTCGTAAGCCCTGTAGGAGCCTTGATTTCCCGGTTCTCCTACAGTAAATATTCCAACTTCGTCTCTATTGAGATAATTAAAAATCTGTTAAAAAATATCTTTGACTCCCGACAGGGGAAAAAAATCCAATGTTTGCGCATATGCAATAATAAAATATCCTTCATCAGTGTAATAATCAGGTAGTGTGCTGATATTAGATATCCTTCAGCAATATTGAATCTACATTTTGCAGATATTTCAAAGCTGAAAAATATTAGGTCAATCAGGTGTAAATTTTATTGCGAGGGAGTGCTGCATATTATATTTAAAAAAATAATGAAAACCAGAATACTGTTTATATAACCAAAAATATAGATTCAACTAAAATTAATATCTACAGGTCTTCATTGTTTTTCCTGTTAATAAACAATCTTGATGGTTCAAAAAGAATAGGCAGATTTTGAAAGAATAGGAAGTGGAGTAATAATAATGTCTTTGTATCAGTTTTAATTGTAATCAGGCACCATTTATTTATCACATTTTTTTAAAATCTCAATAGAGACGAAGTAGAAATATTATAGGAGAGCCCGGAAGTCAGGGCATCAATAGGACTTACAACCTGTCATCGGCTAATTTCATTGACTCCCAACCAGGATAAAATCCAATGTTAGCCTATATGAGATGGGTCGATGGCAGAGCGGTTAGCGCGCTGGGCTAGTAATCCAGTGGTCGCGAGTTCGAATCCTGCCTCGACCGATTTCGTTCACCTATAGCACAAGCATTTATTTGCTTATTTTAGGGAACGTAGGAAGATGTATATGTACTTGTTTAACAAGGACATATTCATTTAAAAAAAAAAATATGCAACTATGAAAATATTCGAATTACCATTTATGTATTTATTATGTTAATTCATGATTGTTAACAATGATTAAAAAATAGCATTAGCCTCTCCCACTAGGATTGTCCTGTGTCGGTAGAAGCAAGAACAACATATAGAAGTTCAGGATCCATGAATGGAGATCTGTGAAGAATTCAGGATCCATAATCAATTAAGTAAAATAATGATCGTAATTCTAAGAGAAATTTTATTGATGTTAACCACGGATTTGTCCTAACATTTTATAAGTTAAAGTCATCGTGTTTTTGGTAAGGCTCTACTTGTCTTATAATAAACATGTCTGTAGGAACGAGTTTATATTCATTTAAAGTTGAAAATTAAAAAAATATTTTTGTTATGTTGAAACAAAGATATTGGAAGGAACTACATACATTTAAAATAATTCTGGTCGGTCGAATTAAAATAAAATAAAATTATTTTAATGCTTTCCTTTATTAAATTTTCGAGAATTTTCCAGCAATGGAGAAACCATATGATAAAATTAAAACCCTGTTGAATAATACTTGTCGCTCAGATGGTAAAAATCTTGAATGTATAATATAACTAATATAGGTACATTTGTACATATTAAAGTTAGTATGCTGTTCTATATGGGTATGTATGTACATATGTATATAGTTCAGTTCACCATCTGTCCACATTCTCATGGTAAATTTTCCTTTATTATATACGTATGTATGTATTTCACAAACACCATATTACATAAAATAATGAGCTGCTAGTGGTTTCTATTCTAACCAGAAAATCGTTTCAAGGCTATTGCTTTCCCCACATAGGCCAGCTATACTTCGACCACAGCAATTAGGTTAAACTGAGGTATTTTGAATAAACCTTTCGAAATATATAATAAGTAATTAAACTAGTTGCATGTGACACATGAAATCCAACTGTTGATGGCGAAAATATGTATAATTGAAGAACAAATCGAAAAAGATATAATACATCTTGACGATTTCTCAATAAAAAACGTACTTGTCGAATTTGTTCGATCCACAGTGACATCTGTGGTCCAAATAACCAGGCTTCTGAACGAAGTCTGGTAATGACAGTCCCCTAGGTTTCTACTCTAAATGATAACACATATTAGTTTGAATATTCCTCAATAGATGGCAACCACATAGAGGCGTTATTTTCAAGCGAAATGTTTCTGTCAAGTTTAATATATATACAACTTTCAAAATTTACAAACCCGTTCAAGGAGTTCCACTCTAAGACATTTAATGGTGAACGTTACGCTAGCACGTAAAGTGATCACTAAAACCAGCCGATGACAGGTCGTAAGCCCTGTAGGAATGTCTTGGAGCTCCTTCCATACCTACCTCCCTTTCATCTCTACTGATGGAAGGAGCTCCAAGACATTCCTACAGGGCTTACGACCTGTCATCGGCTGGTTTTAGTGATCACTTTACGTGCTAGCGTAACGTTCACCATTAAATGTCTTAGAGTGGAACTCCTTGAACGGGTTTGTAAATTTTGAAAGTTGTATATATATTAAACTTGACAGAAACATTTCGCTTGAAAATAACGCCTCTATGTGGTTGCCATCTATTGAGGAATATTCAAACTAATATGTGTTATCATTTAGAGTAGAAACCTAGGGGACTGTCATTACCAGACTTCGTTCAGAAGCCTGGTTATTTGGACCACAGATGTCACTGTGGATCGAACAAATTCGACAAGTACGTTTTTTATTGAGAAATCGTCAAGATGTATTATATCTTTTTCGATTTGTTCTTCAATTATACATATTTTCGCCATCAACAGTTGGATTTCATGTGTCACATGCAACTAGTTTAATTACTTATTATATATTTCGAAAGGTTTATTCAAAATACCTCAGTTTAACCTAATTGCTGTGGTCGAAGTATAGCTGGCCTATGTGGGGAAAGCAATAGCCTTGAAACGATTTTCTGGTTAGAATAGAAACCACTAGCAGCTCATTATTATATGTAATGTGGTGTTTGTGAAATACATACATACGTATATAATAAAGGAAAATTTACCATGAGAATGTGGACAGATGGTGAACTGAACTTACATACATATGTACATACATACCCATATAGAACAGCATACTAACTTTAATATGTACAAATGTACCTATATTAGTTATATTATACATTCAAGATTTTTACCATCTGAGCGACAAGTATTATTCAACAGGGTTTTAATTTTATCATATGGTTTCTCCATTGCTGGAAAATTCTCGAAAATTTAATAAAGGAAAGCATTAAAATAATTTTATTTTATTTTAATTCGACCGACCAGAATTATTTTAAATGTATGTAGTTCCTTCCAATATCTTTGTTTCAACATAACAAAAATATTTTTTTAATTTTCAACTTTAAATGAATATAAACTCGTTCCTACAGACATGTTTATTATAAGACAAGTAGAGCCTTACCAAAAACACGATGACTTTAACTTATAAAATGTTAGGACAAATCCGTGGTTAACTTCAATAAAATTTCTCTTGGAATTACGATCATTATTTTACTTAATTGATTATGGATCCTGAATTCTTCACAGATCTCCATTCATGGATCCTGAACTTCTATATGTTGTTCTTGCTTCTACCGACACAGGACATTCCTAGTGGGAGAGGCTAATGCTATTTTTTAATCATTGTTAACAATCATGAATTAACATAATAAATACATAAATGGTAATTCGAATATTTTCATAGTTGCATATTTTTTTTTTTAAATGAATATGTCCTTGTTAAACAAGTACATATACATCTTCCTACGTTCCCTAAAATAAGCAAATAAATGCTTGTGCTATAGGTGAACGAAATCGGTCGAGGCAGGATTCGAACTCGCGACCACTGGATTACTAGCCCAGCGCGCTAACCGCTCTGCCATCGACCCATCTCATATAGGCAAACATTGGATTTTATCCTGGTTGGGAGTCAATGAAATTAGCCGATGACAGGTTGTAAGTCCTATTGATGCCCTGACTTCCGGGCTCTCCTATAATATTTCTACTTCGTCTCTATTGAGATTTTAAAAAAATGTGATAAATAAATGGTGCCTGATTACAATTAAAACTGATACAAAGACATTATTATTACTCCACTTCCTATTCTTTCAAAATCTGCCTATTCTTTTTGAACCATCAAGATTGTTTATTAACAGGAAAAACAATGAAGACCTGTAGATATTAATTTTAGTTGAATCTATATTTTTGGTTATATAAACAGTATTCTGGTTTTCATTATTTTTTTAAATATAATATGCAGCACTCCCTCGCAATAAAATTTACACCTGATTGACCTAATATTTTTCAGCTTTGAAATATCTGCAAAATGTAGATTCAATATTGCTGAAGGATATCTAATATCAGCACACTACCTGATTATTACACTGATGAAGGATATTTTATTATTGCATATGCGCAAACATTGGATTTTTTTCCCCTGTCGGGAGTCAAAGATATTTTTTAACAGATTTTTAATTATCTCAATAGAGACGAAGTTGGAATATATAAGAATTGTTGCTCCCATTATTTACAAAAAACCAATTCTCTCAATAGATGGCGTTACAACAAAAAAAAATAAAAATAATAAGAATGTTGTTCATAATTTCACACATAGATGGCTATAGTAAAAATTCCTTATTTTCAAGCGAAAAGAATTTCAGTATTACAATATATAGAACTTTCAAAATTGAATTGATAGGGATCTCATTAAAAAGGCATAATGGTGAACGTTGCGCAAGCGCATAAAGTGCTCACGTAAACCAGCCGATGACAGGTCGTAAGCCCTGTAGGAGCCTTGATTTCCCGGTTCTCCTACAGTAAATGTTTGTCATATAAAATGTTCTTCCAGGTACTAGGCAAACGAACCAATCGAAAAGTTGAAGCACGAATAGCGGAGCACAGTGTCGACATGAGAAACAAAAAACTTACATCCTCACTTGTACAACACTCGCTCACAGAGGGACATACAATAGATTTTGACCATTCAAAAATAATAGCAAGTTTAAATAGTGAACCTCTCAGAATTTACAGGGAAGCTATAGAAATATATAAGAGAAGGGATATTATGAACAATCGGGACGACGGGGTTCGGGGTTCCTATGCTGATGACACAGTTATAGTAATTGAGGTGTATGCATGGAATACGGTTTGTGAACTAGCGAATGCCGACATCAATATGTTAAAAAACTGGTTTGATACGAATCTTCTATCATCAAATACCGAAAAAACACACTTTATCCCATTCTCTATTAATAAACTGAAAACAGATCTGGATTTGAAAATAACCATCTTCTTCTTATCGTGTCGGTCAGACTACAGCCCCCTTCGCTCCCAAAATGCCACAACTCCAACTACTTTGTCCTCGAGGCGGGCTCGCTCCGCAAAATCTCTCCAGTCACACTGTTCGGGAATCAATGGACATGCGAGGAGATGCTCGGTGTTCTGCTCCTGCCCACACTCACACATCGAGTCCTCAATAATTCCCCATCTCTGTAGGTTCTTCTTTGTGCGGCCTACCCCAGTCCTAATCCTGTTTAACGTTTTCCATATTGGCCATGGGAGGTCATGGTAGGGTTTCCATTGGAGTGTTGAATATAGTCCCTTGCGATTCCCTTGCTGAGTCCCTCCATAGACGTTTTCTCGCATTCTCGGGTGTGTCTGTCAAGGGGTTGGTTGCATTTAGGAAGCTCCTCCTGGACTTGAGGCGACTAATTGGTGGTTGGTGTCCATATAGCATATGTCTCTGGTCAGTGATTTACTTACTTCTCTCCGCCTGTGCTATCACCTCCCGCCGAATATTTGGTGGGGCAATTCCGCTGAGAGCATATATTTTGTTTGAGGGTGATGGTTTAAGGCATCCTGTTATGAGTCTATTTGCCTCATTTAGGGAAGTGTCCACTTTTTTTGCGTGCGTTGATTGCCACCAAACAGGGCAAGCATACTCGCCAGCAGAGTACGACATTGCTATCGTGGATGTTCTGAGCACGTCGGGACTTGCTCCCCATTTTGAAGCAACCAGGTTCCGTATAATGTTGTTCCTAGCAGCCACCTTTTTCTGTGTATCTGTGCAATGGGTTCTATAGGAGAGGGTTCGATCCAGTTTAACCCCCAGATATTTTGGTTCTGCGCAGTTCTCCAATTCAACGCCCTGCCAATCAATTTTAAGCTTTCTAATAGCTTCTTTGTTTCTTAAATGGAAGGAGCACACTTGAGTTTTTGCTGAATTGGGTTTTAGGTGGTTATCTTTATAGTATTTTGTCATTCTAACCAACATTCTTGATATCTTTCCTTCCACATCCTCAAATGCGTCGCCTTGTGCTGTTATCGCCTGATCGTCGGCATATATAAAGTGTTGGGTTTCTGGTCCTATAGGTTGGTCGTTCGTATATATGTTGAAAAGAGTCGGCGCCAGCACGCTTCCCTGTGGTAATCCGTTCCTCTGTATTCTCCACCGGCTGTTATTGCCCTGTAGTGACACATAGAATCTGCAGTTTTTCAAGACTGATTCACAGATTTTAACTAGCTTGAAATCTTATGTTAAGCTATAGATCTTTGATAGCAAAATTCTATGGTTCACTGTGTCATACGCGGCGCTCAAGTCTATGAATACAGTTCCAGTTATCTTCTTCTCTTCGAACCCATTCTCTATATGTTGGGAAATAACCATACATCATAATAATAATAAATGCAACACCAGCAACTGCCGCGAAATTTGCTCAACACTACGACCAAACTCAAAGATAAAATACATCGGTATTATTATTGACCAAAACATGAAATGGAAAGCGCATTTAGGTGACTTAGTTAAACGAATAATGAAATGTATATATATTTTCATACGACTAAGAAATGTATTAAACTTAAATAACCTAAAAAACATATATTATGCGACGGTTCATTCCTTGCTTATTTATGGAATCAATGACAATATTTGACAATATAACCAAGTTAGATTTGTACAAAAATTAATTATAAAGGTTACAAAGGTTAAGAAAACACACACTTTCCCCACTACAACACTATTTGACATATTCAAAGTACTCAAAGTAGATAATATTTATAAAAAAGTGTCTATTTTGCAAATTTTCAAAGATAATGTTTTACAAAAAATTGAAAAAAATAAGTCTCTGCGATTCCAAAATGATTTTAAAATACCCAAATGTAATACAGGACAATTACAAAACAACTACATTTATTTGGGAATAAAATGTTTCAATTGCCTCCCAAATGAATTAAAGCAGATAAGAGAAATTAAAAAATTTAAACAAAAATTAAAATTGCACTTAACTTCTATCTTCTAAAATATTAGTTTTCGATTTTGTTTGTTTGATTTGTTTCAATTGCCAGTATTTTCTTTTTTATTTCTAAATATGTGTTTTGGTATGTTTGAATAGTATATATTGCTCATTTTTCAATTTATTTTCATGTATTTCCTTTTGTTTTATTTGAATATGTATTTAGATATGTTTACTCATTTGTATATTTCTCATTTTCATTTATTTTAAAACTTATTTAATGTTTATTTGATTTTTTATTCATGTTGATTTGATTTAATTACTCTATTGTTGACTTTGTTTAATTGCTTTGTTTTGATATTTTTTATTTTTTTTTATAAGTGATTTCCCTCATCAAGCACATTGCAATCTTTTTGATGAGGCACTGCAAAGAAAAATTTGTAAAAATATTATTACCTGTGAATAATATCTTGATTTGTTATTGTAAAATTATTATGTTAAATAAATAAATAAATAAATAAAATAAAAAATAAAAACGAGTGGGTTGTAGCCAACACTAAACTCTCCACTAGTAAGGGTTCATTTTTTCTTCTTGAAAGGTTGACAATCTCTTAATGCATTTTTATGAAGTACTATTAAATTAGATTCTTAAACAAATATAAGATTTCCAGAGGAGAAAGTTTTCACAATACACCATACACACGAAAACATCACAGTATTCACTTTCTACATGATACCTGTTGAGAAATTTTAAGTAAAATTGCATTACTAACAAGATCAGCATTTATGAGACAGTGTATCAATGTTGATGAGACGATGTATTTGTGTCAAGATAGAAGAATGCGGTGTTCGTTTTACACTGCCTACCCCTTGAGGAAGATAGAAGTGGAGAGTAAAAAAATACACTTGTCTATAGAGACAAAAATAATATCAATATGAAATTGATCACTCAATTTTCCCATACAGAAGCTATTTTACTCCTGTTATATACATTTTTCATACAAATATGAAATTTATTTCACATTGATATGGCAGACCATAGCTTTTTTTTTAATTTTGACAATCCTTGAATGCATTTCTGACAGTGTATTATTATTGTATCAAAATTTCAAACAGTATAAAAATACCTCTAGACCGTGAGAGCCTTTTAAAAATTTGGACAAATGAAATCATAGCGTATCGTTTGATTTCATTTGTATCGGTATATGGTATCGTTTTCGCCAAATATCTTGAGTCATTTCGCCGAGAAAAGGGGCGATTTGCACGAATACCAACTTAGCAAAAAGATACCTACCTATAGCGAAAACTATACCTACTTTTCATAGTTAAACGTCTAAAGGTAAACATAATAATTATTTTAAAACTTAACCGGCATTTTCAAAATAATAATATACTTTAATAATTATTATTCTTAATAATAAAATAAAATTTACCTTCGATTTCCTTAAAACGTATTAATGTAAAGGGATTGTGTGTAATCATGTAGGTGTAATTAAGTTTATCTCAAGCAACTCTAAAGTGACTAAAGATTATAATCATTTTCAAATACAACATTTGGTATTCAAAACAATTAGTATTCAAAGTAATTCAAATAATAATCATGAATTAGATTATAACTTATAAGCACAAAATACTCACAACGATATTTTATAGGATTACATACTTGTAAATTGTGCTTTAGTGTTAATGAACTGGGTCGATGGCAGAGCGGTTAGCGCGCTGGGTTAGTAATCCAGTGGTCGCGAGTTCGAATCCTGCCTCGACCGATTTCGTTCACCTATAGCACAAGCATTTATTTGCTTATTTTAGGGAACGTAGGAAGATGTATATGTTCTTGTTTAACAAGGACATATTCATTTAAAAAAAAAAAAAACTGAATCGGCAACCCTGCGGATGAATGTTTAAATGTAACCTCGACCTTTTTCATTCTATGCTCATATGTTGCTGAAAAAAATATATGCAAAGACTAGATTCGAACCAATTGACCACTTGCTGGTGAATCTAGTGCACAAATAACAAAAATAGAAATCATAACCAAATATCTTATTTTATTTCTTTTAAAATTTGTTAAACATTTGTCCAACATTTATGTAATACGAAGTATCAAAATTTAAGCGTCAGACACTTAATACTATCATCATTATTATTATTTACTTTTATTTATTTGAAAAAAATTTATATTTGATGATTTTTTTATGTATTTGAAAAAAATATAATTTATATGTACCTACTCGTAGGCAACCAATTAACACTAACCTTGTTTTGATCATTATGCAATTAATAATAATAATTTTTAAAGCGCTTTTTAGTGATACAAGATCACTCCAAGGGCGCTATATTTTTGTTGGCTCTATGAAACAAGGCATTCTTAAGTAGTCTAGGTACCAAAAGTGTAAGTGCTCTGGACTCAACTTTAAAGGCCCTTTTATACTACTGTGATCATAGTAAGCTGCCTTATTGACTATGTCCATTTCTTTTAAAGAGTTGGTACTCTCATCCAGATGATCTCAATTAGTCAATATTACTAGAATTTACAATTCAATTGTAGATTTTGATCATTATTTTGATCACTATGAAATAAGTCAATATTACCTTCTAGAAGAATATACCAACTACATATTAAATTGTAGATTTCAATCATTGTTTTGATCACTATGCAATTAGTCAATATCCCTAAAGGAATTTTCTAATAAATTATTTTACGTAGAGTACAAACTACTGAAAAAATATATTCGAACATCATCTTTCACGACTTTTATTTGAATAAAAGAAAACATTTATACTTTTATAATTCTATGATTTGAATATACAAACATTATATTTAAAAAAAACAAGTTTTTTTATTGCTCCTTGGACAAAAAACATTTACTATGTCAAATTTTAATTTAACACGGACCTAAGCTGTCATATTATGGAGACTTGGGTCATTTATCGTTTCAAAATCCAGATTGAAAACACAATAATTAGAACTCTGTCTCCACCAGGAATCGAATCCGGGACCTTTCGATTATGGTCAGATATCTAACAAAACAATTTTATATTAAAACATATTTATTCGTGAAACTTACATACATACCAATTAGGGAAAAAATAATAAACATCATTATACGTAACTATTATATTGTATTATCATTTGACATTACATTACTTAATAGGTCGGATAGAAAGCCTTTTCGCATATAGTATGTATAAACTTGTAAAGAAATATCTTTGACTGTACCATTTGTATCTGGTTAGTTTTGATGACATTAAAAAGGTTACATTTTAAAACAAGAACCAAATTAGTAAAATGTAGTTTCCAGCTATTTTTCATTAGTTTTTCTTTCTGTCAAAATTAGTGAATCTAATGAAGAAATTCGATTCATTTTAAAGTTTTATAACAAAAAAGGAAAAAATTCAACGCAAGCCGCGAAAAAAAAACGTTTATGGACCTAATGCAGTGACAGTAAGTGTTGCATAAAGTTCGTTTAAGCGTTTTCAATCCGGGAATTTTGGTGTCAAAGATGCACCTCGCTCTGGTCGCCCTGTTATGGATAAAATGGACTTTATTTTTGAAAAGTGACGCTATTTAAAAAAAAAACAAAATCAGTAGTTGAAGAACTGGGAATAGTCCACATAGCTGAAGAACTGGGAATAGTCCACAAAACAGTTTTGACCCATTTGAAAGAAGTTGGGTACAAAAAAAAGCTCAATATTTGGGTGCCACATGAGCTCACCGAAAGACACCTAATGAACCGTGTACTCATTTGCGATTCTTTATTGAGACGTAATGAAACCGAATCGTTTTTGAAGAGATTGATAACTGGTGATGAAAAGTGGATGACGTACGACAAGAACGTGCGAAATAGATCGTGGTCAAAGGTCGGTCAGGCTTCACAGACTGTGGGAAAATCCGGGTTAACTCGCAAAAGAGTGATGCTGTATGATGGGATTGGAAGGGCATTGTTCATTATGACCTTTTTTACCGGGCAGAACCATCGATTTGGATCTCTACTGCCAACAACTGATTAGATTAAAGCAAGAAGTTGAGAGAAAGCAGCCGGAATCGACCAATAGAAAGGGTGTGGTCTTTCATAACGATAACGCCAAACCACACACCTGCACCGCTTTAGTCACTTAGCAAAAATTAACAGAGTTTGGCTGGGAGGTGTTAATGCACCCGCCATTTAGCCCTGACCTTGCACCTTCAGATTTCCACCTGTTTCGGTCTCTTCAGAATTCTTTAGGCAGTGTCAGGTTAACATCAAGAGAGGTCTGCCAAAATTACTTGTCGCGTTTTTTCAATCAGAAGTCCTAAAATTTTTACAGCAACGGGATCATGTCACTACCTACAAGATGGTAGAAAGTTATTGAACAAAATGGCACATATATACTTTAATTAAATGTAAATAAATTTTGAAAAAAATGTCTTGAGTTTTCATATAAAATGCGAAGGAACTTTTTCCCCAACCTAATATAATAAACCTGCGAATATCATTCTTTAATATTGCCATAAAAATATCCACTTTAGTAATAAAAAATAATCAGTTCGAACAAATTTAACACTGGCCATTTTAAAATGTGTACAAGTTGCTGAGCAAAATGGCAATCTGCGATGATTGGTTCAAGTGATTCAAGTTGGCTCAATCGTATGAAATTGATACCAGTCCTTCGCATTTCCAGTACACACTTCATCAGATGGAATGATGCAATCAATATTTTTGGTCCATAGATTGCTCATATCACTAACAATAAATATATGAACAAATCATTGTTGGGTATCCTGGTCGGAAAAAATATGTCAAAAATTGTCATATCACGTAATCGTTGCAAATAAGTAAAATCAAACTCGCGTGAATTGCCGACCTATTGAATATCTTTAAACACAATGTTTGTACATTGGATAGGCATGAAAATATCTTAGATTAAAAATTAATTGTGACTTAGTAAGTAAATATATCTGATTTTTGAGTTGCAGGATCTAAATTTGGTGTTTTAGTATCAAAAATTGATTTCTCATATTATCAGTATTATGCGTTGCAAAAAGTTACTTGTGTGAATTATCGGCAATCGGCAAACATCATGTGGGTTGCGCAGAAAAAAAAATTGTATTTTTTTTGTTTAGTTGATAGATGTGTAAACCATCCCTCACTC
Organism: Molanna angustata; assembly: GCA_963576475.1. Classification (NCBI taxonomy): domain Eukaryota; kingdom Metazoa; phylum Arthropoda; class Insecta; order Trichoptera; family Molannidae; genus Molanna; species Molanna angustata. The sequence continues at coordinate 22,078,388 of OY754969.1, read as the reverse complement.
CGCCGAAAATTGTCAAGTTATTTGCCGATAATTATACCTACCAAATTTTAAATTAATATTTGACTTTAAATTTTAAGAGCGTTCATGTTATTCTCGAGTAGTAATATATTTTATCTTATAAAAAACATTAGTTGGCCTTAGTGGCTCAGTTGGTTAGGTATCTGGCTGCTGACCCAAAGATCCCCGGTGGAGACTTAGTTTATAATTGTGTTTTCAGTCTGGATCTGTAAGATGATTAATAACGTATAAGTCTCCAGAATGTGTCAACTTGTTATTGTGTGCATTATAAATTATTATTTGGCATAGTACCTACCTACCTGTACCTCGTAAGTTGCCCGCGAAGCAATATAAAACAAAAAAAAAACGTAGAAGTCGATTTTAAATTGTCAATAAAAAACGTACTATTGGAATAGTTTGAACATTAAGCATAATATTGTAATTCAATCATTTTGCCACGGTTATATCTTAGTAAAGGTGCAATATGATCGCGGAGAAAATGCGCAGCGTTGTAAAAAAGTATAAATCAATTGTATCACAACGTTAATGCCAATTGCGTCTTTCCTAATCTCATTCCTCCCTTTAGTTTCTTTTCCCTACTTTAGACAGGTTTTCCCTATAGATCAAGCTTTATACTCGGGTCCAATATGCACATATAACAGCCTCATTTATCAGCTTAAATTACTTGAACGTATAAGATATTTTAATATTTTGTGAAAAAAAAACCCTACGTAATAAAAACTTTTTAAACGGCGCTGGCCGATTCACTAATGATATTAATAAAAATTAACAAAAAATAACACTCAATTATTATTATTACCATTATACACTTTCACAAAAAAATTAGCAGATTAATGCGTAAATTGTAAATGATTTAAAAGAGCAAAATAAAATGCAACAAACGCATCATCAAGCTTTCAATTGGGAATAGTTCACCCATCCAGATACTTAACATATCAAAGGATAAAGCTTAGGCTATTATTATTATTATTTTTATATATTTATAGGCAGGCAGCCAAGGCTGATGTGCCTATATCCACTGTCGAATTTTATTATTTGGTTGTAACTATTTTGCTTTGTCCAAAAAAAAAAGGTCCAGTCTATTCTTGAAAATATTAACATTTTCAGCATCCAAAACATGTTGGGGCAGTTTATTCCAAGTATTCGCCACTCTATTTGAAATAAAATGCTTTCGAGGATTTGTCAAGAACCTACTTTTCGCAAGTTTACTATGGCCACACAAATTAGTGTTATGACTATATTGAAAGAGATTTTTCATATTTGTACAGTCATAATGGCCTGATAATATTTTGAATGTCTCAATAAGATCTCCACGTTCTCTAATTTTTGTAAAACGTCTTTGGACCCTCTCAAGTAAGTCAATGTCCTTCGAAAAATAGGGACTCCATATCTGGAAACCATATTCCAACAATGGTCTAACAATTTTTTTTTTTTTTTTTTAACATGTCTACGTAGGGGACGCCAGCTATTAGGATTTGGGTCCATTTTACTCTTCCGAAGAAGCGCACTACGTAGCGTTGGGAGGGGTTTGCAATCTAGAAAAGAGTTTATTAATTCGGATTTTAAAAAGACCCGGGTTGTACGAAGATGGAAACACAGAATTCGGAAGATCGTTCCACAGTCGGGCTGCTGTGTTAATAAAGGAGTTCGAGAAGCGACTTGTTCGTATATGTTGAAGGTCCACTGTGAATGGATGCTGCGATTGAGTGAAGCGAGTGACTCTGTTGCGAGTGGGTGGAGGAGGGACCAAAGATGCAAGTTCTTCTGAGCAATTCCCGTGGTAGTATCTATAGAATAAACTTAAAATACCGACTCTGCGTCTGTGTTCTAGTGATTGCAATCCATCAATCAGACGTATAGCACGCCTTTGGACAGCGTCGAGGGTATTCAGTAGGTATTGGGGGGCGCCACTCCAGAGGGGCGCCACTCCAGGGCGCCACCCCATGCTTTATATATTTTTAACATTAAGTCTGGTGTGATGTTCTGGAAAGCTTTTCTGATGCAGTAAATAAGGGAGTGTGCTTTCTTAACAATCTTAATAATATGATTTAAATATCTATAGTTGATAATAAATAAAAACAGTTTGTGTACGAAAATATTAGATAACCTCACATACTTGTACCTAATAGGTACCTATTGTAACGTTTATACGACGTTTTCATATCTAAATAAATGTTACTACTACTATAACTAAAAAAATCATTATGAAACATAATATGATTTCAATATATTACAAATTAATCAATACAATTGATCGTTAAGTTTGAAAAGACATTGGACCTGATCTATGATAAAAAACTTCAAAATGAGTTACAGATATTATTTTTTAAGTACCATTTATATTGTTTTACAGGAGGTATTCAGGTATAAAAATGTTCCGTAATTTGAATTAAACAACTACGGCGTTTGAACGTAAACAATGGTCACGAAAGAGAGGCGATGCACGTAAGTATGACTACTGCAGTGTGACTTCATCGGTTGTTTATATATTTCGGTCACAGCAGCTTATACTACGTGGGTATTAGGCTTTCCTCTCTTTTAAGTTCTAAGGAAAACAAATCGACGGGACGGTTTGATGTGATATATTTTATTATTAAATTTAATGTATTTATAACACATTATTATGTATATTATGTATAGCTTTCTGTACTTCTCTTCCATAAATACACTAAATATGCCAAATCCCAAACTCCTTGCGCGCAGATTGCTTAAAAAGGAGTCCGAAGTCTTCGCTTCATGTATTAATACATAGATTTCTAGTATTTCAGGTGTATTCTTATTAGTTACAGATCAACAAAAAATATTATCAACAATTGTATTTTTAGCTGTGACGGACAGGTTAGGGTAGTAAAAAGGAATGGGAAGTTATATTTCAGGTCTGCGGAGTAATTAACAGCGGAGCTGAAAATCATGATGGAAAAATATTTCAGTACCAAAAAAAAATATCAATGAGCTACATTTTTGTTTAAAAAATATTCTTATTTTCACTTCGTGGCGAAGTAAAGTCTGCATTAAGGAAATATCGTCTGTGCCTTTATTACACGCTTTAGTATGAGAAAAGGAAATGAAGAAAGCATTTTGTGAACTGTGTTTTTACTTAAGAACCTAACCCAACACTTTACCCAACCAATTGTCAATATAATCAAAGTACCTAGTATTTTTTTCTTAAAATCCTTTGTCTAAACACTCTAGACTTTGTTCATATACATATTTCTAGTTCGTGGTACCAGAATATATTGTCCACGCTACAAAAATGTTTACTCTTAGGGGAAGTTTAAGTTGATGGAAGAGGGGATTATCGTGAAGCGTGTTATGTACCAACATATACTGTAATAAGGAAAGTAATCATTTTGGATGGCTACTGAGACAATATTACCCGAAATAAGTGATGACCGATGTTATTTATGTAGACATACCTAATCTCGGACATTGTCTGTAGGACTAAAGAAACAAAGCCGACGTCTAAATAACTTTTTGAATATTATTTAGCGCTGCGCGGTAAATGGCCGCCTCTGGCGGTTCATGCAACAAAATGAAGCGAAGTTTTAAGGTAGGTACTTAAAAATATATTCGCTGCAGTGTTTATCGACAGCACTTTTCCTCAACACCTGGTGGACGTCATAATGTCCGGTGGACTCTATAAGTTGCGGGCTTCCAGTCCATTACCAGTGTACTTGTTTTTGCGGCTGCTCCGCATGGATACATGGCCCCAGTGACCCGCCTTGCCTCTAAGTCCATGAACACTTGGCCCCATCAACCTGAGCACCCGCGAGGAAGGACGATCACCCGCCCTCAACCGTGAGGGATGCTGCAATTTCATTAAAAAAAAGTGACCACCGAACTGGCTACCTGCGTTTTTAACCAAACCAGTAATAAAAGTTAATTTATGTATGACTGTACTCTTTGGTTAAGCGCACAAAATATTTAGTAACACAAAACGAATTGTTTTTTAGTCACTATGGTTCGGTTAATTTTAACATATTTTTTTTTCAGTGTTATCGACCTGCATTTTCGCTTATGTCACATGGGCATATTATGATGAGCAACAGCACTCTATACTCCGTGATCGACCTGCATCTTTGCTTTGTGTCACATTGGCATATTATTTGTCGGCCTTCGTGGCTCAGTTGGTTAGGTGTCTGCCTGCTGATCCAAAGGTTCCGGGTTCGATTCCCGGTGGAGACAGAGTTTTTAATTGTGTTTTCAGTCTGGGTCTATGAGACGATTAATATCGTTAGTATTCAGAATGTGGCAACTTGTTATTGGGTGCGTGTCAAATTAATATTTGACATAGTACCTGTTAGTTACCCGAGAAGTAATGTAAAATAAAATAAAATAATGAGCAACAGCACTCTATTCTCCGTGATCAAAGTGTAGTTATTTACCAAATTTTGGTTATGGATATATAATACCTACCTAATTATATCTTAGTGTAAATTTAAAAGATTAGATTTGTAGGCCGGTACCTACTTATGTATGTTTTGAAAATCAGTAAGTAATGTTATTTTATTATTCTTCGACATTTAGTTAAGATAAATAATTGCAATTTATTCAATTACTTATAAAGTATTTTGTTAATTTATGTTAGTACAATTAATTAAAATTCTGGATTGCCCATGTAGAACGAATGTGTTTTTAAAGTTGTAACGTGCACAGCATACATTATCTTATAATCAATAGTTGTTGATAATAATATTTCATTTTTTCCCTTTATTATTTGGTATTTTCTTACCGGAAAAAAAACTTTTTTTATGCGGTTGATATGCGGTTCAATGACGGCTATCTTGTTTAAGTAACGATTTGAAGCTTTTTTTATGCGGTTGATATGCGGTTCAATGACGGCTATCTCTGTTTAAGGTACGATTTGAAGCGTCCTATCATCTTTATCTTTATATATATATATATATATATATATATATATATATATATATATATATATATATATATATATATATATATATATATATATATATATATATATATATATATATATATATATATATATATATATATATATATATATATATATATATATATATATATATATATATATATATATATATATATATATATATATATATATATATATAATTCTTCCGTACGTGTGTATGTCACTGAACTCCTCCTAAACGGCTGAACCGATTTTGATGAAACTTTTTGTGTGTGTTTATGTGAGTCCCTGAATGGATTAGATTCACAAAAAGGAATTTAATAAAATAATAATAAAAATGGGAATCGTTATAAATATTTTCGGAATATGCATTTTGAATAGTGGGAACATTGGCTTCCAATATGTCATAATATTATGCAATGTTGGTTATGACATTAAAACTTGATGTTTTTATCAACGCTGTCTGCGGTATTAATTTTCATATTTTTAATATTTTATAAAATTATTAAGTTATTTGTATATATTTTTTATTATTATTGTATAAAGCTATTTAGATTTTTCCAAGTATATTCTGTTTTAATTGGTATTATGAGGATAGGTATATCAAAGTCATCTCATTGTAATGTTTCGTAATTTTTTCGTTTAAATATTTCAATTAATTTATGAATATTATATTATTTTGTTAAAAACCTCCGTAATGTAAATTGAGGTTATAAATATATATTTTGTGATTGAAAAGTCAAGATCAAATAACAAACATATAAGTATTAGAGTGAATTTTCTATAGTGAAAAAATGTACAACTCCATACTATAAAATGAAGTTATAAATATATATTTTGTGTTTGAAAGATATAAACATAGATATTCTTATGGAATTTTTTCATTTTTTAAATGATAACTAATTTAAGTTTCAAAATAGGCCAAGATTAATCTTTGAAAAGTCTTTCTCCAAACTTCTCAATATCCAACTCAAATATAATAATCAATTATTAGGTGATTCTGAATCTTCGATTTTTTTGTGACTAGGGAGAGGGAGATGGAGAGAGAGAGAGAGTGAATATTAGTGTGTATTACATCAGGGCCGGGTAATCGAAACTATAACAGGTAACAAATACATCTTACATATATTTATTTATTTATTTATTTTTTGTTACATACATACATATATAGTTACATACATACATACATATCATCACGGCATATCCCACAATGTGGGCTAACCAGCGAAAGGTGTGCGGGTGTGCATTGCCTTAAAATTTAATTAATTTAATTGTGCATTGTCATTTCTTAGTGTCCCGTAAGAGCCGGGTAATAGAAAATACAACAGGCAACAATAACATCTCACATAGTTCAGCAATGAGGTTCACCACCCATTCTGAATGTAGTGCCTTTTTTGGTGAAACGAGACTGGTGTGTGGGTATACATAGATGTGTTACATATATAGTTCATTACCCATTATCTATTTTGCCTTTTTATGTAAGGCAAAACGCATGTGCCGTGCTTCCTTTTAAAAGGTAATCCATCCTTTTATGTTTGTTAAACCAGCTAATAACAGGCAAGCCAACGTTCGTGCAGGACAACGTCTGTTGGGTCCGCTAGTATATTATATAATTCTTCTGTACGTGTGTATGTCACTGAACTCTTCCTAAACGGCTGAACCGATTTTGATGAATTTTTTTTGTGTGTGTTTGTGTGAGTCCGTGAATGGTTTAGATTCACAATATGGAATTTTAAATATTAATATAATTAATATAATAAAAGGAAAATAAAAAGCATGTTTTTTATAACTATAAATTATAATAGGTGGCGCTAATGTCGAATTAGCAATGTTTCCATATGACAACACTGAGAAATCTGTCCAGACCATACTATATTATTATGCTGTATTGCAATTATATACGAAATGACAATCAATCTAACCTCAAAGTGTTTAGCAGCTCATCGAACAAGAAAATGTAAGTTTGCTCAGCAAATAATAACATCCATATGATTCAAATAAATGTAACATATATTTTTTTGTTTCCCAAATAGTTCGGGCAGGACAAAGTCTGTCGGGTGTGCTAGTATTATTATATTTTTTAACGCATTGCGGCGCTTTTGTGATGTCATTTGAATAACACTCCATAGTTAAATAATAATTAAATTTCAAGACCTGAAATTTAATTATTATTTAATTTATATATATATATATATATATATATATATATATATATATATATATATATATATATATATATATATATATATATATATATATATATATATATATATGAAATTATTATTATCTTTGGGGTTATCCCGCGTCAAAATCAGATCCTTGGAAGGATCTTTCGTCAACCGACGTTTCGCCTGGATCACACCAGGCATCTTCAGGGCCTTGTTGATAGATTCTCGCTTCGTGTGTCAGTGCAAGCACGTCCGTTCGAGCCGAGAACCTAGCACCAAGTGCTAGGTTCTCGGCTCGAACGGACGTGCTTGCACTGACACACGAAGCGAGAATCTATCAACAAGGCCCTGAAGATGCCTGGTGTGATCCAGGCGAAACGTCGGTTGACGAAAGATCCTTCCAAGGATCTGATTTTGACGCGGGATAACCCCAAAGATAATAATAATTTCATATTTTCAAATACCCGTGAAAACCTTTCTAGTAACATATATATATATATATATATATATATATATATATATATATATATATATATATATATATATATATATATATATATATATATATATATATATATATATATATATATATATATATATATATATATATATATATATATATATATATATATATATATATATATATATAATATATATATATATATATATATATATATATATATATATATATATATATATATATATATATATATATATATATATATATGTATATATATATATATATATATATATATATATATATATATATATATATATATATATATATATATATATATATATATATATATATATATATATATATATATATATATATATATATATATATATATATATATATATATATATATATATATATATATATATATATATATATATATATATATATATATATATATATATATATATATATATATATATATATATATATATATATATATATATATATATATATATATATATATATATATATATATATATATATATATATTTTTCGTATTTTTTATAAAAAAAATTGTCATTTCCGCAAAAAATACTATTTTTCCCGTAATGTGTATTATATTGTTTATCTTTAAACATATAATCAATATAATTGACGTTGTAGGCCACTTGTAAACATTTACGTATTTTGACAGATAAATCGTGGAAAAAATGCAAGTAAAGCAAATCTGAGCCACAATGCAAAAGGAAACATTTGTTCAGTGTAAGTTGTTCCCTCTCCATATGTCGGATTTCATTATTTCGTGTTATTTGGGGTCTAGTTACGGTTGGAACAGAGACATCGTAATGTTGGCATTATGATCACGGTAAGGGTAAATTGGCATAAATCAATTTTGGCAACTCGGCGAGTGAAGCAAAAAAAAAACATGTCAGTTCGCGAGGCTTTGTGGTTTTGTACTGTTTCAAATGTTGTTTCAAATGTAATATTGTATGAATATAATATTAAAAATGTTTTGCTCTTCTGTAATATTGCTAACTTTGATATAGGAGAGACAGGCAAACTAACATGAATTTAACCGCGCACAAACATGTGCAATCTTACTAGGTTTACTTTATTTATATGCAGATATGTTCTAGATACACATTAGGTATCTTTTAATCTTAAAAGACTTAAAAGAAAAATGTTATTGGTAGAATTGAGGTAACCTTATTTTGCATATTATTTCATGAATACTAATCTATACTAGGTATTTCAATAGATGTCACTTTTTTAAACTCATCAAGCAACTAATAAAAAATAGAATTAATGTACCTATCTACTTAATCTCATCACTCATAATACCCCTAAAATTAGCTCTAAAAATATACCTATATAACCTCTATAATAACCCATTCCAAAATTTTTCCCCGACAATTTAGAGGGAGAACTCCCTTGTTGGCATCCTTGACACAAAATTAATTTGTTTATGAGTTACAAATCCACAAGATTATATAATTTAATAAACATTGTATGATTTATGAAATCTTTGTTTCAAATACCTACGTCATATTTTGAATACACAATTAAAGAAGGTACATACTTAAGCTAAACGATGGTAAATATCAGGAAAATACTATGAGTAGGTTCATTGAACTCATTGAAATATGATTCCAATATTTTATAAATTCTTAGATATTGTATTGAATTTATTGCGTCCTCCGAAAATAAATAGAAATAATAAAATATATTTTGATAGGTTTGGTTTATTGAGTATTATCTTTACTTCTCGACAAAAAATATGTTTTTGAATAAATATTTAGGACAAATATTTATTAGGTACATAGGCATGTAGGTATATATTTAAACTCAATAATGTATTATAGGTATGTAAGTAGTTATACCAAATTTATAAAGTCGACTCAACTGTACAATGCTTCTTAATATGTTGAATATTGCACAAGAAAAAGTTTTTCTTATACATTTTTTATAAAGTTTAGTTTGTCGATCGACAATTCTCAATTCTTGATAGAACTCCATTGCACGTTGATATGTTATAAAAATATAAAAATACTTGGTTAAAGTTCTATTATATTTATTGGATTATTGACGCGTTTCGTGCAAAGCACATCGTCAGAATAATGCTCTACAAGACTGAGACTAGTGGTTATATACAAAATTTACATGACAGCTGTATAAAAATGTTTGTTTTTGAACGGTTGAAAAGAAGTTATATAATGCAAATGAATCTATACAAATCTACGTTTTAATACAATGAAAGTAGTTGGGTCACTGGTTGTAGTCCCCTGTGTCCATTAGGTCTGTAACAAAAGAAAACGACAGCAGTAAAATTCGAAAAGTAAATAATATTGTATTTATTGGTTTATTGTTATCTTTTAAGTGTGGTTAAAACCAATGTATTTAAGTGTGGTTAAAACCGACTAGAAATATTAGAAATAATAGCGGAGCACAGAGTCGACATGAGAAACAAAAAACTTACATCCTCACTTGTACAACACTCGCTCACAGAAGGACATACAATAGATTTTGACCATTCAAAAATAATAGCAAGTTTAAACAGTGAACCTCTCAGAATTTACAGGGAAGCTATAGAAATATATAAGAGAAGGGATATAATGAACAATCGGGACGACGGAGTTCGTTTGCCTAGTACCTGGAAGAACATTTTATATGACAAACAATACAATAATAATATTAATAATACCATAGCGAAAATAACCCCAAAACACAACAATAATAATATTAATGTCACAACTAAAATTAACAATAAATCACAACACAAAAATAATGATAAAATATTATTACCAACGAACACGACAGCAGGTGGGCGTGTCACAAGGAGCCAATCACGTCGCGCTAACAATATTTGACATAAGCGGCCATCTTGTACGCTACGAGTCACTTGACGGTGAGCTTTCAGTGTGAGTAGACGTGTGTCGCGCGCGTGCTTTTCGTTAAGTCCTTGAAAATGCCTGGTGATATTCAGGCGAAACGTCGGAAGACAAATGGTCTTAGTCAAGACCTACTGACACGGGAAAACCGAGATAAAAATATTATAATATATATATATATATATATATATATATATATATATATATATATATATATATATATATATATATATATATATATATATATATATATATATATATATATATATATATATATATATATATATATATATATATATATATATATATATATATATATATATATATATATATATATATATATATATATATATATATATATATATATATATATATATATATATATATATATATATATATATATATATATATATATATATATATATATATATATATATATATATATATATATATATATATATATATATATATATATATATATATATATATATATATATATATATATATATATATATATATATATGAATTTTTACTTTATTTTTCCATATATCTCAAAAACCATAAAAGCTAGAACTCGGAAAATTGGTATAAATATCATCATCAAAAGTCTCAATCCTATAGATTGGTTTGCAGAAGAAGTCTACATCTCACTTTCCACTTCTCTCTATCCTGTGCAGCCCTTTTCAGCTCAACATATGTGGCGCAGTTCATGTCCTCGCACACCTGGGCCAAATATTCCCGTCGGGGGCGCCCCCTGTGGTTTGTCCCCTCAACCATTCCCTCCATTAGGTCATGTAGGAGTCCCTCGTGGCGTAAGATGTGCCCAATCCAGCGAGCACGTCTCTCGGAGATGGTATTGAGTAGGTGTCTGCCTTCTTCAACTCTGTTGAGAACCTCGGTATTCGTGATGTGGTCCCTCCAGGAAATTCCCAGTATTCTTCTGTAACACCACATCTCGAAAGGTATAAATATAGAAAAATATGAAATCAATTTGTTTTTCAAAAAAATTCCAGAGTTTCTCAAACATTTTTTTAATAAGAAAAACATTGTGTTTAACTGACTATATTATTTCGAAAACAGCCGAAACACCCCAACTAGATAATTTAATTTTGTATAAAAAATATACACATTGTAGCATTACGACATCGTTTTATACAATTTGTAAGGCAGTATACACTACACAATATCTACGGGGACTTAATAGTGTGATACTTTATCTTCAAGACTCAGATGGGCTGGACACGTTCAAAGAATGAGCGAGGAGGACGTCCCAAGATGAATCATGAATGGTGCACCGGGGGGACGAAGAAAAGTTGGAAGGCCGAAGCTTCGATGGCTGGACAGAGTGGTGAAGGATGCGAACAGCATCGGCGTCCATAACTGGCGTAATGCGTCGCAGGATCGACAGTCATGGAGGCGGGCTCTGCAGGAGGCTAAGACGCGACCTGGGTTGTGGAGCCACAGATGATGATGATGATGACTTTATCTTCAAACATACATACATACCATCATCCTGTTTTCATATTCTGGGTAGGAAAAAAAAGACTGACCTACATATTATCCTATCCTGACATACATACATATTATTAACATGTTATAGTATACCTCTCACTGAACACTATAAAATATTAGGTACCTACATAATATTTTATAAAAGATATGAAAACGTTCACGTCCGGTTACTAAAATATCAAAGAAATTAATTAATGTACATTGTAGGTACCCATGTACTTATGTATAGGTATTATACAATTATAATATATAATTTGTCAGATATTGTAATCACCTTATCTAAAGTATCAACTTTAGACTAATTTAGGAAATTTGAATAGCATTGAATATTACCACACTTTCAATCAAGACAATTATGTAAATCCTATTAGGTAAGTACTTCATTTAATTAGCATGTCGACCAATATGGGTGATGGCAGAAATACTACAGCTAAAGGTGATCTGAATATTCAAAGATCAATAAAATTATTACATATTCATATATTTCACACATTGCCCGTGACAGGAAAGGAAGGGAGAAGGACCTAATTTGTTACTGTTGTGAAAAATAACAGAATCTGCTAGATAAAAACAAAAATCAAAATAAGCACACTAATTAATTTTTACTCCCCATTAACCCAAGGGGATATTTATTTATTTATTTAATATTGCTTTTCGGGCAACTAACAGGTACTATGTCAAATATTAATTTAACACGCACCCAATAAAAAGTTGCCACATTCTGGAGACTTACGATATTAATCGTCTCACAGATCCAGACTGAAAACACAATTAAAAACTGTGTCTCCACCGGGAATCGAACCCGGGACCTTTGGTTCAGCAATCAGATATCTAACCAACTGAGCCACAAAGGCCGACACGCCGTGTGTGTAAACACACACACACACACACACACACACACACACACACACGCACAAACACACACACACACACACACACACACACACACACACACACACACAGACACACACACACACACACACACAGACACACGAAATGTTCTACTCCGAATTCTGAGTAAATCCGTGAACATATGTATATGCTGCGAAGCCTCTAAGTTGGTGTTTTTTGACTTCAAAGTTGGAAAAGCCGTGAAAAAAGTGATTACATGAAAATTCTTCGAAACACAATTGTTCGAATGCGCAATTGTACGAATAACAATTTTTCGAAAATCAGTTATCAGAATGACAATTGTCCGAAAGCAAATTATTCGAACAAACATTTGTTGGAAAACCAATTAACCGAATTTAATATATTTTTGTGTCATTATGTTGCCTCCTTTGACATATTTGTTGCCAGTAAAATTTATTCGATGAAGACTATTATTACTTGTTGTATTATTGTTGGGTACGTATGTTTGCACATTTTTAATAACTGATGTTTGACAGCGCGGGATAGCCTAGTTTGTACACCAGTTTTTGATTTTGACACATCATGTACAAACAGTTTATCTAGTATTCACACCAATTTAGCTATATTATTTTAATATTATAGTTATTTTTTTTTAATATGTAATGCAACTGGCTCATGCCAGTCTCAATTATTACTACAAACAAACCTAACCAACCTATTTTTACCAAAGTTTTGTAGGTTTAGGTTTAAAAAATCGGCGTACATCCTAGGATATCTGACAGCGCGGTGCGTCGCCATGTTGTTTATTGCATAGATGTAGTACTCCGTGCAAAAAGTGAGTAATTTGTTTTGGTTGGCAACATATTTCAGTTTACCATACATTTCAACACATCTTAATAACTTTTCTCTAAATCTAAATTAACAAAGTGTTTTGTACGACAAAATAAATCCGAAAACAATTCACATTAGTCGTTATTCTCTATGGAAAAACGATGTACTAAAACGTCAAAAATCCCCCGGAAAAATGCCTCACTTCGATTCATACAAAATTTGCTAACTACGACATCTAGTATATTATAATAAAAATCTATGGTTTATTCCTCTCACAATACTACCAACATGACGTCATAAAAATTCGAACAATTGTAAATTCTGATAATTGTGTGTTCGGAAAATTGTTTTTCGAAAAAATGTGATTCGAATAATTCCCATTCGTAAAATTGATTTTCGTAAAATTGAGCATTCGAATAATTGTTTTTCGAATAATTTTCCTGTCACCGAAAAAAGTATACCTCTGCATACAATTGTCGCGTATCCTGGCTTGAAACATTGTCGATATGTTTAAAGAACAAAGTTCTCCTGAACAAATCGACAGTTAGATAATTTGTATTTAGGGGTTTATAGTTTGGTACTTATTCTTCAACTGTACGTACTATCGCTATCGACAGTTGGATCTCATGTATTACATGCAACTAGTTTAAATGAATATGTCCTTGTAAAACATTATAATAACAACTATCATCGTTGTAAATGCTGAGTGAATTATGAATTTTGTTAATTTTATTTAGTTTCTTTTGGAACTTGACAATGCCAAGTCACCTTGGAGAAAAAGTTCGGTCGATATTATTAAAATAGAAAAAATATTGTATTCATTTATTTTAAAATGTATTTCCCTTCTGTTAATACAAAAACTCTAGAATCATTAAAACTTTTCTCTTTCATACTACGATGACTCCGTTATTCAGTACACGAAGTCCGCTCAACTCTTCATAAATAATACAAACATGTCTGATATTTCAACTGCACACTTTGATAGTATTAATCTATCTTTAATACATAATCTTGTCTGTTTCCTATTTATAAAACTACTTTGTTGAATTCTATCTGTCATTCAGTGTTCCACCTAAACAACACGAGAATAACTGAAACGATTAACTAAGACGCCAAAGACAAACATGATTTTATAGTTAATAACAATCTACATCATATTATCGCTTCATTAGTGAAATATTTTACTGCATGCAAAAAATAACAGATTTTATACTAGTCATTTTTACTCCTCACAAACCCAAGGGGATATAGTGGGGAGTTATGGTTTTTCAATTTTTAAGGGTATTTTTTTATTGCAGATTATCAACTAGTACCATGCTGAGATTTTATTCTGAAAGTTTCATCACAATGTGTGCTATGTGTTGTGTGCTGTGTGCTATGTAGGTACGGCGTGTTTATTTTCCTTTATCGATTAATGACTAAAGTACTCATTCGATATTTTTTTTAATTTTGCAAATATGTACATCTAATACTCACTTAGACCCTATTAGATTTTGAAGGATATCTGAATAGTGCTTCTCAATTTTTTTTAATGTCAAATATTAAAAAATGACCTCAAGCTCACGAAACTTAAAATTTGAAATATCTATTTTCAAATTGGTAAAAAGGCACATCACTTTCATAAAATGGCATTGAAGAGTTATCAAATTGTCAATAAAAAATAATTTAACAAACTCATTTCATGAAAATGCTGAATGATTTGTTATTGAGGAGTTTAGTGTTGGCCACAACCCACTCGTTTGTATATATTTGTATATGGTATTTATAGATTATTTTTTTTAATAAGGCACAGCCACCAATAGAGGCGGATTTGTGTTATAGATTATTCGAGAAATATTATTTAGTTCTTGTTTCGATATTTTTTAGAAAAAATATGGAATTATAATAGACCCATCTAAGATCAAAGATAAATTCGGAACATTGATACAGTGATATCCTGGTATACATTTCTAAAGAGGATGCGAAACCATTTCAATGAAAATCTTACAATTTCAAAGCATTTAAACTATTATGTCACAGACACTGCTATTTTATCACAAGAATCACATTCAGTTAATTATTAACAGAGATTATGGTCATTACGTATGTATGTTTAATATATTGAGATATGGCAATACACCCTCGGTAGAATGCTTCATGACTTGATTAAAATTTATTTGAATGTGTCGAAATTAAATTGAAGTTGTAGGTATGTTGTTTGACTTAGCAGTACCTATGTTTGTTGTTTTCATATTTTGGATGAACAGAAAATAAATATAAAATTTTGATTAGGTTACCACATTAAAATAAGATTCTTGGTTTATACCCTATATATTAAGATCTGTCTATATACTTAATATTAAGCCGATGACATTTGATTGAACTTTTGGCTATTCACTAGCAAAGTTTAATTGATCTTTTGTCTATTCAATGGCGAGGTTAGATCGATATTTTGGGTATTCACTTGCGAAATTTGATTGGTCTTCTGGCTATTCACTAGCAAAGTTTGATTGATTTTTTGACTTTTCATTAGTGTCGTTCAATTTATTTTTTTGACTATAAGCGACGTTCAATTGATCTTTTGACTATTCACTAGCGAGGTTCGATTGATCTTCTGGTTAGTCACTAGCGAGGTTTGATTGATCTTTTGGCTGTTCTCTAGCAAGGTTTGATGGATTTGACTTTTCATTAGCGACGTTCAATTGATCTTTTGGCTTTTCACAAGCGAGGTTCGATTGATATTTTGGCTATTCACTAGCGAGGTTTGATTGATTTTTTGGCTGTTCACTGGCGACTTTTCACTGTACTATTGGCTATTTAAAAGTAAGGTTTGATCGATGTTTTGGCCCCATGGTGTTGAAATTGTTTATCGACGTATGCTTATTGTTGTTCATTTGGAGTTCTGTGAAGTAACCGAGTGTATTTCCTATATATGCGGAGCGGGAGGTGATGACACATATCAATAAAAGTCAAATAACACACCAAACAATTATTTTCGCGTCCAAATATCTCTTTATCTTATCAAGAAATCATTTCACCACCTAAGTGTACAAGTTTTCCTAGAAATATATAAAACTTATGTGAGGCCGGTCCTAGAGCATGAGTTTCAAATATGGAATCCTTACTTTATCAAGGACATTACACTGCTTGAGAAAGTGCAAAGACGAGCATCCAAACTGCCAATTGGAATGGGTGGTCTGGAATACTCAGAAAGGCTGCAAATTTTAAAAATCCCAACTCTGCAGGAACGCCGGAACCGTGGGGATATGATTGAGACATACAAAATTTTACATGACTATTATCACTGTAGTGTTATGGATAACTTTTTTACGTTGAATCACAATCCACAACTGAGGGGCCATCACTTAAAGCTGAATAAAACATCCTTTTCCCTGAATCCAAGAAAACACTTCCTGACCAACAGGGTGGTGGATACCTGGAATAGTTTACCGGATAAGGTTGTGAGTGCTGGAACACTCAATCAATTTAAAAACAGATTGGATGCACATTACAAAAATAAGCACATGATACAGGCCCATCAGCAATAGCTGCCTGCCTGTTAACTAATAATAATAATAAATAAGATGTAGGTATACGTAAAACCCTTTTGTCTTCGAAAGATTTTGCTATTACTCTGTGTTAAAATTGTTAAAATTAAATGAGATAAAATTGAAATTCAGATTTTCGTTGTATTTCGAGTATTTTCGTTGAACGCTATCGAAGTTGAACCGCATCTTCTTACAAATGCTGTTGGTTACCTAAATATAAACAAAATCCAAAGCTACCATATATCGAGGAACCACTGTATTTCAAATACAGAATACCTAAAGAAGATTGTTTTGAAATAATTGTAACACGTAACTACCGATCCCCTTTTCCTTTCATCATTATATCAATCATTTTAACGACATTGGGAATGTGATCGTATGACGAATAACATGTCGAGTCTGATATTATTTTATATTATTGTTTATAAACACTACGTATGTGAATTGCGAAGAATATTTTGCTACGATAAACAAATAATAAGAAAATTAGTAACAAGTTCCTATTAATATAATTCTGTTTTGTGAAATTATATCTTAACAATATTTTGCTCGTTCTCGGTGTTATCGTGTTTACAAAGTTTTAAAGAAAAATGTTACGTTTTGTCTCGTTGATCATACTTGTTTTATATTAAACAAAATACAAAGATACAATACGACACAGTAAAAAGGAAAAAAAATAGGTTGTTTTCATTTTTACACCCTTTTCTTTAACTTCACTTGTCTGTCTGTAGGAAGGTACTGGAATTTTACAAACGATTACTTCCCTACCAGTTAGAGCTCTAAAACTTTCAGAATTTGTAAATGCACGATGACAATGCATGTTTACAACATGATTTGATTGATATTTTGATAACATTGAAAAATTTTGTATTTCAAAGTAAACTATGAATTTCCGGCTGAGCTTTAATAAAAATTTAAATTTATTCGCTATTTTATTATTTGAACAGTTAAAATCATAACATTGTAGGTACACTATTAAAAAATTAAGGAAAAATATTGAGTGATTAAATTAATGTGTGCTAGTGAAAAATCGATTAAATATTACATTTGTCAAGAAAACTTTGGAATGGGTGTTCTGATTTTTTTTGATATACTTTTTTATCGATAAAAATAAATTAATACAGCCAAATTATTTATTTCTTATTATATACCTACAAGGATAAATGTCTAGGTATTGAAAAAATAACTCTGTAACATATTTTACTTACAAATTTCAAAAGAAACATTGCAGTATTAAATACCTACTTATTATCTTTTTATTAATAATAAAAAAGTGATATTGAAAATTATCGTCCAATATCCATTCTACCGGGAGGTGTTTAGTAAAGTCCTCGAACGTATTGTATATGACCAAATTTATCACACGGTTAAACTAAATATCCAAAATCATCAACACGGTTTCCTACGTCGTCGCTCTGTCCTTTCAAATCTTATAACACTTACCGAGTACGTCACAAGCAACATGGATAAAAGACGCCAAGTGGACGTGATTTATACTGATTATGCTAAGGCATTTGACAGAGTAAACCGTGACATACTGCTATCAAAATTACATAACCTAGGCATACATGGAGACTTGTTCAGGTGGTTTACATCATACGTTCGGAATAGAATGCAGTCAGTGATGGTCGAAGGATTTAAATCAAGCTTCTTTGTTCCTCCTTCAGGTGTTCCCCAAGGATCTCACCTAGGTCCTCTCTTATTTAACATCTACACGTACGACAATCACAAATGTTTTACTCATTCGTCGTATCTCGCATTTGCTGATGACATGAAGGTACATATACTACGCAATTAACTCCATAACTGACTGCTACAAACTTCAAGAAGACCTTGACAGATTATACTCTTACTGTACATTAAATAAATTAAAACTGAACATATTGAAATGCAATAAAATAACATTTACCCACAACATAAACAAGATAAACTTCACGTATACCTTCAATGACTCGAACATCAATGAAGTCAATTATACATATAAGAGACCTGGGTGTGATACTTAATTCTAAGTTTAATTACATTGAAAATATTAACAATATAATTAGTAAAGCAAATAAGATGTTGGGATTTATTATTCGCATAAGCAGGCCTTTCAGAAATGTTAACACTTTTTATACTTTATATACCTCCTATATACGCCCCCACCTTGAATTTTGTACAAAATTTTGGTGTGTGTGTGTGTGTGTGCGTGCGTGCGTGTTTTTTTAAGCAAATTAAATTGTCTCGGCTTTTTACTATATTTTTGAAAACTTTGGAAATATAGGCAGTTAAACAACATGAGACGAACATGTATAAGACGATGTATGAATGTTGTCGAGGCGATGAATGTATGTCAAGATAGAAGTAAGTGGCGTTCGGTTCTCTCTGCCTACTCCGTAAGGGACATGGCGTGATGGTATGTATGTATGTATTTTATGAAAGACGGAAATGTTAGAAGCGAGAACAACAACGAACATGTATAAGACGATGTATGAATGTTGTCGAGGCGATGAATGTATGTCAAGATAGAAGTAAGTGGCGTTCGGTTCTCTCTGCCTTCTCCGTAAGGGACATGGCGTGATGGTATGTATGTATGTATTTTAGTGTACCTACATCTGCGCATATAGGTATTTATTTACATTCGGTGCTTTTATCGAAGGCACACGTTTATACAAATCTTGTCAAAATTTTCAATAAAAATACCTTTGATTCCTTCTCTGATTTTCTTAATGTTGTCCTTTTAATAAACATAGATCCTCACTTCCTACTTAATTGTTGGTATTTCAACAAAGTCTCGAGCCTATATTATTGTCAGTCCACCCATAAAGTTACAGGATAAACTTTTTCATCAGCAAATCAATCAATTCTCCATATACAAGTCATTACAATAAATTTTAACTAAAACAATCACTCGAAATTAATATAATTTATAATAAAAGTACACAATTTATTTTTCTAACATAAAATTTTATTTGCATCATTTGCCGCTGGAAATTAACCCGCCAGTTTTAATAATATTATTGCACATTCATTTATTCATACCAACACGGCATATACAACAACAGCGACAAGTGTGCATTACCTTGTAAAAGATAGCGCAACACACACCAGTCTCGTCAAAAAGTGCACAAATAATAATAAATCTGTACACAATATATTTTTGTTATAATCTGCTTTATGACGCAGTCGGCTTATATCTAATTATTGCAGCTGTTATTCCAGACAAAAGAATATATTTAATAATAAAATAAATAAATTATCGAAAATATTTGTTAAAGCACAAAGATTGTTTTTTTTTTGCCTTAATTTGGTTATGATGAAATTTCTCAATATTACTATTTTATATCACTTAATACATTTGAAAAATTAATTTCGAAATATTCGAACGGTGAAACGTTTTTAAGTTCATATCTCTAAAGACAATTTAATAATTCCAATCTAATTTGATTACATCATTTTCCATCTCTGTATTTGGGGACTGAAACAATATCACCACAAAGTTTTCATACCGTAAAAACATACCTATGTGAATACCAACCAGACGAAATAAATAATATGAATTGGAAATCCTCTGAAAGGTTCAAAGACAATACATGAATATAGGAACAAGCTCTTTTACTCTCTACACTATGGAATAGTGGAAAGTCATGATTTCACAATTTTTAAGCGTATTTTTTACATCAATTTCTCAACGGGTATCATGCAGAGTGCACACTGTGAGTTTCGTGGTGATGTGTTTGTATGTTTGGCGTACGACGTATGTCAAAATTTTAAGAAAAAATCTATGTTCTGCCATATCAATGCGAAATAAATTTTATATTTGTATGAAAAATGTATATAACAGAAGTAAAATAGCTTCTATATGGGAAAATTGAGTGATCAACTTCATATTGATATGTGTGTGTCTCTATAGACACATACATATCAATATGAAGTTCCTTCCTCAAGGGGTAGGTAGTGAGAACCGAACACTGCATTCTTCTATCTTGACACATATATTACCTCATCAACATTGATACACTGTCTCATACATGCTTATCTTGCTAGTAATGTAATTTTACTTAAAATTTCTCAACAGGTATCATTTAGAAAATACATTATGTACTATGAGTTTCGTGACAATGTTTTTGTGTGAATGGTGTATTGTGAAAACTTTTGTCCTTTGGGAATCTTATATTTGTTTAAAAATCTAATAGAAATGTTCTTCATAAAAATGCATTTAGAGATTGTCAACATTTCAAGAAGAAAAAATAAACGCTAACTATGGTGTGGAGAGTTTAGTGTTGGCCACAACCCACTCGTTTTAAGAATGAATATGTTCTTGTTACAAGGTTTGATTACTAACACAGCGATCTAACCGCTCTGACACCACCCACTTAATCATTATAAATTCCTTATTTTCATTTCTAAGAATTTGTGATTGGTTTTCATACTAACCTATTCAATTTGTATTCATAACATTTAATTTGCATCTGACAAATTCACATCGAGGAGGTATATAACTAAATGTCAACCTTTGACAAACAATCGGTATTATGGTGAAATATCATTTGTTGCATAAGTGTTATGGCTAAAATGTTTGTACTCAACACGACATTTTAATCATTTTAATTAATGAATACGTACCAAAAATATAACTTAGTAATTATTTTTAAGGGTCACACAACGATCCATGTTGGGAAGTGTGAGAGACAGGGTGCAAAATACAGGCAACGAACAAAACTGGTTGACGGAGTTAACCGCATTCGTACCCTTAAATGGATATGGGCAGGTCACGTGGCGTATACCGAAGACAGATTGGCAAGGATTATGTTAGCTTGGAAACCACAAATTAATGACAACCAGAGGTGTTGGGAGACCGCTAATAAGATGGAGGGACGACATCAGCCGTCATGCTGGTGTCAATTGGATGATTAGAGTACAAGATAGAGCGGCTTGGAAGGAGATGGAGGATGCTTTCGTCCAGGAGTGGATAAAATTAGGCTGAGAAGAAGAATTATTTCTTAATAAAGGAGGAAAAAGTTAGGTAAGCAATGTATATTAAAATTTATTTAGTTTATTTATCGCACCATTTAAATAATCTTCACTAATAATAGATAACTGCTGCCTAACTAGGTATAGCTGTTCTAGGGCTAGCAGTGTACATATTATTATAATATATCACAGGATATAGGGTGTACCTATTTGCATTTTTAAAAAGTATCTAAACAATATAAACTATTTTACACTGATTAAAAATGGAATTGGAGTCATCATGATATGCATATTATACATATTGTGCATGTAGGTATTTTGTCATTTTAAATGTTAATTGCACAAATAATCTGAAATAGTACCTATCTCTTGGGAATACTGAACTGACAAAGCATATATGTGATCCGTCAGTCATATCTTTATTTAGTCGAGTCTCAGATAAAATCAAGACAGCACCTAATTTATAAAACAATTAGGATTATTTGCGAAAGAGGAAATAAAAAAGAAGAAAAAAAAAACAATTATATAACGCTACGATCTTACAGCATATCACTGTGCGCCGTTCGGCTATATTATATTTAAGTACCTCTAGAGTCTAGAACCTCTGATTCCGGGTGTAATAGGCGTGATGACAGTAAGAAAAAATCCTAAAAATTATGATTTTATATAATAAAATATGTTAAAAAAGATTTGAAAAAATATATTTATTTTCATTTTAAAAGAGCGAATAATATTAATATTATTAAAATAAAAATACAAAATATGTTAGTCCGCCATTTTATGTGAAACACCAATCAGAGCGCATGACGTCACCATATTGCTACTGTCATATTGTGTTGTTCGAAATGGCTATTTTTTTCATAACAAGCTATATGGAATATGCTGCTTATTTTTAACATGCTATTTTTATTTATTGATTTATTTGGTTTATTTGGGACAATAAACCAAATAATATCGCTATCCGCTCTATTGAATCGTTGACGCATCTGTTATAACACTCACCGAGTATTGTAACGTGGTGGAGAATATTTAACGTTTCAGAAATAAATAACTTGGTGGCTTTCATTGCTTGATTATAAAATAAAATTATGTTATTATATTGTTTCTTTGATTTTGTTATGTACAGTAATGATGATGTTTCTAGGAGTTGTACAGTGTTATATGAGGTTGAAATAGAAATACACAATGTATTTATTATGATGAATCTAGTAGATCAGAATATAATAAGATATACATATGGGATAAATGTTATGATTCATATACATATAATGATTAATATATTAAAAAAAATATAATGTAATGTAATAGGTGTGATGACTGTAAGAAAAAAATCATTGAAATTATGATTTTAAAAAATAAAATAGGTTATAAAGATTTAAAAAATGTACTTATTTTCATTTTAAAGGAGTGAATAATAATAATATTATAAATATAAAACTACAAAATGTGTTAGTCCGCCATTTTATGAGAAAAAACAATCAGAGCGCACGACGTATGTATGTGCGTCAATTCTTCTGATAGTCTTCAATACAATATACGCATTAATTGTCGGTCTTGACTATGTTTATTTTGGTGTTATCGATATATTAATATTTTAATTAGATACTTAAAACTAAAACAAATCAAATTTAAATGGAACAAGGATTCATCAAAGCAAATAGTTTCAATTTACCTAGATACTCGCCTACCTATCGGGGGACACTATGGGCTGGTATTACAGTGTCAGTTTAAGAGCTAAACTCAAGTTTTACAAAAATATAGCGTATTACAGTGTCCGTTTAGACCTAATCTTCCCTCAAATACTTCACTTAAACGACAAATATTTAACTCAACGTTTCTGGCAGATTAAGTACTTAACTGTGAGTCAACTGTCATTTGCTAGGCAACTCGTGTAGTTTCAGTTTCTATCACTAGAGGCGTTAGGCAACGTGTGTAGATTCAGTGTTGTATCACTAAAGGCGTTAGTTATTTCGAAGGTGGCGCCACACAACAAAACAAACTGACAGCCGTACTGAAACGAACACGGGCATTTAAAAGCATTATTTTGGTGAAAAAAATTAAATTTACCATGTTGGATAATAAAACAATGGTATTTAAAGTCGTAGCGTCCCGTTTTGTATTTCGTATTATTTGAGGTTATTTAAATTTGACAGATAATAACCACAGAAAAAGTGAAATATGTCTATAATTGAAGATTTAGTAACTGACATGTCATATTGCACTGTAATACAGAAATTGATTCAATCTCCCCTTAACATTAATCTTGAGTTTGGCAAACTCAATGAGTTGAGGGCCGACTGTAATATCGGGCCTATGTTAATTGTATTTTGTATGTAACTTAGTTTTTATTGAATAAATAAATAAATAATGAACGCTCGCAACGTATGGTAAACTAATTTAATTTTAGTATTCTACAATTTTGTCACGCGATGGTGAGCTGACGAACGTTCGACATGTTATGATGCTGGTCACTGCCAAACTAAACTAGCAAGCTATATTTTTTTCATGCAATGAAGCGATTTGCGAAACGACGGCGATTACGCGAAGCATGCGTTTTAAAACATCGTTACAATTTTAGCAGCATACGAATTATTACATAGCGCTCGTTATTTGTATTGTGTTCATAACAAGCTATATTTATCTGCTATCGTTATTTTTAGCAATAGCAGCCATAGTAGTTATTTTTCTGCCTGTCTTAACTATTCTTAACTAGAATGGAACTTTTGATGGTCGGATATTTCTTTGCGTCGAACAAAGACTTTTGTTCATCAGAATTTCGAAACGTAAAAACTTAATAATAAGTACATATAAGTACTTTATTTATCTGTAATTTAAATACAACTTACATCTCGAAAATCGATAAAATATGCTCCTTCTTCTCTCTACATTATGTGTTCATAAGCTAAAAACATACGCGGGAAACGTATGATGGCCTATTTTGACGTTTGGACATTAATGAAGTTCTTTATATGCTTATTGCCTAAATAATGGTAAATATTATATTATTGAGAGCTAAAAGTGGGGGAACAAATACTGTACTTCATTGTAAACGCGTACTTAATAAAATACACTTGTGTCTCGCCGTGCGAAATTTAATAACTTATTTCTCTTTTTTTTCGCGTGGGACGAAAACATATACCTCAGTAGGTGTTTTTTTCGTCGTGTTTGTACATTTAGGGACCACACAACACTTATGCACTTTTGAATTGATTATAAATACACAAATCGTCCTAGAATACATATATTACATATAGTAGTGATATGCAGTTTACAATATCGTGACGTCACCGTCAGGGTCGGCAGGCGCCATGATACTACAAAAAATTAACAAACGAAATATAAAACATGTTTTTCCACAAATTCTCTTTTATACGACCGAACGTAAATATTGTTTTATAATATATTTTGCTAATTTATTTATATACTCATCAACTACATAAATTACATTTTACAAACATACATTAAAATATACATACTGAGAACATTTAGGTATACACTTATAAAAAAAAGACATAAAAAACTTAAATGTATTGTGGTGCTAGATTGTTTAAAATGATTAAATAAAAAGAAAAATTTCAGATGTTTGTGGAGTGTATAACAAGAGTAAAATCGAATTTAAGAGTCATTTTGAAAAACCGACTCCAAAAATAACTGCAATAAAAACATTAAAACCAAATACACAACCTATATACCTACCTACCAAATAATGGGTGAATTCTTTGGGAGGTAGGTATATAGTTTTTTGTTCTTTTTATAAATTTAAGATATTTCAATATTGTTTATTTATTTAATTAGTTTATTTGGGATAATTACAGCATTATTAACTAATATGAACATAAAAAATGAGTATTTTATCAAGGCCAAAAAAACTGTCCATAAAGTACGTATTTACAGTTGATTCTGAATAAAGGTTAATTAAAAATTAAAAGATTGTTCCAATGTAATCTGTTATTTTTAAAGGAAATAAACAATTATTATTATTATTAAATGAGATGGGTGGTGGCAGAACGGTTAGCGCGCTGGGTTAGCAATCCAGTGGTCGCGAGCTCGAATCCTGCCACGACCGATTTCGTTCACATAAGTACATGAATTTATTCTCAGTTTAGGGAATGTATGAGGATGAATGTGTACTTATTACAAGGATTATTCAATTCTTTAAAAGAAACGATATAATGACTGCACATGACTAAAAACACATACGTTGCATAATACTTCTATACATCAAATCATTTTTTGAAGTCGACGCCAAATACAAACACAAATAGATTGATTTGATGTAAAGAAATATTTTGCGACCTGTGTTTTTTAGTCAATAGGTATATGTTGTGCTTGATATAAAATCAACGTGCTTTTTAATAAAATTAAGCAATTATTGAAACTTTTTAGATTATTTTTATCGATTTTTGTTGCTGATTTGGAGTCGGTTTTTCGAAATTACTTTTCCCGTTTCAGTGATGTTGATGAAGGTGTATTTGACAGTGGTACCTACTTAGGTGACTGACAATATTAAAATATCACGCAATAGAGCTTTAGTTTTCGCGAGTGTTGACGAGAAAAAAACCATGACCTTAATAGATACCTATAACTTCAAAATTCACTAAAAAATCATCGAAAACAACATAACTAACTCTTCATAACAATTAAAATATTTATCCATGACCGCTCTACACGGAAGCGGTTCATTCGACGGGTGATTGAGTGTAGTCACCACCCTCAAAGATGAGGATGAGGTCAAGGAAAACAAAAATGAAACTCCTTTTCATCACAAAAATTGATAACGGTAGACGCGGTAAAGAATTATTCACCCATATTATAATCTTAATCTTCAAGACATGTTTGTCGTACATATTGCAAGCGCCTTTGCAAATTGAAGCATTTGATGATTTTTTCTCAAAATTCCCATCAATGGAACTTGATGAAGTTTATCTCTGAAGCACTTCATTCCTATTGAAAAAGAAATCATTAAAATCGGTCAATTTCGTAAAGAATTCTGATCGATGAAGTGCAAAAGCGTTCGATTATTTTCTCGTGAATCTCACCATCAGATTTTAAGCAAATCAAAATGGGACCAATCGGAGGATATCTCCTTTCTAATGAAAAAAAATATATATAATTGAAATCAGACAACGCGGTCAAACGTTATCGCTGAACATAAATAAAAATTGTCATGTCGAGCTGATAACCTCTCCGTTTTCGGAAGTCGGAAAAAGACCATTAGTTTGTTCTTGCACCATGGAAACAACGCTATAAATCAAGATTTGTTGTATTTTTTATATTATATGGCATTATTCCAAAACTAAAGTGCAAAGTGCCTCTATTCAAATATTGGAAACATTGTCCAAAACAATATAAATCTTCACGTCAATCATGTCAAAAAATGTTTATCTAGATGTATTTTAAAATCATGTTCATAGCATTTTGTGGGGTTTATTGGGAAGATTTAGTATTGCATTGATCAATTTAATATATAAAAATGTTTTTAGAATATTTAACTGAATATGATAATTAAAACGAAATGGCTAAATTGTTCGTATACTGACTACACTAATCCATGCAATTTTCGTTCATTGTATGTAAGTTTCTAGCAAACAAATAGTTATTGAAATTCGTTCAGTTTATTTGATTTCATAATAACGCTTTTACTTATAGGTAGTCATATCATATTATATTTCTATAGTAAACTAAAGTTGTTTGAAATATATTCTTGATAACTCAGAAAGCAATTCTCTCTACTAAATCCCTCTTGGAAAGTTTGAATTGAATGTATTACAGAACTAAACTGAATCTCCGCGTTAAACTTGTAAACTAGAATTATTGATTTATGCAAAACACGGGTTTAGCTACCTACTTATGGGACAAAACTATTGAAAAATAATGGGTTCATACAGATTTACATAATCAAACAAAAAATATGGTGACACCGAGAAAATTTTATATGTGAAAAAAATATATATATAGGATTATTATATATATTCAATAGGTTCAACTTATTTTTACTAACTATTTTTTTATAATCTATATAAGTGGCTAGTTTATTCAAATAAATTCATTTTATTTATAAAATATAAAATTTCCTTTTTAAAATTCATTTTATTTATAAAACATAAAATTTCCTTTTTATATTTTAACCGTAAAAAAAGTTTGTGCAAAATTAATAAATAATAATTAAGGATTATTCCAGGGTCGCTTATATTCTGTCTTATATTGCTCTACGAAACAAAGCTGTTTTTAATCCTTTCGAGAAAGTGCTCATGCTTTGTGCACTGCGGACATTTGGAGGCAATCTATTTTACTTTTAAGGACCACTAACTTTCTCTAAAGCCCAACTCCTTTAGGGAGTTGTAACTCTGATCTAGAAGACCTGAGTGTGAGATCAGATAGCTCTTTTCTCTGACACAGCTCTTGAATGTATTGTGGTGGTTATTCAAAGCATTAAACACCGTCAAACAAATTTTGTAGTCAACTCGCTCTGGACACAACAATCAGTGTAGTTCGTTTAGTAGTGGAGTTATGTGACATCATTTTTCTGTACCGTAAATGAGCCTTGCTGCTGAATTAAATACCATCTATAGTCTTTCGAGCTGATACATAGGCAATCCAGCCAATGCCATAGCAATCAAATCGAGACACGACGAATGCATTTATTTATGTTTTTGTCATATTCTTTGGCAAGCTTCGACGAATATTTTTCAGTTGTTGAAATAAACATGAACTGACCGTTTTAGAGATTTACAGATCAAGTGACAACTTATTGTCAAAGTAGTGTACACCCAAGAATTTGATACTGGCATGGATATAACAATGTACATAATGTATTATACAAATGGTTCACATAATCTTGAAGTGTAAGTTTGGCGTTAAATTTTTCTTACCTTGACTCATGAGAGACATAATAAAATAATTGTGTGTAGGTAATAATATGTAAATCCTTTTCTTTAATACCTGTCAACTCAATACTACTACTCCCCGAAAATCCAAGTATGTAGGTATATTTGATAAATTCATTTGATAATATTTAATCCCTTAAATAAATCGAGAGTACCTAGCGACCAAAAAAGACTTTAAGACATATTTCTATCAAGCTCCTCAGCACCTTAACCTACATTTTATCCCCATTTCAAAAAGCGATCTGGGACATTGATAAAGTTAGAATAATGCGAATCAGCTCTTATGAAAATCGCTTTATTTAACAAATAATAAGACCAGAGACTACTCACACTATAACACAGGGACTCTCCCTGACATATAGGAGAGTAAAAACATAAACTGACGGCAAAACGTAAGAGTGTAGATGAAATGAATGTGTATGTGTAATAAGGTAGGTATGTATTTACTAGGTACCGTCAAATTTTGACGTCTAGGTACGTGTACTTTTCATTGTCTATTGTTATCTATGTTTCTTTTATTTTAAATCGTTTTTTTTTAACTTTTTTTTTTGTAAAATACATGTAGGTATTATTTAAATGAAACACTGTGTTTGGATTCTACAATATATTTTATACTTATGCCGATAGCTATTTCGCCTTACTAGGGCATTATCAAGACTATATCGACTTTGTTTCTGTCCTGGTATATATTGGTAATGCCCTAGTAAGTCTTGATAATGTCCTAGTAAGACGAAATAGCTATCGGCATAAGTATAAAATATATTGTAGAATCCAAACACAGTGTTTCATTTTAATAGTATTCAGAATGGAATTCTACCAAATAAATAATAACAAACTTAACATGTAGGTATGTTATTTAAAGTATTGTTCGCTTATTCATTTTAATTCCAAAAAATATTATAATACCATCTATATTTTTTTAAGATAAATTCAACATTGAATTATGTTTTTGGGATTTATAAAAATTTAAACGAAAATATCGATACAGTTAGTTAAATAATATTATTAATCGTAAAAAAAATAGGTACCTACTTCTTCTTTTTGAGCCTTTTTGTTGTGGAGGGGTCGGTTTGCACATACATAATATACCAATCAAGCAAAAATCTACGCACCTACGTAACGGGTTCAAGATGTTTTAATTATAACTGCATTATTTATTAATATGTATTTATTTAATTACTTAGTAAATTAAAAATAAGCTTTGATTTCCCTGTTTCTTTTCCTCTACATCTCTGTTGGTATAAACCTATCCGAATACATACACTTACCTATGTAAATGGATCAGGATATTATGTTTATTTTAATTGTATAAACCAAAACATTGGTTTCATGCACAATCCTTTACATCATTTCATGTACAAACAGATAATCCTCATACTCGAAATGTGATATAAGGTTAATGAAATTGATCGATGCTAATGTATTCTGATGTATTCATCGGATTAAAAAAAAAGATATTTTAAATATTGCTGTAATAATAACAAAATCATATACATATAAAAAGGTATTTGAATGATTGTTCATTTCTAGTTTTGAATACTTAGATAAAAATCGCAAATAATTAAGTTTTGATACTCTTGGGGGCACCTCATATAGTGCAATATTTCTTGTGTGGGGAACCTGCCTTGAACACTCTTACTGACTTGCTCTGTGAAAATGAACCTGTCAAAAGTTTAATATTTTTCAAACTATGTACGCGGAGAGGATTTTAATTTCTGTTTCAAATTGTATCTTCAGTAATGGAGATGATGTTATATTTTTCAACTTTTTTTTTCATATTTTCCCCAAACATGCTGTCAACTCTTGATGAACCACGGCTCCCCAGAAACTTTACTTTTGTTTCACGTTTTACAATTACATATATTTCAACATGCTGGATTATTCAATCGATTACCTTTTACAAATTTTAGTTTGTTTGAACACAAAATATAATACCTAAGTTATCTTCGTCTGTTTGTAACACAAGCTCATTAAACACGGGATTCTTTTTTTTCTTTTCTTTTGTGAATTCATTTTCATTCTTTTTTCTTCCCTATACCCCTCTTTTCTTTTTATAACGTTTAATATACTATTCAGATCGGCGAGATATTCATACTAAAACATTTTTATATCGAGTAACAATACAATATGTATGCAAATTTGTATGTATAATTTATGTATACTTAAGAATAATGTGTATTCTCTTTTAACCCTCTCGCTTATACCAGTGTCCTCCGAGAGGACACGAAGATTTTTAACCATATAATTTATATGAAGGAAATGTTCATGCTTAATCCATGATAAATTTATTGTTGAATGTTTATTGTCTATGCCTAAATAAGTTTAATCTCGGTAGTAACAGTATTTTCTTTGTAAATATTATTTTTCTCCAAGCGGTTTGACAGAAGTTCACTCAAACATTTGTCGCAAAGTTTGAAGCGGTTTTCTAAGGTAAAATGCATTTTTAAGTATATTTTTTTACTAAAATACCTTAGTTTATATTAAAGTTTAGTTATTTTTATTAAATTTATTTTATAAATGTCAATTTATGATCAAAATACGACTGTCCCCACAGGAGGACAGTGGTTGTTAAGCGTTGTTTTACACGCGCCATTGTTTTAGTATGAAGTAAAGTGTCATTGATTTTATCTCAACATTTTTCAAATAAATTTACATTTCTTATATTAAATAAGTATTATTTTAATAAACTCGACCGAAGATGAAATAATAATACTGCTCGAAGATGATGTTTCTGACATGGAAAATATTAGTGACTCGGAGGACTCATACATGGATGTCGAATGTTTGGGAATGTGTGAGGATATGAATGTTCTTGTTACAAGTAAAAAAAACAATTTCAAGAGCAATAAACGAAGTCGACCCTCAACTGAACCTAGACTTTCCACACCGAAACGCGCTATGCTTTCCACCCATGTTGGTACCTGATATCAGGTATGATGGTCGTGGGCATCTTCCAATGTTTGTCGAGAAGCAGCAGAGATGCAAACACTGCATCCAAGGAAAGATAAATATGATGTGTGATGTGGGTCTTTGTTTGGTGAAACAGCGAAACTGTTCTTGATTTCCGTGCTAAAATCAAAGCTAAAAAGCACGATTTTACTATGGAATTTAAAAAAACAGATTTTTTTAAAAATAATATTATATTGTAAATTTGAAATAATAAATCTTATCCTATATGTACTGATACTTTTATTTGGTACCTACCCTTAATTACCAGAGTCCTCCGTAGAGGACGTGGGGCTAACTCCTAAACGTAGAAAGGTAAATATTTTTTTTTCCTAAATTCATAGAAAAATATATATAAATGTCAGAAAAATTCCATAACCCTCACATTATATTGTGGTAGTGACAGGGTTAGATAAGTAGGTACTTACATGGAAAAGAAATAATGCGAAATATTTATTTCTGGCAACACAGCGAATTAAAAATGTCCCATGTGATTGGGAACTCACAGGGGATAATAAATTCATGTTTAAAATGACAAAAGAAGTCTCATTTCAAATTTATAATATACCTACTAAATATAAATCAATTTTAAGTATTAAATATACTTGGTTTCTTTCTTCCGCAAATCTTTTATATAATAAACAACAGAAAATAATATTTTCTCAAGTTTATATTTAGTACCTACTAACGGTCGGATACTGTTTCTTCTAAAAATATATTCAATATTTATCTGTTTTTTATCCCGGAATAACTTCACGGTATTTTCCATATATCTTGTGACGTGCGTAAATAAACATTTTCTTTTTAAAGTAAGAAACGAACGTTTTAAGAATGTACGAATATGCCGTTTTCACACTATTTAATTATGAATTAATACGTACCTAATAATTTATCATTTAAATACCTTAACTCTCATAAGTTAAGAGGACTATTGACATATTAAAACTTATTTAAATTATCTTCTTTTATAAAATACATTATTTGATGTTTGTAAACATCGATTGTAAACATCAAATAATGCAGTGTGCGCCGGATTAAAAATTCAGTGATATTCACCAATTTTTAAGGTTTGGTATCCCGAGCTCGCATGATCATTGTTTTCTTTATATTCATTAGTAGACCAACTTTCTTTGAGGTTTCAAACCTTTATTTCTTCGATCATCTAACTTAACTCATCGATATTCTCATTCATAATTACCACTTTCGAAGACTTAAAAATAGACAATATCAATTGTACCAAAACAATATTAAGCATCGGTAATTTATATCATTTTCAATAAATTGAATCAGATACCTATCCTAAGTACATACAAAGTGAAATTATGACATTTCGAAAGAAGTTATAAACCGCATAATAAATCCTTGGAGATATCTCTTGTCATTTATAATGCTTTAACTATCTGCAATGGAATCTATAAGAGATGACTGAACAACATTTTATTTCAATAAGTGACAAGTCGATCTTATTTAATAGTATCTTCATATTACATCCCCCGGAGATTTTCTCAGAACTGGGTTATGGGTTTGAATAAATGAAATATTTATTTTAGACTGTCACAATGAATTCTATAATCTAGTCATTAATTTATTACTTTATTGGCATATTATTATTGATAAATAATAAATTTGTCTCCTTAACAAATTCATATATTGCAACAGTAGGTATTTATTTCTTTACCGATAAACGGCTTAAATATTGTCTTTTACGTAAATACTTAAAAATACACATATTGAAAATAAACTCATAGAAAATAAACAAATATACACATAGTAAAAAAATAATAAAACAAACATCAAAACAAATATTCAGTTTCAAAAAAAAAATCAGAAATAAGCAAATACAAAAAAATAATATATATTTTTTTATTACTTTCTCACACATTCCCTAAACTAAGCATACATGCTTGTGCTATTCGGTCGTGGCAGAATTCGAACCCGCGACCACTGGATTACAAACCCAGCGCGCTAACCGCTCTGCCACCACCAATCTAAATATCCATCACCCATAATATGCTACATAAAAATAATCGTTTTAGGTTCAATAAATAGCAGTAGAAGCAGCGTTATGTCATAAAATGAGAAATAAAAAAAAATGTTTCAATCCGTTATATTACAATAGTTAGGTTATATTACTTAGCTTAAAATTTTCACAAAGGAAATTTAAGTACCTATTAATATAAATTTCACTCTTTCTTGTGGTGGTCTACTATTTATCTCTGTCTACCTAAATTGGAATAATACCTTTTTAAGACAGGCAATTTATTTTTATAACAAATACAGGAACGGAACGACGTAAGCAACGATATGAATTATACCTTTTTTTAAATATAGGACACAATTTTGAAAATCTAAAACTTTCAAAGTGTTAATATCATATTAATATACCTATATTTTTGGTGAATTATAGTTTAACATCCAACAAATTAAACAGATAGAGTAGGAATCCCGCAAATTTCGGGGGTACTTTGGGATTATTTTTAATCGAGAGAATTTTCAAATTATATAATTCTAGAACTGTCAACTTATAGGCGATATGATAATTTATCCCTGACTTTAGTTTTAAGACGATTATGTCAGTATTGGCTGAGAAAATTATGAAAGGCTAATGCAACTATTCACATTGGGAGTACAAGTGTAGCCTAATCAAGTAATAAATATTACCCTTCTAAATCAGTGTTGTTTTGATTTTTATTTCAAATACATAAATTTATCGTCAAATAATTGATGTCAATAAAAAAATATAGATGAATGACATAGTGCACACTGCGATGGTTTGGATACATGAATAATAATAATAATAATAATTTGTATAGCGCCGTTTAATGATTCAAGATCATTCCAAGGGCGCTGTTATTTAGATAGATATTATATTGCTCTACGAAACAAAACTGTTTTCAGTCCTTTAGAGAAAGTACTCTTACTATTTGCACTGCGGACATCTAGAGGCAATTTATTCCACTTCATAGGACCACTCACACTAAAGCATCGATCATAGTAAGCCGCTTTATTGGCTCTGTCCAACTCCTTTAGGGAGTTGGTACTCTGTGATCCAGAAGACCTAAGTGTGAGATGCCTCCCAGAGAGATCTTTTCTCTGACACAGCTCTTGTATGTATTGTGGTGCTAGGTTATTTAAAGCATTAAACACCGTTAAGCAGATTTTGTAGTCAACTCGCTCTGGACACTTCAACCAATGCAATTCGTTAAGTAGTGGAGTTATGTGACATCGTTTTTCCGCTCCATAAATGAGCCTTGCCGCTGCATTAAACACCATCTGTAATCTATCGAGCTGATGCTTTGGCAATCCACCATAGATGCCATTACAGTAATCTAGCCGAGACACAACGAAAGCATTTATAAGTGTTTTTGTCTCATTTTTGGGCAGGCTTCGACGAATGTTTTTCAGTTGTCTTAGTTGGAAAAAGCATGAACTGACTGTTTTAGAGATTTGCAGGTCAAGAGACAACTTATTGTCTAAGTGTACACCCAAAAACTTGACACTTGCAGACGGCAAGAGTTTTTCTCCGTTGATGTTAATAGGAGTACTTTCAATGAGGTGCTGTCGCCGTGGTGAAGCTACCCACATAAACTCTGTTTTTGTTGGGTTTAATTTTAGCTTGATGAATGAAAATGAAAAGGATGAATGAAAGATTTTTGTGGAATATAACATACAAAGCTGAAAGGAACGAAGGAAGTGGTCGGTTTGGTCCAAGAAAAGGATGGCGCGACCATGTGAACGACACTTTGAAAGAAGAAAATATGAGAAGCTTAAAAATAAACGTACATTTATGAGAAGATGTATGATTGTTGAAGAGGTGATGAATGCTTGTTAATTTAGAATACTATAGAGTTCAGTTATATCTTCTTACCCCAATAATAATTGGAAAACTTTCGAAATATCTAAAGAAACCAATGCTTTCATTTAAGAACTGTATTGTTTTTTTTTTTCAGATCGGTTCTTTACATTAATTTGCTGAAAATAGATCCGTCCGTCTCCAATATCAATGTGTGCTAATTTATCCGCAAGAATACATTAACTTAAGTCATTTTGTTGATCGTTTTAAAAATACCTTGAGTTGACACGTCTACCCCCGATTTGATGTATCCGTAGGGACACTTTACCCCAGCACAATAATATAACCAAAAGCTTCAAATTGCGAAAAATGAATCGGGGTTTATTTTTTGAATTCAAGCGTATCTTTTAACAGCGAGCTTTTCCTTTGTGTAATATAATTTTCTCTAGGTACGTTTATGATCAGAATAATATGAGCAAAATTTACTTGTGAACCAATTATTTGAGACGGTTTTATTTTTTTGTATTATCTTTTTCAGTGATCGTACATATTAAACAATAAGGTGTGTAGTTTTTTCATATTTTCATTTTGTTTGAATTTCAAAATTTGTTGTTTCTAATTAAACGGTATGTACCTTAATTAAAATAATACCTACTTACTCCTACTAAACTTTCCATGCTTTGCATTCCAATTTCAATAAACGACAAACAAACAAACTAAAAACATTGCTTCTTTCTTAGAAAAAAATCTAAATACAACTATTTAGCAAATCAAGCCAAAATGATAATTACCTACCAACTTAGTCAATTTCATCATATTAATCAAATTCAGTACCCTTGAGGGGAGATATTCACGAAAACGGCGCTATATATATCATCCAATTTTAATATCTATTTTTTTCCATTAATTAATTGTATTTAAACTTAGAAATTACTATGAAAAAAAAATATAA
The DNA here is from genome assembly GCA_963576475.1 of Molanna angustata. Taxonomy (NCBI): domain Eukaryota; kingdom Metazoa; phylum Arthropoda; class Insecta; order Trichoptera; family Molannidae; genus Molanna; species Molanna angustata. The sequence continues at coordinate 22,041,707 of OY754969.1, read as the reverse complement.
CAAAAATAATATTTTTTTAAATTAAACTTAATAAGATAAACGTATTTATAAATTTAAAAATGCTTTTTATACCCACAGTATTACTTTTTCGAGAAAGAAACTTCAATGGATTTATGATCATCTTTTATTTCCAAAAAGTTTAGATTCATAATTTCCACAAAAAAAACAACTATCAATTGTTCATTCATTTGGTCCAAGTACTTACCTCAAAGATGAATAATCAGAAAATAATTATCGCAATAATTCTTTGTGTAGCTTCAGTGCCATACTGTTTCCATAGATAATGATGCCTTATCATTTTATTTCTTTGTTGAGAGGCAACAAAAGAACTTCTGAATCGATTGAAGGAAAATAAAAGGATTGCGACCTTGAGGAATAAATGATTGTGTGATAAATGATTGAATCTTTTTCACATTTATTGTGAACAGAAACAACTCGGATGTAGATCAAGTAACGAAAGGCAGATATAAAAAAACGAAGTTCATCCAGTGAAATACATAACTTGTCTTGTTATTAGTTGAGTTTAATTTAATGTATGCTAGTGACAAATTTGATATATGAAGAAAACTTCAAAAATAATAATTAAATATTCTTTTTATTTTAATTTAATTTTTCGGAAGACAAAATGGTATCAAATTTATAAAGTCGAGTTTTAGACCCATAAAGTAAATGATTTGCTATCACAAAATATAATCCACAGAAATAGCGAGCACTTGTATTGGGCAAAGTAAATTAACTAAAATAACAATGTTTTGTACGAGAGATACATTTTTTCGGGTGAAGATAAGCTGCCTTAAATTTTTAAATGAAAATACTTTCAACAAAGTCGTTTTTTCAATCTCAATTTGAAAACCCTTTTGAGATTAGGTAGGTACTATAGATTTTGTTACAAAAAATATATTGAAATTTTTGATGGGTTAGCTAAGTTGAACAAAGTTTGTCCCTTAACATCACGTAATATATTATATGTGAAACTTCGTTATTAAGAACCAATATTATGGCATATTTAAATAATAGATAAAAGTACTTCATACTATTTGTAAAAGACCTGAGATATAATTGCAAAACACTCCATAATAGGAAGGAGAATAGCTTATATATGCATTTGTAAAATTTATTATTCGCATCCATTATAAAAATAAATCATTTGGTTTTATTCCCTCTCTTGCAATTAAATAGGAGAGAATTATTTTTGTATTTGATAAAAATCAATTACATTCATTAATAATAAATGATAAAAAAATACAATTTCATAATAAGCATCTTAAAATTTAAGTACCTACATTATAGAGATCTATTCATCCCTTAGTTGAGATCGTATCTCGTGTTCGATGGAGAAGCATGGTCACTGTCTTCATTCATTTCTATCTAGTAGTTAATACATTCTGGGTGAATAGTGAACAGGTGTCAGATTTCGCAACACAAAGCCAACGCTCATCAGTGAAACACAAGTTTGTAAAAACCACAAAATCGCACTCAATGTCCACTGTCGCCTCTCCCCCAATTCAAAAACCTCTATGACATATTACATGAAATTAAATAATTCAAATTCACAGATATGAAAAAAAAGTAGGGACATATTACCAATGATACAGTTTACATACACAATTATTGCTTTTATAGTTTTTTTCATTTTACATTTTACTAATGAATGACGTAATACATCAACAAATTGCAAGTTCGACATATTGCATACCGTGAATAGTGTATCTTCTTCTTCTGGGTCCAGTGGCGGCTGGTGACCTTAAATCTTAGAAGGGCTCAAAATTATAATTATACCTAGATGAGAAATTAACTTACTACAGGAATCAGAAAGCAGATATGTGATACAATATTATTTTCGTATATAAAAATTATCAGTGTTTTCCGTAGTGGTTTTGTTTATCAGAAATTAAAACGTGAACCTGATCATTTATGCTGTATTTTGTTGGGTTTTAAATAACGCCTGTAATAAAATGCATCAATAAATTATAAAATAATTTGTGACAACTAATGAATTTTGATCATACCAAATTGAAAAATAAAACTTCTGGCAACGGCTGCAAGACTGCTTCCTGATTTTACACATTTTATATCATTTTTGTTTGCAATGTTATGGTATTAATTTAATTAATAATAATACTTATATATTTCGGATGATTTATAGTTTAAACTATGTAATATAAATTAGTGATAGCCTCATGGAATTGCAACTGCTTACCTAACGTTCGACTATCGCAATGTACAACAAAATACGAATGAATGAAAATATACTATAACCCTTCGCGTTTTGCTCTAAATCGGCATACATTCAGCATGTACGGCGAGCTACGGCGGCAGCGGGCGGTCGCGTGAATTGTATGGGCTCTCCGGGCACAAGTCAACTGTGCCCGAGGAATGAAATATTTCATAGAATCTTGCTTGCTTTACAAAACAGGTAGGTTAAAATACTTTCGCTAAATGTACTACAGGCGTAAGACGCCAAATATTAATTAGAAAAATAATGTATTCTTAAGATTTAATGACATACATATTTGGGATTTTTTGTTTGGGAGGGCTGAGCCCGAGAGCCCTTTAGGGTCTGCACCAAACACTCGATCCTTCCACTCAACTCTATCGTCCGCCAGTCTCTTCATCTCTTTGTAGCTGCTACAGCGCACGTCACCGATTATCTGTAATAGTGTATACCGACTCCATATACGATGCTTCGATGATTTGATGTATTGATGCTCCCAAATAATTGTCGATTTGTTCAAGAGAATGACATTCTCTTAACATATAGACAAATAATCAAACCAAGATACGCGAGATTTGTATGCAGGGTCTATATTTTTCACGGTGTCTCCAACTTTGAAGTAAAAAAAACACCAACTTAGAGGTTAGAGACTAAAACAATTTGAAAGGCAATATATGTAGGTACACTACACAATATCTCATTATTAGATAAAGATCTCATTATTAGATTATGAGATTGAGTAGGTATCAATAGTTTGATACCTACTTAATCTCCAAACATCCATACATACCATCGTATGAAAAACAGACTGATTTCCATACTATCCTACCCGGACATATTACAATCTATTACAATCTATATATTAATCTGTGTTTAATTGTTAATAGTTTGGTACGTATTGTTCAATTATACATACTATCGGCATCGACAGATGGATCTCATGTGTTACATGCAACTAGTGATAGATAAAATCGTTTCATAAAAATGATAACAAGGCGTTTTAACCTTGAAAAAAGGATTCTACCCCATCTAGGAGGTTTTTATTTACTTACACTTACAGATCTTACAAGTATTGTTGTGCAAATATATATTTATTGGACTTAACAATTTGCTCTTCCCTTACTACATTAATTTACCAGATTCGAAGTACCTTTTTGTATTAAATACACAATTACCTATAACCATTTAAATGTCCTAACAAACATAAATATTTTACGCGTACGATGTTGCCATGGTTAAAATTTTCCTGTCACAAATTCTATTTACATAATACCTACTTATATTTTGTGAAATGTATAAAGCAAACGAAGAGCCTCATCTAAAATTTATTACCGGAAAACCCGATATTGTGTTTCCAATACCTTCCACACTATTCAGAGAATTTTTAAAAATAATATTATAATAATAACAAACATTCATTTTGAAATTTTTACTCAAACTAAGTTATTTAATATATCGTTTTGCATGTTTTATTTTATTTTATTTTTATATCACTATCGGGCAACTAACAGTCACTATGACAAATATTAATTTGCACCCAATAACAAGTGTGACGGAATCCACCCTAACCTGAACTAAATATCGTCCTAAACTATTTTTCTGTGGATCCATAACCTCCTAAACTAGCTAGCTAAACTACCTATTAAAATCTAACGTCTATTTCCTAGTACTATAGCTAATTTCCCTAACTAGTTTAGCCTCTACCTGTAAGGTAAATCTAGAATTTATTACATCTATTTGAATATTCTTTATTGAATGATTCTATCATGAAAGAACATCGTATTCTTCTATCTTATTTCGCTAATTTTATATGTTTTTCAACGGATTTTGGCCAATGATCGTCTAGTGATTACTATCATTATTCACGTTAAAAAGGACCCTTTATGTTGTGTTTTATTTACGAGTTATAAACAGACGAATATTTATAATAAAATTTATATATATTATATTAATAATTAATAGATTAATAGACTCTACGACTGTTGAAAGATAATTAATCTTTATATACAAAGTTATAACTACAGGATTATTAAATTCGTATAATGTAATGATAAAACTTCGATTCTCAACCCAAATTATGTAACTTAATTGTTACTCAATTTGATCGATATAAGTATATTAATATACCTACAGAATAAATAGGATGACGAAAAATTATCATAAAACAAATTCATATGATTCTCATAAAAAAACATAAATAAAATTCAATAGAAAACACGATATATGCTTATTAACGCTTTTTCACACTCATGGAGGTTAGTAAATAACGAACTACAGTTTTCCTACCTTTTCGTATATCCTGCTGTAATGAAACCATATCAAAACAATACCAAAATACATTATATAACAAAAGGCAATATTTATATGCAATCGACGATCTTTCCATGAGTGTGACGTAAATAGTTTTATATCAAATTTTGTTAGATGTCCAATACATCTTTATAATGTTAGTTTTCAGACACGAATTTTCCTTCTATAGTAACAGATTGAAACATGAATATTTTGATTACTTTAGATAAAATGGTTATTTCAAGACACATAGGGTGATACTTTGATTTCCATTAGCGATGTCTAAGTGACATTTTAAGGCTTCTACAAAATGGGATAATAAAGTTTTGTGTTTTTCACTCGATTTTCATACTTCATCTGACATTCCAAGGTTAGGGTAATTCAGGTTTTCAAAGAAGATCATGCTAATTTTTCATGCTTCATGCAGTTTGAAACGAGCACCTATACCCGCTCGTTTCCATCCTGGTCAACCATTTCAAATTACTTCCAGGTCCGAGTGCATTAACAAGGATTAATTAGACTACCTGTGACACCATGCATTACTATATATTGAGGTCAATAAATCTAGATATTAGACAGTTTAAGGTATCCTCTGGGACCTCAAGTCTAGCGAGAGTCTCTAACCATCAACCACATAGAAAACTGGAAATCGAAGAATAGTAACCGTAGACTACACGGCTTTTTAGGTAATTAGGACAAAGGTATTACCGATTTTTAGTATTATATTTGATTAAAGAAGTAATTTACTTACTATTGTCGATAAGTAAAATACTGGAATTAAGGACAGGAAATAATACTTATTAATTTTCTACGAGATAGGATAACTTATCAACTTAACATGCATTTATAGGAAAGGAATTATTGAGTTTTGTTAGTATTATAATGCTATTAGTAATTTAAATAAAGAAATAATTTATGAATCACTAAATTCTACATGCAAACAATTTTTATGGAATTAGGATTATACAAGTTTACTTCATTTCACTCTGTCAGCTATAAAAAACACAATACTTCAAATATAAAATTAATTAAATATAGTAATTTCTCAAATAGGTTATAATGTTTTAAAATAAGATTATGTTTATTCAAATTGTACTTGAAAGAAAATTCAAAATAGTTAAAATTGATTACATTTCTAATTAATATTAAATTTTTCATGTATTCTCATCTTATTACGTCAAAAGAAAATAATTAAATTGTTAGTAAATAATAAAAAAAAGGACTCATCGATCTCCAGCGTAATTCTTCTCGTACTGCACTGAATTTAATTTACGGTAGCGAATAAGTTACTGATTATTGTTAATAGAGAATAAAAGGAAAATATCACTTCACTTCACGATATAAATACACAATCAAATAATATTATTTTTTTATTAAAACAAATTCTTTCGCGTGTCGCGAGCAAACGACCGCCCCCCTTCTCCCTCCAAATGCTATCTTAACGAGTGCATTTAACTCCTTTCAAAATAAGACCGCGATAACCGACAACTAATTCCCGATTCTCTTTGAAAAATTGACCGTCTCTGTTCGCGGCTAGAGACTCATTAGCCCAACTCCCTTCTCCACCCCGTCTCATAGTTCCAGAGACAAACAAAAAAACTTTCCCCCACTCAGTGCTAAGCCATCACCGAGAACATATCTACACATATATATATACATATATAGATAAGTACCTCTATCAACATGCGGACGCCAAGCCCGACAAATTATATAAACACAGATTATATGCACCATATAAGAAAACAAATAATAAATCGAACCAAATAGAGTCATCACACAAGTTACCACATTCTGGAGACTTACGATATTAATCGTCTCACAGATCCAGACTGAAAACACAATTGAAAATTTTTCTCCAACGAGAATCGAGCCCGGGACCTTCGGATCAGAAGTCAGGTACCTAAACAAATGAGCCACGAAGGCCGACAAGGCATGTTCATTAATACTTATTATTATCACTAATGTAATTGGATATTTTAACAGCAACACTTTTCAGATTCAAATATAATTCATAAGACTTAACTATGTAATAAAATAATTTCATTATTATTATGAGATGGATTTTTATCATATTTATAATAATAAATAAAATAATCCCGTGATCTTTTCCTCAAAAAAATTAAATCTACACTATTTACAAAAATTAAGAAATAACGTTTTTGCTTCATTTGATATATTTAAAGAATAGGTAATAAATAAAATTAAGTAGCTTGAACAACGAAAAAAATGTGTACGAGATAATTCATGAATGTGTGCAAGACGATTCACGAGGCAATAGATGTGTGCCATGTAGATAGGTGTGGCGTTCGGTTCTCTCTGCCTTCCCTGTAAGGAACATAGCGCTATGGATTGCATATGTAGTCTATTTTGTAATTGAAGAAAGCAGAAAACGAATATCTATATCTTAACAAGCATTATTTGCCTTACACCGTTTAAGAAAATATTTCTTCTGTTCAATATATAATTTTTACAACTTGGGAAAAGCTTTTGAGTTTACCAAATTACTTATACATCTTATACCCAAACACGAGAAGTAAAAAAAGTTTCATGTATCGTTATTTTTACTATCCACACCATGGAATAGTGTAGAGTCATGATTTCACAATTTTTATGCGTATTTTTTTTACATTAATTTCTTAACGGGTATCATGTAGAGAGTGCACACTATGAGTTTCGTTATGTGTTTGTGTGTATGGCGTACGACGTTCGCCGTACGCCGTACGGATTATCCTTTTTGTGTCCTCTCTACAGTCCAAACTATAAGTCCGATCGACTTCATATTTACATCATATGTGTAAAGTGCATAGACCTAGGGCTGATTACTTTTCCATAGACAACTTTTAATTTATTCTCTATGATTTCATAATTTGCGTAGTTTTTTTTGTGTTCTCTCTACAGCCTAAACTATAAGTCGGACTGACTTCATATTGATATTATATATGTAAAGTCCATAAACTTAGAGCTGATTAGTTTTCCATAGATATCCGATAATTTCTTCTCTATGATTACATCTGTCCAAATTTTCAAAATGCTCTCACGGTCTGGAAAATCGAGGTATTTTTATACTGTTTTAAATTTTGATACAATTAAAATATACTCATCAAAAATGCATTCAAGGATTGTCATAATTTAAAGAACAAAATCTATGGTCTGCCATATCAATGTGAAATAAATTTTATGTTTGTATGAAAAATGGATATAACAGAAACAAAATAGCTTCAGTATGGGAAAATTATGTGATTAACTTCATATTTATATTGTATGTGTCTCTATAGACAAGTGTATTTTTTACTCTCCACTTGTATCTTCACCGCATTCTTCTATCTTGACACATACATCGCCTCATCAACATTGATACACTGCCATCTTACTAGTAATGCAATTTTACTTAAAAATTTTCAACAGGTATCATGTAGAAAGTGCATAGGTACTATGAGTTTTGTGACAATGTTTTTGTGTGTTTGGTGTATTGTGAAAACTTTTGCCCTCTGGGAATCTTATATTTGTTAAAGAATCTAATATAAATGTTCTTCATAAAAATGTATTTAGACGATGTCCACCTTTCAAGAAGAAAAAATGAACTAACTATGGCCTGGAGAGTTTATTGTTGGCCACAACCCACTCGTTTTAATATATAATCAGTGTATTTTTTGTAATTTATTTTATAACGTGTGAAAATATTATAAGAATTGAAATTAAACAAATGCCTTTTGGATACCTAAATTTTTTGACATCAAATAGGTAATATAATAAAATATATTATTAGGAAGAATAGGGAGTAAAAGAAAGTTGACTTTATAAAGATTTATTACAGAAAAACGTAAGTGGAGTACAATGTAATAAAATTGATACCGATAGAAGGAAAGGATTTTTTTAGATTTATGTGTATAAATAAAATAACTGATAGTAATGGGTAGAAGTCGTAATATTCTAATAAAATTATAAGGTTATAGTCCCAGTCCAGACTTAACCAATTCCCAATAAGGTAGTAAAGCTATTTTTAGTTTCTTTCAGACAATAAAAAGGATAATCACCTGTACCAGTCTATACTTTATTATCCGTATATCTGCAGGTAGATACACGATTTCTATTACATATTGTGTTTTTAAATTAATATATCTTTGTACATTCTCTAAATTAAGCATTAAAATATTTGTACAAAAATTAAAATATTTGAACAAAATCGGTCGAGAACTCGCCATCACCGGATTACTAAGCCAGCGCGATGCACGCTCCGCCACCGACCCATCTAGGTTTTTTTATGTTTTGTTATACATATATTAAATAGTTGAGCGACACGACGCATGGTAAATATACGACCAAGGGTCCACTTTCTGTTAGCATCGGTGGAGCCAATAAACAGTTCAGTTCAGTTTCTGTGCCGGCAACCCGACGTTTATTATGCAAAAATGCATGAAAGACACTTGTCTATTAAGGCCCTTGTATACCATGAGTATACGTATGTACGCAAAAAAACTTCTAATGTATGAAACTAAATTAACTCCTAATGCATGAAACACGAAAAATATTGTATATCACCTGATACGTGATATACAACATTTTTTCGTGAAAAAAATGTAAAATTTAGAGGTTTTTTTTTAAATAGTGACAATAGTTATTAAAATAGTAAAAAACTCAGCCGGTAGATTTTCATATTCTCTTTCGACTGAAGTAAAAATCTACTTCATAGTTTTTTAGTTACTTACAACAAAAAAATGAAATAGGATTTTACTAAAACTATAATTTTACAATAAAAGTATTATCTTCTTTCAGCTTTTCCTTTTTGGGGAAATCAACTCGTTCAGTGAATTTGAGGGGGATTTTCAATCAATAATGCCACATTAAATCGACTTTTTATACTTTCCTTCAACCTTTCATTATTTTCATAAACAAATTCAAAGTCTCATGCAATAGAATAAAGATGTTGGTACATACAAACTGTTCCTTATTTCAAAGACGTATCTTTTGAGGTTATTAAGGAAATTATTTTCAAAATATAATATATAGCCTACCAGAGCCTCTTAACTTTACAAATGAAGGGTCAAAAGTGGGTAACTGAAGTGTAAAATATTAATATAGTGATTAGAGTAGCAAATTTTACAAATAGAAATTTGAGATAATATTTATGAGATAATTGACATATAAGGTCATAAAATCTCAACTGACACAACTACATAGTACCTACCTAATTTATGTTCCTGGAGGGAACTCTATTTATTTACTTAAATATTGAAGTTATTCATGTTTTTTTATATAAAACTGAGCGAAATAGAGGAAGAGATGGATCGCTCTTGCTGCCAACCAATCCAAGATTGAAAATATTGGATAATCTCACATTAAAAAATGTTTTGATCTTCACTTATGCATTATTTTTTATAAGGATGACTTTGTCTATATACTTTTTATAAATGTTGACATATTAGTGCAATTTAGACTTCACAAAAGATTCATGAAAGTCACATAAATGTAATAAATATAGGAGGTAGGATTTCGAGAAACTTTACCAAAAATTACTACGACAGGTAAACAATGTAAACGCAAACGAGGTTTTTACTGGTGATTCCTGGTACATTTTTACTTGGTAATTCCCGTTACTTATTTGATACTTGTCAGGTAGATTAAAATTATTTTATTTATAGCGACTCGCGTAAGTGATTGTCATTCGAAAAAAAAACACGTCGCAAATTGATGTTCAATCGAATGCGCGACGTTAACACAAAAAGGAATTTTTGTTTTTTTTTCAACATGGATCCTCTACTGTCAAATAATTATGTACCTATTTTATACGTATAAAGCATAGGTTTATTAGATGTAGCTTTTTTTATTTGTTTGTTACCTTTTTTTATCAAAATAATTTATATTTCAGATGAATTACCTTTATGACTAATGAAATCAAACAACTGCGCAGTAAAAAAGTCAAAGGAAACAGATATATTTTTCCCGGTATATTAACTATAATATATATTAAGTGTAACGAATGGCAAATTCTTGCTTAAGTGAATTTAAAAAAGATCTTTTGTAGGTATTATATTTGATACTCTGCAAATTGATACAGGACTTGACCCAAATAATATTTTTTGATAAAACTTAAAGTTTATCAAAATCTGTAGATTTTTTATACACAAATAAAAAATCTAATGATTCGGATAATATTCGGATGTCTTAAATAATTCCATAAATTCTTATGCTTATATTGTACATAATGTATTTAAAATCGATCAAATAATTAAGGTAAATAATGTTCATAATAATAATAATATATTTATTTAACATAAGAAAATAACACTTACAGAAACAATACACCAAACACTCAGTATTTATATAAAAACAAACAAAAAATATATAAAACAAAACACATGTAAACAAAAAAAAAAAAAAAATAATAATAAAAACCATGGGTGCTCCCTGATTGGCATCATTCCATCACTTTACCTATGTCTAACTAGGAATAATTCCTGTTTTAAGACAGACAATTTCAATGTATTTTCACTACGCTTTTACATCATGCGATAGAAATTTCAATCGATTGAAGTAAAAAAGAACATAAACATCAATATAAGAAACAAGAAGAAAAACGAATATCATTAAAACAACGATTTTACAGCTAAATACTTTCGAAATTTGATGTGATATAATATACAATTGAAAATCCAAGAAATTATAAAATTAAATACTTCAAATTTTACAATTTCCACTACTCTTTTAAATTTGATCTTTCATACAATGAAACCACTATCGTACAAATTGGTACAGGCCTGGCCTAGTGAGGTGGTAAAAACCAAACAAAATTAATTGGTATATTACTTAACTAAAATAATGTAATTTATGGTATTTGTAATAAAAAAATAAACATGTTTTCGCTTCAATTGACATAAGGTACAGTTAATACGATTTCAAACTCACCTGTTTGTTGTAATTTTATGGCGAAATTTACATTACTCCTTTTCCTAATAAAAAAGTTTTTATCTATTAACTATACATTTCAATGTGAGAGTTACGCGTAAGTCAAGTTTGAAGTTCTTGAAGTCGCTACTTCAACATTGATTAATGTTTTTAAATGTCATCATCACAATTAATAAACACGAGACATTTTAATATACGAAACTAGATAAAAGTTTTGATATTATTTAAGTAATGACACAGATAATCTTCAAAGCGTAAACTTTCCCCAAGTCTTAAACAACAATTCATACAAGACGTTAACACCAAACAACAAATAACCTAGTCTTATAAAAATATTAAAAGTATATATTATGTTATACATGTATATTTACTATTATCGTGACAAAATGTAATTGTTTTCACTAATTTATTTTAAAAAAGTGATTGAATGTTATATGATTCGTATGTTTCGATGTTTACGATTCGAATATTTGCTTTGTTTTGACGTTCGCGTGTTTGATTTGAAGAATATTTCTGCGTGACTACCACGTATGTCCGCGGTCATTTGTTCACTGATGCTCGCTCAAAGTGCCGACATCCGTAGCTACAGGTTTCGTAGCGACGCGCATGTTCAATTTTCACACTGTGTGACGTCGTGACGCTATTTTATATAAACGTATATTATTATGCACTTAAAGAAATAATATTCATTGCGAGATTACTGATTGAATTAAAAATAAGTGCTTCGTTGCCGAATATCATCAGATGATACTTTATCTTATTTCACGCATTTACTTAAATGAGATTTCAAGAAAGAAAAAAGATATTGAAATACCCAAAAATAAACGATTTAAAATTTAAATCTTTGGTAAAAATTAGATAACCTAAAGTGACAATGTAAAAATTAAATTTGTAACAATGTAAGAATAAACACATAGACATGATAATGGGGCAGGCTATCGGCGAAAACTAGCGTCTGGCGACAGATGAATCTAGGGAAAATTATACGGGATGCAATAAAATACGACAACGAAATAATAATATGATGTGTATGTAAATCCCATTCCCCTTTTTTTTTGGTTAGGTTCAGTTAGTCTTTAATAATTATAGCGACTCGCGTGAGCGAGTTGCTTTATAAATTAAATGGAAATTGGTCGCAGGAAAAATGCTATCAACATCTTTGCCATTTGAGGTTATGAATAAGTTTATTATGATCTCATTTTTCAAAAAAATATATTTTCAACATATTATATTTTGCTTTAAAATTGAGTTAATCGCGATCGCCAATTAAAAACTTGTAAAGAAAAAAAAATTAACTTTTAGACATTAGGCATTTTTGTGAATTGTATATAATTATGAATGATTATTACTACGGAAAATCCGCTTTGCCTGTGATTAATTCTGAGAAGACCTTTGCTTTTGTTGTTGTTTTTCTACTCCATGAAATAAACTTTCCCTCATATAAATGATATTAAGTAATTCATTTAAATCAACATTAAGATCTTTAAACATTGGGTATTTTACTTTGCATTAGTTGAAATTAATTATTAATTATTATTCATAAAATCAAAAGGAAACATTCACACTTAATCTGTTTTTTTAATTTACTAGTTGCATGTAATACACGAGATCCAACTGTCGATGGCGATAGTATGTATAATTGAAGAATACGCACAAAAATTAAACACAAGTTGATAAATATTTTGTTTTCTAAATAAAACATTTAGGTATGTTTGCCAAGAAATAATAGTATGGAGGTCGGTATGTTTTTCCTACGCAGAATATGAAAACAGCATGATGGTGTGTATGTATGTTTGTGTAGGTATCAAACTATTGAGTGAAATATTGTAAAGTGTTTTCTGCCTTACAAATTGTTTGAAACGATGTCATCACTAAATTAAATTTTAAAAAAAACTTTTAAGAAAAGTTTGAGATGTACTTCTATAATGTTCATATTTTTATAGAAAATTAAATTTATACAGAATTTATACAGAACATTATCAAAAAGTAAAGATATATTTTTCTTTATGAATACCCAAACTATCTAAATTATTTTTTTCAAAACGATTTGATAAGAAATAATGATGGTAGGTATATCAAATTGAAAAATAAGTACGTTGGCAGCAGTCCCCCCCTTAAATGCATTTTGTATGAAAGCGAGGACAAATTACTAGTCAAAATTTCGTTACTTCGGTAATCGTTATTCAGAGATTTGACCTGCATGTGGTTACCGATTAATTTGTATTTTCTTTTATACTAGTGAAGCGTGTTATGCAAATGGATACCTACTTATTTTTACTCCCCACACTATGGAATAGTGGAGAGTCATAATTTCACAATTTTTAAGCGTATTTTTTTTTACATCAATTTCTCAACGGGTATCATCTAGAGAGTGCATACTGTGAGTTTCGTCATGATGCTTTTGAATGTATGACGTATGACGTACGGCGTATGGCGTACGGCGTATGGCATATGGTGTACGGCGTACGGATAATCATTTTTGTGTCCTCTCTACAGCCCGATTATAAGTCCGATCATCTTCATATTAACATCATATGTGTAAAGTGCATATACCTAGAGCTGATTAGTTTTCCATATACAACTTTTGATTTCTTCTCTATGAATTCATCATTTACGTTGTTTTTTTTTGTGTCCTCTCTGCAGCCCAAACTATAAGTCCGATTGACTTCATATTGATATCATATGTGTTAAGTCTATAAACTTAGAGCTGATTAGTTTTCCATAGACAACGGTTCATTTTTTCTCCATGTTTCTTTATGATTTCATCTATTAAAACTGAAATAATGCTCTCACGACCTGGAAATTAGAGATATTTAATTTGGTTTCAACTATTAATACAACACCAAGAATCTTAATAAATTGTATTCAAAGTTGGTCAATGTCAAAAAAATTATCCAACGGTTTGAAAAATTATATTCATATTAATGGATTTTTGTATGAAAAATATATGTAACAAGAGTAATTTTTTATGTTTGGCAATGTTCAGTTCTTTGATTTCATATTGATATAAGAGTATTAAGAGCTTGAACTTAGAACTGATTAGCTTTCCATAGATAACATAAAATTTCTTCACTGGATATCACGTGTCAAAATTTTCAAAATGCTGTCACGTTCTTTAAAACAACATTAATCTGCTTTTATTAAAATATTTCATACATTAGCATTCTTCACCATACTGTATTGATAGTTTGTCTATCGTAATATGAAAATATACTGTCGTTAGAAAAATTATATTCCACGTAGTAAAATTTTGAATGAATAAAAATATATGTACTTAATTAGATAAATTTCTTATGTAAGGAAAAGTTCAGTAATTTGATTTCATGTTATAGTGTAAAGAGCTTGAACTTAAAACTGATTAGCTTTCCATAGATAACATAAAATTTCTTCATATTATGATATCACGTGTCAAAATTTTCAAAATGCTCTCACGCTCTTTCAAACAAAATTTATCTTATTTTATTAAAATATTTCATACAACATAAGCATTCTTTACCATATTGAGATTGTCAACATTTCAAGAAGAAAAAATGAACGTTTACTATGGTGTGGAGAGTTCAGTGTTGGCCACAGCCCACTCGTTTTCATATTATTATTTGAAAAAGTTCGACATTATAATGTTAGCTCAAATTTGTCATAATATTAAACTAGTGGGTTGTGGCCAACGCTAAACTCCTCACTAACAAGTCATTCTATAAAGTATTCAAATTTTGTATGAAAAATTTCCAACATTTTCATTAAATGAGTTTGTTAAATTATTTTTTATTTAAATATTTTATTATGAAAACTTGATAACTCTTCAATGCCATTTTATGAGAGTGATGTGCCTTTTTACGAATTTGAAAACAAAAATTTCAAATTTTAAGTTTCCTGAGCTTGGAGTCACTTTGAAATATTTGACAGTTAAAAAAATTGAGAAGCACTATTCATATATCGTTCAAAATCTAATGGGATCTAATCGAGTATTAGATATACATATTTGCAAAATTTGAATAGAATCGAATGAGTACTTTAGTCTATAATCGATAAAGTAAAAAATGAACACGCCGTACATAGCACACACACACACAGATACATTGTGATGAAACTTTCAGAATACAATCTCAGCATGATACTAGTTAATAATCTGCAATAAAAAAAATACCCTTAAAAATTGCGAAATCATAACTCCCCACTATATCACCTTGTGTTAGTGAGGAGTAAAAATGTATACAACTAATTGCATTAATATTCTCATGTGGAATCATTTCACATTTTTTATAATTAAGTTTCTTGCTTAAATCTCTTAGTTGATGGTTACACATTCCATAATAATTTACTTGACTATTTTCATTTGGCTGAATTCAATTAACTTTCCGACGGACTTCAAAAAATCACGTATTTTTCAAGTTGTGTTCTTGGTATATCAAGAAAATATTTGTACTTTACTACGTGAGCGTTGATATTATACGATAGAAGTAACTAATAATACAACTTTGCTATGGGAAATTGCTGTGCAAGACGTACCTAAATACTTTACAGAAAACTTTCAGCTTCGAAATTAATCAAGTTTTAAAATAAATCTTTAAACTTTATTAACGATGTGGTCTTTTGCTATAGGACGCTTATTGAAATATTCAATGCTTTCGTTAAAACATTTTAAATCAAACTCATCATTTTAATTATTTTTATGAATGCGAGTTATTTTTAGGTGCAGGCAGTTGTCAAATACCTCAATTTACGAATCAAGACCAACAAGGGCCATTCTCGATTAGCAAAATAAAATAGATGTATTATTTTATAACTGTACGTAATCACTGCTTATTTCTTCTAAGTAAATATATACTAATTCGGTTGAGTGATGGTGATTTGGTTACGCGGGTTTTATACACATAAATATATTTGTAAATTTATTTTTTTCAGGTATTTTTTCTTTAAGTTTCTGTTCTTTCGTTTTTTGTGTGTTGCCATAAGTTAAGTTTTTTTTGTGAAAGAGAAAAACTGCCCTGCCAAAAACTACTTTCCAGTTTGGCTGGAAAGTGTATATTTGTTAAAAAAAATAAACGAACGATAATTTCAATGTGGTGTGATTTCTATTCTCATGACATTAAGAAATGCATTGTATGAATAAGAAAACAAGATTTAATATTATAAATTATCGTCTCAAAGTTTTCCTTTATTCTCTTTCTTCGAAAAAGTTTCTTCGCATTTTATATGAAAACTCAAGACATTTTACTATAGTATATTTACATTTAATTAAAGTATCTATATGCCATTTTGTTCAATGACTTTCTACCATTATATTAAAATAAAACAATTTGTTTTAGATTCTACGTGTATTTATAAGTTCGTCGATAGCTATTTCGCCTTGCTAGGGCATCTTCAAGACTATGACGGCGTGGAGTTTCTGTCGGGTTATATAGGTAGAGGGTTGAGCTTACAATTTTTTTGATTGGTCAGTATCTATAAACAGAGTATTAAACAATGGCAGTGGGTGGAGACTATAGTTAGACTTGACAATTGACTGACCAATCCCTAAATATGTTTGTATACAGGTAGTTATATTTGTTTATTGATATAGTTCTAAGAATTTTATTTTATTAGTGGGTTATTTTCTAGGTATAATGTTTGTTTATTTGTGGATATTACAATATAATATGTATTTTGCGGTACAGCTAGATAGAGGTAGTTATATTGTTTTATTGATGTATTTCTTATGTATTTATTTATTTATATAATGGCTATTCTTTTGATGTTAAAATATTTGAATTTTGAGAGGTTCCAGGGAAGAAGTGTGGTGAAGGTTGGATATGTAGATTATTTTGGTGACGTCTCGGTGGCAGGATTATGGATCTGAAACAATGAATTATTTTGGCAGAATCAAATCTATAGATTGTTAATTTCTAGATGGGATGACTTCAATTAGTGGAGATTTGTAGATATTAATTTGTTCATTGATTATGTTATAATTTTTATTATGTTTTGAAATTTCTAACTGTTCAAGAATATTCAGTCTTAAGCCCTTTTTTGAAAAGTGTAGTGGTAGTGGTTTATTGTTCGAGTCGATTTTGTGGTTGTTTTCAATTAGGTGTTTAGCAAATTGCGAATCGGTTTTGTTATTATGCCATGACTTTTTGTGTTCGTTGAACCTTTCTTCTATACTTCTACCAGTTTGGCCTATGTAAATGGCATCACAGTCATCGCAGGTTATTTTGTACACACCGCTTTTTTTAATGTTATCGATTTTGTCTTTAGAATTTTTTATTGTCATTCCGATATTATTGTTAGTTCTGTAGGTTACGTTAATTCCATAGTTTCTAAGTTTTTTCCCTAGTTTTAATGAAATATTGCCTGCGTAGTGGATACATTTAAAATTGGTTTTAGAGGGTTGATGTTTTGGATAAAATTGTCGTAGTGTGTGCTTGTTCATTTGTTTATTAAATAGGTTTTTAATGATATTTTTTGAAAAACCATTGTTTATTCCGATTGTCTCTATTGTTTTGTATTCTGTATCAAACTTGTGTTTATCAAGTGGGATGTTAATTAACCTATATAGCATTGAGTTATATGCAGCGAGCTTGTGAGACCATGGGTGTAAAGATTTTTCGTGTATAGTGGTATCTGTGTATGTGGGTTTTCGGTATATGTCAAAAGAGTGTCTATTATTGGTTCTTTGTATGCATAGGTCTAGGAAGTTGATTTTGCAGTCCTTTTCTGTTTCTAGTGTAAATGAAATATTTGTATGTAGTGAGTTAGCTAAGTTAAGGAATTGGTCTAATTGTCGGTTTGTTCCGTTGAAACCGATAAGTATATCGTCTACATACCGATAGTAATATATAATACATTTTTTTGAAATTGAATTTTTTAGTAGTTTATTCTCTATATGGTCCATAAATAGTTCGGCTAATAAGGGGCTTAGAGGTGATCCCATGGGGACTCCGTCTTTTTGTTCATAAAATTTATCTTTATAGGAGAAGTAGTTTGACTCTATGCAAATTTTCATTATTTCGTAGATCTCGTCTGCTATAATGGGTTGAACATTTCTTTTTTCCAGGGTATTTTTTATGATTTCTAGGGTATCTTTTATCGGTATGTTGGTGAATAAGCTTACTACGTCGACTTTCTACCATCTTGTAGGTAGTGACATGATCCCGTTGCTGTAGAAATTTTGGAACTTCTGATAAAAAAAAAACGCGACAAATAATTTTAGCAGTGTGATGTTAACCTGACACTGCCTAAAGAATTCTACAGATACCGAAACAGGTGGATCTGAAGGTGCAAGGTCAGGGCTATATGGCGGATGTATTATCACCTCCCAGCCAAACTCTGCTAATTTTCAAGTGGCTAAAGCTGTGTGTGGTCTAGCGTTATCGTGATGGGAGACTACACCCTTTCTATTGATCAATTCAGGCCGCTTTTTCTCTGCTTTAATCTCATCAGTTGTTGGCAATAGAGATCCGAATCGATGGTTCTGCCGGACGGTAAAAGCTCATAATGAACAATGCCCTTCCAATTCCACCATACACACAGCATCACTTTATTGCGAGTTAACCCGGGTTTTGCCCCAGTCTGTGAAGCCTGACCGACCTTTGACCACGACCTTTTTCGCACGTTCTTGTCGTACGTAATCCACTTTTCATCACCAGTTATAAATATCTTCAAAAACAATTCGGTTTCATTACGTCTCAAGGTCTCAATAAAGAATCGCTAATGATTACACGGTTCATTAGGTATCTTTCAGTGAGCTCACGTGGCACCCAAATATCGAGCTTTTTTGTATCCAGCTTTTTTCAAAAGGGTAAAAACTATTTTGTGGACTATTCCCAGTTCTTCAGCTATGTCTTAACTACTGATATGCCAATTTAGCTTCACTTTTTCAAAAATAGCGTCCATTTTATCCGTAACAGGGCGACCAGAGCAAGGTGTACCTTAGACATAATAATTCCCGGATTGAAAATGCTTAAACGAACTTTGTGCTACTCTTACGGCCGCTTTCTCCAAGGTCCCTCAAAATCGAACATCAGCTAAGTACCCATTCGAAACTTAAATCCTTAAGTGGCTTACTTAATAAATTTGCATTTCACCAACAAATAACAGCCACACTAAGCTAAGGTCAGGATTAGTTTTTGTTATGTTTCCGGTGAACATGAATATGGACTCAAGATAACGTTACTTTAAAAAATATGCAAATAAGAAATACATAATAAACTATAAAAATATTATTAAAATATTCTAACGTGTGAATTTCACGATTTTTACTCAATATATAAATTAATTATAAAAAAGTACTACTTTGATCTCATGAGTACAGGTAATTGCCGCTGGCGCCAACAGATGGCGCTAGCGGCGCTCGCTGTCAGGGTAGCCTTGTTTGTACACCAGTTTTTGTTTTTGACACATCATGTACAGACAGTTTATTTAGTATTCACACCAATTTAGTTATTTTATTTTAATATTTGTTACTTTTTTTAATATACAATGCAACTGGCTCATGCCAGCCGCAATTATAACTACAGACAAACCTAACCAATCTATTTTTACCAAACTTTTGTAGGTTTGGTTTAAAAAATCGGTGTACATCCTAGGATATACTCACTGTCATGGCTGTTTATTCGCTTCGCACTTGTTGATTGTTGAGATTGTTCGACACGGGACGCGCATATTTATCAGAGTATAATATTTAGCAGAGTATAATTATGGATAAACCAAGGAAACGTTCTACAAATTTTACCTCCAGTGAAAAAACTAAATTAGTTTCAAAAAACACGGCAATTACTTCAAAACAAACGGATGGAGCATGTCTATTCAACGATTTCACGAATCCAGCCATCTTCCAAGATGATAATAAACAAAATATAACTTAAATTTTACAAAAAAAAAGATAAATTCAATAATAAAACAACTCTGCGACGAAATCGTAACCCAAATATCTATCTGTCAAACGCGTTAAGTGACGCTTATGACGGTTAATCCACTAGAGACCGCCACTTAAAATTTTATGCGCCGACGTCGCTAAGCGAGGCTAAGATTGTTTGGTGAAGTGCAATTTTGCGCTAAGTGGTTCATAAATGTGATTTTTTAAGTTAAGGAGCCTTGGGGAAATCGGGCATTACTGACACTGCATTAGGTTCATGAACGTCACAATTTTTTTTTCGCAGATTGCGTTGCATTTTTTCTTTATTGTAATAAAATTTTAAAATGTATCGAATATCTTCATTAGATTCACTAATTTTGATAGAAATAAAAACAAATGAAAAATAGCTGGAAACAACATTTTATTAATTGTTTTTTTTTTAAATGCAACATTTTTAATGTCATCTAAACTAGCCAGATAAAAAATGGTACAAATTTATACATACTACCTATATGCGAAAAAAATTTCTATCCGACCTATTATACAAACGTAAGCATAAAGAAATAAACAGAATTATTTTTTTGCTGAGTAAATTGGAGACCTATGTAATCGATTATAATATAACACTTAAATGCATAAGTAATAATGTTATAACACATTTGTAAAGAAAGCTGAGGAATTTAAAATATTAACAGTAATTTTCATAGTTATCTGTATATGGCTACTAAATCATTTTTTGGTTTTAAAAATTCCGATTAATGATGAGCAAAGTCTTGCAGTTTACAATCCTAGACCGCTGTTAAACTTGAACGATCGAGAGCATTGAAATATTAAATGCTAGATATTTTTGGTCTTATGAAATGTCGTATAAATTTTCCGTCATTACAGGATCTTTTACAGAAAAATGGATTTTTAATTCATTCATTTTAAGTTATTTATCTAAAGTAATAAAACAATGATTTTGTTAGTGTTGTGTGTGTGCATGTGTGTGTTTGTCTCACGCCTTCTGAAAAACCAAGAGCAACTAAAAACGTAATTTATGTGGGAACATGTACCAGTATACCTGACGCAGTGTCACGCTAAAAAAAATGCCATAAAAATGCTGAATTATTAAAAATATTTAAATAATTATTTTTTTCATACAAAATTTTCCAAGCCATATCTTTCAAAAAAGTGTACTTTTTGCACGCAAATATCTGTTAATTTAAAAGTTAGAAGCACGTATTTACACGAATAAAATATATTTTCAAGTATAACTTAGCGTTTAAGTGAAAAACATGGTGAATATTTTGTATAATTATAATGTTAAACTTATTTTTAATGTAAGCGTTTTGTACATACAGCGTCGCCACGATTATCTCTTTCCATACAATATTTGTTATTTCTTACGAATGAAAATCTTCTTGAAAATAATAAACCTTTGAAATAAATGTGATTATGAAATAATAAAATCAAACACAAGACATTATAGCATGTTTTAAGACATATATTGTAAAAATGTGTTAATTATTAGTGAAGATATAGGCATAATAAAATTGCATAATTTGTAAATAATATTTGATTTTTCTGACAATTTTCATTTTTATGGCATCGAACAAACCAATGTAGGTACCTACATATTCCAAAAATGTACCAAACCATTTGATATTTTTTACATGTTGGAATGGTTACTATGGTTACGGACACATTCTGATGTTCAAATAAAATTTGTTATAAATCGAATGCGAATTAATTTAGAACATCATTGTAGGTAGGTACCTACATACCTAATACTAATTAAAACCAACAATATACTGATTTCGTATAGGAAAATTATTAAACTATTTTTAGGTTAACAACAATACATATTCAATATACAAACTATTTCCTATAGTGGAATTCTTCTTTTTCTTATTTTATGCAGACCTTGGGTGAGTTTTTAAACAAACTATTTCCTATAGTCTAATTCGTCTTCTTCCTTTATGTAGTCCTTTTGGTTAGTTTTTATGCAAACTATTTCCTTTAGTCTAATTCTTCGTTTTCTTATTTTATGTAGACCTTTGGGTGATTTTTTATACAAACTATATCCAGGAGTCTAATTCTTCTTCTACTTATTTTATATAGACTTTTGGGTCAATTTTTATACAAACTATTTCCTATAGTCTAATTTATCTTCTTCTTTTACGTATACATTTGGTTCAGTTTAATTACAAACTATTTCCTGGAGTTTAATTCTTCTTCCTCTTCTTTTGTGAAGTCATTTGGGACAGTTCATAAATAAACTATTTTTCTTTTTCTTAATTTATGTAGATCTTGGGTGAGATTTTATACAAATTATTTCCTATAGTCATCTTCTTCCTCTTCTTTTATGGAGCCCTTTGGGTGAGTTTTTATATAAACTTATTCCTATTATCTCATTCTTCTTCTTCTTATTTTATGTAGACCTTTGGGCCAGTTTTGATACCAACTATTTCTTTTAACGTAATTCTTCTTTTTCCAATTTTATGTAGACCTTTGTTGAATTTTATGTAAACTAATTTCCTAAAGTCTAATTTTTCCTGTTTTATGTAGACTAAGGAAGAGTTTTCACACAAACTTTTCCTTTAGTCTAATTCTTCTTTTTCTTATTTTATATAGACCTTGGGTGAGTTTTTATAAAAACTATTTCCTATGGTCTAATTCGTCTTCTTCTTCCTTTATGTAGAACTTTGGTTAGTTTTTATGCAAACTATTTCCTTTATAGTCTAATTCATCGTTTTCTTATTTTATGTAGACATTGGGTGAATTTTATATAAAATATTTCCTATACTACAATTCATCTTATCCTTCTTTTATGAAGACTTTTTGTTCAGATTTTAATATAATATATTTCCTATTGTGTAATTCTTCTATTTCATCTTTTATGTAGACCATTGGGTCAGTTTTCATTACAAACTATTTGTTATAGTCTTTTACTTCTTTTTTCTTTTTTTATTACGTCTTTTGCGTTAGTTTTAAGTCTAATAGTCTATTGTACAGAAATATTATAAACAACATGCACACTTGATGAAGATACATAAACGAATGGGATGTGACCAACACTAGAATCTTCTCAATCAATCGAAATTTACACCATTTATTATATCATCATACATTGCTTAATTTTCAATAACTACACATTTCATTTTGATGACAATATATAAAAAAATCGGGATTCTGGCCATTACTGGACTCTTCAAAACGATTATATTCAAATTAAAAACTATTTAACATAGTTAAAGTCTTCTTCTGAGTTGACAAACTGTAGGAGACTTGCTGTCGACAGGGCGGGATAGAGGCAGTTTCTTGAGGAGGCCAAGGCTCGCACCGGGCTGTAGCGCCATTGTAAAAAAAAAAGTCTTCTTCTTCTGTAATATAGACTTCTGTGTCAGTTTTAAGTCTATCAGTTTTATTGTGCAAAAATATAATAATAAAGTATATGCACACTTGACGAAAAATTTAAAAACAAATGGGATGTGACCAACACTAGAATCTTTTCAGTACTTTTGTTTAATCAAGTTTTAAACCATTTCCCATCATCCAAAATTACTAAATATTTAAATCACATTATTTGCGTTCGATGACAATACATAAAAATAGGGGTTGTGGCCAAAACCAAACTCTTTACAACGTTGTCTCTTTATAATCAGTCATATTTAAAACCATTTCCCATAGTCCATGCGTGCAGAAATTCTATGTACCTACTTATATATAAAAGCAAATGGGTTGTGGCAATCACTTGAAGATTTTACACCGCTTAAACTCAATTAAATTTCTAACTACTTTTCGACATAGTACGAATTTGCATAAATTTTGTGTGACAATATTATATAAACGATTGCTTATTCCTTCTCTAATTTACATTCTTGGCCAACGGCGGGACATAAAAGCTAGTTCACAATAAAAGCGTTATGTTATATTCCAAATCAAGGTAGGTATTCAGGTTTTTTTTATTTGGTTTTGAACACTTTATCGGTATTGTACTTCTCGACATTTGAATTTGTGGATCACTATTTACAAACAAATTTGGTATGTGTACATTTCCTTACAATGTGCAAAATTTCCTAGGGTATTTTCAATTTATTGCAGAAATAAATTGGAAACATTCCGGAAAGAGATCGATATTACGCAACGGGTGGAACTATGACGTTCGTATTTTTCGGGATACATTCTTTGTGTTTCATTCCCGGGAATATAAATTAAATGCTGGATAAGTGATACCCGTACAAGAATATTAGTCAAGACCAATGATGTCAATTCAAGATAACAAATATATAAATAAATATTTTGACAAAGGAAAAAATAAAAGAAAGGTATGAAAAGATGCGTTCACGACAACAGTTTTATAATACATGTCTATTATTAAATAACTAACTTGGCTTTTTTAGATGATATAGACCATAAATAATTATTTTTGATATATATCAAAACACGTTACTCGAACGATTAACTCTGGATATTTTTGACGGGGGAGAAGACTGTTCAACGGTGAAGGAATATTTTACATAATAAACATACTCTATCTAGGAAGCCTAGTTTAAAGCAAGTAGGTAATTCAACTCTTGAATATTCATTCCTCGGAGTAGTCTTTCTTACTTGACAAGTTATTGACGTTATACTCGACATAGTAATGAAGCTGGAAAGTTATAAATTTGGACACTCCAGAGTTCTCTATTAGGCTCATGTTTAAATGGATGAAATTATATTTATTTATTTATTTATTCTTCATAGAGTGTTATACAGTCAATACAATTTATAAAAAAACAACAATGCATTGCTGATTTAGTGGACCAGTGAAAACTCCATACATTAATCAATAGGACAACCGCAAAAAATTACAAATTAAAAATACATACAAACTTGACTATTCATATAAAAAGCAAAACAAAAGCTGCTCAGACCAAAGCACTACGTAAGATTGGAGGAGACAGCTTTCCTAAACCCACTGAGAGAACTCGCAGAGATGTCGAGTGTATTAAAGAATGCATTGTATACCGTGCAAGCACGGTGCACAAAAGCATTCTGGGTGTAGTTATTATTACACTTGGGAATATAGAAGGTGTTTGGATATCGGGTTGCTCTGCTCGGACAGTGAAAACAGATTTTTTTTAGCAAGTCTGGGGAATCCACAAAATTATTAACTTACTTAAACATATATTCTGACGATATGAAAATATTTATGGCGGTCCGTAGCATTGACGATTGTTTGAAACTCCAAGAAGATTTAAATCGGCTCAAGACTTACTGTAACAACAATAACCTAATTTTAAATGTATCCAAATGTCTCTGTATTTCATTCACTAGAAATCGCAATATACATAATTAATTTCAAATATATGATGAAATTTTTTTGATAAGAAAATTGTCTGTAAGAGATCTTGGTGTTGCACTTGACACTAAATTAATGTACAATGAACATTTTGATAACATAATCTCGAAGGCTTCTAGCATGTTGGGTTTCATCCTCAGATTATCTAAATCTTTTCGCAATCTTAATACATTAATCTTATTATATTACATATATGTTAGACCCCACCTCGAATTTGCCTCCGAAATATGGAATCCTATCCACGTGACTAAGTCACACCGATTGGAAAGAGTGCAGCATACATTTTTAAATTACCTCAACTTTCGTTCATATCACAGATTTGCATCTAAATCAGGTATTTTAACAGCCTACAACATTGACACATTGGAACTTAGACGTACTGTTACTGACCAAATGACATTGTACAAAATTCTAAATTACATAATTGACTCACCCGACATATTAAAATTAATTCCTTTTCATGTCCCGATGCGAAGTGGCAGACGTAACACCCTATTCTACACAGACAGAGCGCGTACCACTACAGGGCAGAACGCATTCATTGTGCGGGCTTGCAATAGTTACAACAATAACTTTGCAGGCCTGGACATGTTTGATAGTACCCGATCGGCATACAGAAGTCGGTTGATTAATGTTTTGCAAGTGAATGATAATAAATTGATTAAAAAAGTATATTTACGCATTCCTCCTCACCCATCCTTAGCATCCACATCCTTCCCACATTTCATTACTTATTCAAAACTTTTTCTGGTTTTTTTTTAGTACTTACTATTTGATATTTTGTTTTTTTTTATTTTTTATTTTTCTAGTCATTTTTTTTTTCTCTCTTTTGAACTTGTTACTTATATACATTTGTGAACTTGTTACTTATATACACCTGTGATGAGCATGTAATTGGTCTCATTTTTGTACATCTTTTCTTTTATATAATTTTCAATTTGACTGTATACTTATCCAAATAAATAAATAAATAAATATTCAATATCAAGTAGAGTCCTGCGGAGGGGACACAAACGTCTGCTCGCGCCTGCCCGGGCTTTGCCCCACCTATGAATAGGGGAGATTCACGCTCCTCGGACCCCACGGATATTTTAAGTATGAACATAATATAAAGTATAATATAATATATGAACATGTAGGTACTATCAAGGTAGGCAAATCCACCTACCTTACTTTCTTTTCTCCTTTACTTTCAGTATGACGAATGCGAAGCATTTGCTACCTGTCGGCCTCGTGTGATCTTCTTAACTTCGTTATCTGCCAGCTCCTTCTTTCATCAGCTGCCGGCTGCTTCCTTCGTCATTTGGCCAATGATCATATAGTAACCCTTATTGATTCTTTTTTTCCCGCGGCTTGGAGAGTTCACGAACGAGCTGCCTGAAAATAAACATCGAGGACATATTATAAATACGCGACAACATCGACAGAATTATTACATAAATTATAATATCTGTATTGTGTGTCCTTGAGTATGATTTCAAGTGAATTGTCATTCTTCTTCTTCGGCCTGTTTTTTTTTTTCCATTCTTGGACATCGGCCTCCCCCTTAATACTCCACAACTCCACGTCTTGGGTACACTGCATCCATCTGTCATTAACGCGGTGTAATCCTAGCATTAAATGAACATCAATTTGTATTTTACTTACTCCATGTGAAATGAATGTTCCACTGAATGTTAACGTTTAACCCATTCTATCTAACAAAATATTGTGTGTCACC
Source organism: Molanna angustata (assembly GCA_963576475.1). Taxonomy (NCBI): domain Eukaryota; kingdom Metazoa; phylum Arthropoda; class Insecta; order Trichoptera; family Molannidae; genus Molanna; species Molanna angustata. The sequence continues at coordinate 22,014,421 of OY754969.1, read as the reverse complement.
AATTCAAACATTCAATATTCATTCGGGATAATGTCGGTCCGCCAGAGAAATTTAACAGTCAACTGCGGCCGATGACGAGATGTAAAACCACTTTGAAAGCGCCAAGCTCAAAATTCAATCGGGAAACCCTCTTTCAGGATATACCTATTTGTATCCACAACTCTATGTCGGGTCTCTTCAACAGGGAGGGAGCTGAGGTAGAAGCCTATCGGAAAACAAAGTTACGGGCATACGTCCACTGCACACCTTGTATCAGCACGACTCCTTGTCGGGTTTCCTAAGGATGGGGCGAGTAGAAGCAGTTACCACTAGGAAAGACAACGAACCACGTTTGAAATTGATTCAGGACTTTCTCGCCGGAACCGTGTCGATATTGCTTCTCGATGAAAATCCCCACACAATCAATTTAAATTTTATAGATACAAAATCACTCCTTCTAATAATGAATCCCATAGAGGTGTTTGTGTGTTGTATAAATAAATACATAGAAGTAGAAATATAAGGGAAATAAATATACAGATAAACCCTTAGATTATATTACATTATAATTCTATGGATAAAACATTGTAAATTTCCTAAAATAATCACTGGAACAAGGATATTTCATAAATAAACAAAATGAAAGCACAATTTTCAAAATATCTAAGAAACATGTAAAATATCACTCACCTCAGAATACTTGGTAAATCGATCTAGCAATATCTATGTAATTGTGTTATTGGATCCCTCCAAACATCACCTGCAAATCCGAAAGTCCTTCTCTACTTCGAAGCTAAATCGAAAAGACCCTGAACGATCGTCACATATTTATAACTTCATTCTCTCCTCAAAAACAATACAATTTCACAATAAAACCCTACTATTGCATCATATTATAGCAACAAGCTCTATCTGCAGTATATTTTACGTAGCCAAAATATCTGTCTACTACCTCGAACCTGCATTCCGTTTGTTAAATGAGATTGCCAGTAGGCGACATTAGTCTTGTGTATACTCGTTCAATTTGAAATCCCCTACCGATTAATGCTTCCGCAAAATTAAATTCAAAACCGTCTATCCCCAGAAAAGTGTGATTATTATTATAGGTAATATACTTATTTAGTTTTCCTCTCGATTGGATAAAATGAGGATTCTCTCATTAATGTTAGCTGATTTCTATATCGTTTCGTTAACTAATTATAATATGGCGCAATCATTAACCTATTATCATAAATTATTACCCCAATTATTTTACACAAAATAATTACACTTCCCTAGTTCAGCCCAATACCGATTCACATTTACGCCAAATAATTGCGCCAATTATTCTACACAAAATAATCACACTTCCCAAGATCAGCCCAATACCGATTCACATTTACGCCAAATAATTGCGCCAATTATTCTACACAAAATAATCACACTTCCCTAGATCAGCCCAATACCGATTCACATTTACGCCAAATAATTACCCCAATTAGTCTACATAAAATAATCACACTTCCCTAGATAAGCCCAATTCACCCCAAATAATTATGCCATTAACGCCAAATAATTACGCCAATTATTCTACACAAAATAATCACACTTCCCTAGATCAGCCCAATACCGATTTACATTTACGATTTATACTGATTTAAGTATATTTGATTTACGCGGATTCAAATTCCAACCAACGGCCTATCATCATGTCAATCGAATCCTCGCCTAGAACCTTTCAACGATTGGAAAAGATTTCCTCCGAGGCAAAATTTCGCGAGCGTATATTCGTCTGATTCAGAATTGATAAAATTAAACGATTAATTCAATACGATCTTGAAATGAATTTGATATGAAATGCACCTATAACTACTTAATTAGACTCTCCCGAAATAGATTACATATTATTTTTCACGAAATACAGTTATTTAACAACCTTGTAATATTTCACACGAGCTATGACAGCCGTACTGTTTAATCGCCTTGCTCAAAAAGATGTCTCGCCCTCTGCAGGCCAATTCTATAGACCCCCTCCAGGAAACCATCTCACACGAACTCCCGTTCGTCACCTGCAATATACAGGACCTCACCTCAAAATAGGCATACAACCCTCACAAGAAGGCCGCGCGGCAGCAAACTGCATAGAATATTAAATTCCTATATGAAATATAAATTATGAAACTAATAGTTTGAGAGACTATGGATTTAATGAACCGTTCCAACTATATTTATATAGCATGCTGTTCTTGGCTTTTGTCACTCTAGGTACTATATAGGTATTCCATCCCACGCAAGGTACAAAGGGGAGAGATGGTTCATTGGGCACTATTTTACACTTTCAATTTCAGAATTCATACTTTCAAGAAAAACACATACAATTTTCTTTAGATCATTAAGAGTAACTATATTTTTTCTAAGACTATTCAAAAATGGCCAAACCTTCCTCTGGTAGAGAAATTTGGCCACACTATTGGCAGGTTTGAGCACTTTACTCAATAAACCTTCTAAGCAACATATTTGTAATATTTGTGCATATTTGAAATGGAAATGTTGTGTGCAGTAAACACAAAAACTTAAAGGAAATAATTTTTAATACATTGAAATAAATATACAACGTCGTGTTACGCATGTGTTACGTTTTTATTTGACGAAATTTACTCGAAATGTTCTCATGCATTTTAAACTTAGGTGTTCCTCACTACTGCCCAATGGTCCCAGCTCTCCCCGACATAGGTACTTTAAATATGCATGTTTACACGACATGCCGAAATGTATATTTCAGACTTTAGAGGGAATATTAATCACTATCAAGAAGGTCAAAAACAAAGATGTTCACAGCTTAGTCAAGGTATTTGATATTCGCCAATAATAATTTATTGAATCTGGCGGAGTGAATGAATTATACGATGGAACAGAACCTAAACGGTAATTTGCATTGACACGGCATACTTAAACTCCTTCAAATAATATTTGTTTATGAACGGAATAAATATTTTCAAACAATTCGATATAAGACCGAAGCTTCGTATAACATTGGTAAACTCGAGAACTTCTTCTTACAATTCTACAAAAAAATAATCTCCAAAATTTGACAGTTGACAGCCGAAAATAGATACATGTGTGTCAGAACAGACGATGTTCACTGAACGGCTGAGGGGTTCATATCCGCATTGCTATTGCCCATAGGAACCATGTCAGGAGACATTGGTCGGGCCCGTTTAACGTCGGTAACCGTGGATGTGACACCTGGAGTGCCGAAATGGATCGACGTAGCACCATTCGACGAGAGTCCCGTCTTTCTGGATCGTTGACAATGCTTAATTTGAAAAGTGCTCCAAACTTTGTTAAGTCGCGCTGGACCCTGGAGCAATAGCCTGCAGTTCATTGAAACTATCTCGCCGCCGTTATATTTACAACATGAAACATTTACCTACATATATTAATCGTTGCGGACGTATAGTTTTATTTTTTTGACAATTACAAACGCAATTTTGTCATATGACTTGGTCCTTATCCCGTGTGACATTTCATTCTAGTCTAAACTTTGTTAACAGAGTCGGACCGTGAAATGTGGTGAAATTTTTTCGTGAATATTCTATGTGAACATTTTACAAACAAACAATGGTGACATTTAAAATGAGCTCGTCCAATACGCCTGTTCAGAAAAGGATATCATTGGAATATACAAAGGTCGCTCATTGTAACCTTGTAACCCGATTTTGTAACCTTGTTCATTCTGCTACAAGATCTTCAATTGCCCAAGCACTTTGATCTGCCCATGACCATCTGACATTGAGAGAGTGTAGCCGCCTTCCTCAGTTATAAGGCAAAGATAATGGATAAAGAAGAACATACAAAAAAATGAACTTTGTTCTTTCCTTTTCATGACGATTTAATAGTTGATGAGCAAATGGAAGAACAAGACCAGGTTGGTTTTTTTAATGTTGTACTTGAAGTGTTTTCGCGATTTTAATTTTCATGTATTTTGTTTAAGGCATAGCGTGTTTGTTAGTGCAGCATGAAAAGAATGGAATCATGCTGAAAATCTGCTGTCCAGGAGCTTGTCCTGATGCTCAGCCGGGAATTCAACCCGGTATGAAGTAATATATTGAATTATATCTATTTGTTTAAAGCATGGCATGTTATTGTTGTGGCGTGTTATTAAATAAACAATATTGATAATATCATAAATAAAGCAAATAAGATGTTAGGATTTATTATTCGCACATGCCGGCCATTCAGTTATATTAATATTAAAACCTTACACACTTTATACACCACATACATACGCCCTCAGCTAGAATTCTGTACTCAAATTTGGTCTTATTTCTACGCAGTACAAATCACAAGAATCGAGAAAGTACAGCGAAAATTCATAAACTATATAAATCACAAATTTCACCTTAACTTCAAAAATTATCGACAGTCACTTAAATATCATAGTTTTGATGCGCTTGAATGTAGGAGAGTTTTACACGACCAATCGCTGCTGCATAAAATTTTGAATAATACCATAGACTCACCTGAACTTTTCAACCTAGTACTTAGGTATCCATGTTCCAGGTATAATGGTTCCCAGACCTCAATTACTTCATGTTCTAACAAGTAGAACGAATATCATGAAAAATTCGACTTACTTACTTTACTTTACTTTTTGTATGGCTACGGCTTTTCCTGCGCCTTTGGCTGCGTCATTGAGTACCGATTTATGCAGTTCGTCAGTATTTGTAATTGTAGAAGGTTTAAATTTAAATTTTTCTCCCTTGGGGGGGTCGTCAGGATGGTCTTTAGAAAGACCTTTTTTGCCGAAATGGCCGTGAGGTCCGCAGACGTACGGCCGCCGGTTTTGTGCTATTTCGTTTCGTGCAATTTTCTTTTTATTTCTCATTTTGTTTTAGTTTTCTAAGATTTTGAAGAAGAAAAAAAAAATTAGATATTCGTTTTCCTTTTGTTTCTATCCCTTTCAGGGCACTACTTACAGGGGAGACCACGAGAAGGTATAGCACATCCTCAATTCGACAATTTTATTACACGCATATGCAGCCATCCTCAAACCACGAGAAGGTATAGCACATCCTCAAATTCGACAATTTTATTTCACGCATATGCAGCCAATATAACTATACATTCTCAGCTGAGATAGACATATTCAACGCAAAATATTATAGATTTAGACATGTTTTGAAGGTGATGCGCAATCAATATCCCTCTGTCCTGCCTCCTAGTCTCTCTTCTCTCCTTTCTCTTCCCTTCCGCAGTTGTTGTATATGTGTGTATGTATATATATGTATGTATGTATGTGTGTGCGTGTGTGTGGTGGTGTGTATGAGGGTGTGTTCCTATGAGTATGTGAGGGTGTGTATGAAGGTGTGTGTATGAATATTTTTGGCTTGTAAACTGTTATTTGTACTACCTATAAATGAGCTGTAGCTTCCCAAAGAAAATAAATAAATAAATATAGTGCAGCATGCCAAGAATGGAGTCATGTTAAAAAACAAGGACTTGTCTCGATGCTCCTCCGGGAATTAAACCAGGTAAGAGGTAGGTAATAGTTTATACCAATTCTATATACTGTAGGTTAATTATTCGCTGCTTCAGCACAGATTCTTTTCTATTGAAAAAAAAAATCATTCTTTTTATAAGTATAAGACACTTATACTTATAAAAACATATTATGATAGTTGCATGATAAGATGGGTCGATGGCAGAGCGGTTAGCGCGCTGGGCTAGTAATCCCGTGGTAGCAAGTTCGAATCCTGCCTCGACCGATTTCGTTCACCTATAGCACAAGCATTTATGCTTATTTTAGGGAACGTAGGAAGATGTATACGTACTTGTTTAACAAGGACATATTAATTTTAAAAAAAATATTATATTAAAAGGTATTATGTAGGTGGGTACTAATAAATAAAATATTTTTTACAATTTATTTGAATAAAATGTTTTGGTGAAATAACTGAACTACGACATGATCCGTTGATATTATATATTCCAAAAAGTATATAATACCTAGGGATAATATAGGTACTCATTGTACGGCACGGTATGGGTTCAGAATTCAATGGTATTAATTTCATATTATTATAGCTTCAGGATACAGAAATAGCCATCAGTTTTTTATATTTCAAAAAGGATTTAAAAGTAACAATCCACATTGATATTTTACGTGATTTGAATTGAGATAAAATCTTCAATTAACTGTCATATGCCTTATATTGTTTGTTGTAAGATAATGGAATTGTCAAAGGTTACGTTACGATATTTTTCCTTCTCACGTGGATTACACAAACAATGCTATATTACGTTATCTGATGAACGCTTATCTTCCATAAAAACGGAAGTCCGCTTTGTCAGAGAAATTCACACCTCAGAATAAGAGTTATTTCATAATATATGTATCTACTAAATCTTATTAGGGTAGGTATAGTATATTACGCTGTATGTAATAGGTAGGTATATTAGTAAGCCTGATTAGCTGCAATATGTATAGCAAGTACGCTAGAACAGAGGTGGCGGAATGGGAGTATTCGGGTATCTCTATAATATGCATTATCCAACTACGGTCGATTTGTTCAAGAGAATTTCTTTACTCTTAAAAGTTTTGAACTTACACTAAAAGTTTTGAACAATTTTATGAAAACAAAGTATTTACTATACTTTAACTTTAATATTCGTACGAGACACAGCCTAAATGTTCTACTCCGAATTCTGAACAAATATGCTGCGTAGTAGTCTCTATGTTGGTGATTTTTGACATCAGTTTTGGAAAAACCGTGAAAAATATAGACACGGCATACAATTCTCGCATATCTTGGCTTGATACTTTGTCGATATGTTAAGATAAATGATTTCTCTTTAACAAATCGGCAGTTGGACAGCAAATTTGTTTGCACTTTTAATTTTATTTACACTGACAGCGTTGACTATGTGGAATTCCATTTTTAAATAAACTAGTTGCATGTAACACATGAGATCCAACTGTCGATAGCGATAGTATGTATAGTTAAAGAATAAGTACCAAACTATAAACCCATAAATACAAATTATTGAATATTTTGAGATATTTTATTTTCTATACAACACATGTAGGTATGTATGTCAAGATAGGATAGTATGGAGGTCAGTCCTTTTTCCTAGCCAGAATATGAAAATAGCATGGTGGTATGGAGATTAAGTATCAAACTATTAAGTCTTTTTTGAAATTGTGTATATACGACGGCCATACAAATTGTTTGAAGCGATGTCGTCACTAAATTCAATTTTTACAAAAATTGTTAAAAAAAATCAAGATGTACTACTACAATGTTAATATTTTTTATACAAAATTAAATTATCTAGTTGGGGTGTTGCGGATATTTCAATATTTATAAAAACTTTTTAAATATAGGCAGTTAAACACATACATTTATCATAAAAAAAATATTTTTCTTAATAAAAAATGTTAAAGAATTTTTGGAATTTTTTCGAATAAATCAATTTGAGATTTTTTATTTGTCTATGTTCTTACTAATTTTTGGCGTTTAAGCTTTAATGGTTTCTGAGATATATGGAAAAATAAAGTAAAAATGCAAAAGTTGATAACCCTTGACTGAAACGAAAATTCATAATTCTGAGTAAAGTTTTATAGGCCTATAACTATTTATACGTTCTGAAATTTAGGGTTCTGTAAATTGAGCGGATCAAAAGTTATAAAGGACACACACACACACACACACACACACACACAAACACACACACACACACACACACACACACACACACACACACACACACACACACACACACACACACACACACACACACGGACTCACTTAATATTCTACTCCGAATTCTGTTTAAATCCGTATATTTATGTATTTTATTTTTTAATGGTGAAATTGCAAATACATTATATTGTCTACTATTAAACGATTGTACTCTATAATTGATTAATTCAAGTAAGTCAGGACAGTCTATTAAATTATGTAAGATTTTGTACAGAAATAAAATTCCACTGAGAGTTCTACGATCACTTAAAGAACCAATTTTATAATGCATAGCGGCTATGTTGTAATTTAAAAACCTATTATATGTTCTATAATTTAATTCTATACGAAGAATATGAATATTATAAGATTGACTCCATATTATTGATCCAAATTCTAATATACTGTGTACAAAAGCTGTATATAGAACTTTAAGAACACATTCGTCTCTGAACGGTTTGGACACTAATAATAAAACCTAACATTTTATACGCGAAGCCTCTAAGTTGGTGTTTTTTGACTTCAAAGATGGAAAAGCTGTGAAAAATATAGACCCTGCATACAAATCTTGCATATCTTGGGTTGAAACTTTGTCGATAGGTTTGAACAAATCGACAGATGGATAATATAAATGTGGCAGAGCGGTTAGCGCGCTGGGTTAGTAAACCAGTAGTCGCGAGCTCGAATCCTGCCACGACCGATTTCATTCACATATTGCACAAGTATTTATACTTTATTTAGGGAATGTATGAGGATGTATATGATCTTGTTTCATGGACATATTCAATCTTTAAAAATAAAAATAAAAACAAAAACAAACTGAATCGCACTGACGTATCTGGATATAATATTTTTGTGACAATATTAACTGAGTGTTTTCATCAAATCACTGTTTCAGCAACAGCCTAGTCTCGTTTCCATAAATATGGCAACGCTAGGCAGTTTAGGGTTAAAATCTGATGTTTGTATAATATGTTGTTCAAGTAATACACAGTTAAATATGCCACTGTGTGATCACCTTATTTATGCGTGATTGGTAGAGTTGTCACTGAAGTTCAATGAAAACAACAACATAATGATGCACGTGGATCAGAGATCATGGCTGGAAAATTTTACTAAATATCATCCTCCATCAATTTAAACGATACATGCCTCAGCCCTCACTAATTTGTACGTCGCATGAGCCGGTGTAAATTATTTCTCATCTTTATGTTATCTTTTATTTTATTAATTAATTTTAACAAAAGTTTCCTAATCCCAATTACAGAATAATTGGGATCTCACTAGCCTAAAGGCTATCATTGAGTTTCCATATAAATAAATCAAGAACAAATTGTACATTCTAAGGTGTTGTTATGGGCAGCGTGGAGGGACGGAGATCTCGTGGTCGCTCACCGACCAGGTCTTCGGTGACTGGTGCTCTGCGTTCAGCCCAAAACAGATTGGCATGGAGGCGGGCCATACGTGTGGCGACAGACTACAGCCGCTATCCTCAGTCATGAGGAAAAGGACGAATGAAAGGAATGAAGGTACAATATTGAAATTATATAATAATAAAAATAATAGTAGGTAACTTTTATTTAGACGTAAAAATACAAAATTAATACATCTAGTGTAAACAAAAAGTATATAATTTTTTTTTATACAATAATAAATTATGGTATAGAGTATGACACTAAATTATTTAAACATGTAAAAGTATGGAGAATGGGTTAATATTTTTTAACTATGTGTTCAGCACCTAGCCTACGAAAGGTGGCAAGTAGTTTCTTTTAAGTTTGGTGGCAAACTATTATACATTTTGAGAACTTTATGGTATAAACAATTTTGTGTACTTGTTAATCTCGTTTTTGGAAGTCTAAAATCTTGACATCCTCTCGTAGGGTAAGTGTAATATGCTAGTTGCGGGTAACACATGAGATCCAACTGTCGATGGCGATAGTACCTATGTATAATTGAAGAATACGTTTCAAACTATAAACACAAATTGAGTGAGATATTGTGTAGTGTATACTGCTTTACAAATTGTATGAAATAATGTCGTCCTTAAATTCAATTTTTATTAAAATTGTCAAAAAGTTTCAGATGTACTACAACAATGTTCGTATTTTTTATAGAAAATTAAATTATCTAGTTGGGAATCGGCTTTCTTCGATATTTATAAAAAAATTGGAAATATAGGATGATAAACACATAAATTTTATTATAAAAATGTTTTTCTTAATAAAAAATGTTCTAGAAACTCTGGAGCTTTGAAAAAAATGAACCTCAAATTCATTTTGAAAAAAAAATGAATTTGAGGTTTTGTGTTTGTCTATAAGTTTGTATTTGTCTATTTTCAGCGTTCTAGCTTTTATTGTGTTTGAGATATATGGAAAAACAAAATAAAAATTCAAAAGTAGATAACCCCTAACCGAGACAAAAAATTAAAATTCCGAGAATAAAAGTTTTGTAGGCCTATAATTTTCTATATATTCTGAAATTTTAGGCTTTGTGCATTGAGTGGATCAAAAGTTATAAGGAGGGGACGGATACACACACACACATTAAATTTTCTACTCCGAATTCTGAGTAAATCCATATATGGAACATATATGCTGTGAAGCTCTAAGTTGGTGTTTTTTGACTTCAAAATTAAAAATAATATTCATACTAACCCTACATACAAACAATTGAAAATAATATTCATACTAACCCTAAACAATTTTTTACCTACATTAAAAACAAAACTAAAACCCACAATATACCACAAACCATGTTTTACCGAGATAAAACGTGTCATGGTAACGAGGAAATCTGTACACTTTTTTCTGACTACTTCAAATCTGTTTTTAATGTTTCATCTCAAACCCACACTTACAATCAGACATTTAATAATTCTTCTTCACATTCGTCTGTCAGCGCTATTGGAAAAATCCAAATTAATCATTCTGAAGCCAGCAAGTATCTAAAACAAATTGATAAAAATAAAGGATCTGGCAGTGACAATATTGCCCCTTATTTCGTAGTTCAATGTGCTGACCAATTAAGTGTGCCCATCTCAATTATTTTCAACAAGTCGACGAATGATGGGAAATTCCCGTCGAAATTCAAAGAAGCTCTAATATCACCTATTCACAAATCCAAATCAAAAAATGATATCGAGAACTACCGTCCTATATCCATCCTATCTGTGTTTAGCAAAACTTTTGAAAAAATTGTATTGGATCATATCTATTCTATAATCACTCCCCATATAGGCAATCACCAACATGGATTTCTCAAAAAGAGATCCGTTCTTACAAATTTATTAAATTTCACTGAATATGTATCAGATAATATGAACAAGCAGTTGCAAGTTGACGCTATATATACGGATTTTTCTAAAGCGTTTGACCGGGTCGATCACAATATACTTATACAAAAACTATACAAAGTGGGAATTCATGGTGATCTCCTCCGATGGTTCGATTCATATATAAGAAACAGACAACAGGCTGTGGTCGTGGGAAGTCATAGATCCAACTTCATTTGCGCTCCGTCAGGTGTGCCGCAAGGTTCACACCTGGGACCAATCCTCTTCAACATATACATACACGATATCCAAAACTGCTTCCAGTTTTCATCCTGTTCGGGTTTCGCAGATGACATGAAAATTTATCTAGCAATTAAAAATATAAATGACTGTTATAAATTACAAAACGATCTAAACAACCTATCCTTGTACTGTAATATAAACAAATTAGATATCAACGTATCGAAATGTGCTTTATTATGTATAACGCGTAAAAGAAATTCTATAGCATACCCATACTCTATTAATAACTCCATGCTGAAGAAAGTTGACCACATAAGAGATCTGGGAATAATAATAGATGACAAATTAACATATGAACAACACATACAAACCATCACAAATAAAGCCTATCAAATGCTCGGTTTCGTTATCCGTAGCTGTAAACAATTCAAAAACATTAATACACTAAAAACACTATACTTTACATACATTCGCCCTCACCTGGAATTCTGTACGCCAATATGGAACCCTCATTACAAAGTCTACATTAATCAAATAGAAAATATTCAAAAAACCTTTTTGAAACACTTGGAGAGGCGCCTTTATGTTGAACACACTAATTATAATACTTCTACCAGAAACTTCAATATGACTACATTACAAAACAGGAGACTTTATTTTGACCAAATATCACTTTACAAAATTTGCAATAACTTGATTGACTCGCCGGACATACTCAATAATATATCACTCCATATACCAAATAGACATACCCGCTCACATAATTTATTTCACTTACCAGTATGCCACACTAATTACAGATACTTTGCACCTTTGTTTAGAATTCAGCGAGATTACAATACACATTTCAAACACACGGACATTTTTCACGACACATTACTGCATTATCAAAAACAGATAAAGATGTTCTTAAACCCTAACACACAATCCAACAATCCCCTCCTCAATTACTAATGATCCCTCCTTGTCATCATAAAACATATTATGTACCTACTTGTTTTTTTCTTATATTATTGTACTTTCATATTATTATTATTTTTTATGTATCTTTTCTCTCTCTTTTTTTTAAATTGATGTTACTTGTTGTATAATTTTTTTTTTCATAACTAAGTATGTAACCAAACATTATACATTCACAAATGTAAATAGAAGAAAGCATTTTTGGCTATGTTAACATTTAAAAACAGAATTGTAAATGATATAATTAACAGCTGTAGCTTTCTGAGAGTAAATAAATAAATAAATAAATAAATAAAAAAAACCGTGTAAAATATAGACTCTGCATACAAATCTCGCGTATCTTGGCTCAATACTTTGTTGATACATTCATATGAATATAAACACATACATACAAATACACATGTTCACACATGTGATTTAGCCTTTATAAATTATCACTATTGTTAAGGCTGAGCTACATTTACTATGGTAGGTAAAGTTTTCAATCCTCATTTTAGGGAGGTACATGCATCTACGACTTCATTTTGCAGGTTCATGTCAAAGATTTACATATAACATACACCATGATGGGGTACACCGTGAGTCATGGCATATTGCGCATTTGATATCTTGGTTGGCAACATATTGCAGTTTTCCATACATTTCAACACTTCCTAGATGACTGTTAATTAAATCTTAATGAACAAAGTGTTTTTTCGACAAATATATCCGAAAACTTGATGAGCCCTCTCTCCGACCACGAGGAAACATCAAAGCCAATGTGAGGAAGAAAAGGAGACAAATGATGGTGACACTATGAAATTGTAGTAGTACGGCGCATTTATTCAAAAATCATCATAGTTGGTCCATGGCAATTAAATAATAAAAAAAAACAAACAAACACAACAACAACAGAGTACAAATAACAAAACAAAACGAAGAATAACAGTCCAACTCTCAAACACAACCGAGCACGAAGAGACGCCGACCAGAAGGTGCAGCCCCAGGGTACAGTGACATCCTTTCTCCAGGCATGTCACTGTCTTCCACGTGGTGGCTGAAAGTCCGGCGGGGCCCAGCCTCTGCGTCAGGCTGGCAGGTCCTTGTCGTACCCGGCGTAGTTCCTCTTCTCCTCTGCCAGACAGTCACCCATGGCTGGCTCCGTGCCACACGGCAACGCTATGAAGAAGCATCTCGACAGAGGTGGCAGGCCAGCTGGGAGCCTCACCGGAGGCGAACCGACGCCCCATTCGACACGGAAAGCCCCTCGTGGTCCAATCTGCGAGCCGCCGCGTTCCCTGCTGCGGTGGCCCAATACTGCGCCCTGCCTCCACGCCTCTGCCCTGTTTATGCCCTCATCTTGGCTCCGTAGCACCGGCAGCGTCCATGCGCGTGACGTGTCCTGTCAAAAGGAGCTCCTGCGTCGTCGAAAATATGGCCGCCATCGGGAGCACATGTCGACCGATGACGGCGTCACACCAAACCGTCCGTCGCCCACCAGAGTTGAACGCCAAGAGAGCGCGCGCCATAGCGCGTGCTAGCTGCTAGCTGCAAGTTTCGTTGCTTGCCCGCAACGAGCGCTAGCTGCTTTTAGAAATGTTGCCGTGGATAAAAATTAAAAGTATTGTTTTTCGGCAAAATTTATTCTCGGGCATAACAATTATTCACATTAGTCGTTATTCTCTATACAAAAACAATGCTTTCTGCCCACCTTGTTATCAAAAGACCACTTCGATTTTCACTTCGATTCATACGAAATTTGCTAACTGATACATCGAGTGTATTATATGAAAATCTATGGTTCATGTAAGTATTACGTAATAAGAGCAAAAATTATATACCTGTCATTGATATAAGGAGGGAAATATTTTAACTAGCCGTTTTCAATATTAAATTTTTCAAAAATAATTTGAATTAATTTTATAAGCAGTGCTACGACTTGATCGAGAAACAAAATGTTCCACAATTTTTACTCTCCACACTATGGAATAGTGTAGTCATGATTTCACAATTTTTAATCGTATTTTTTTACATTAATTTCTCAACGGGTATCATGTAGAAAGTGCACACTGTGAGTTTCGTCGTGACTCGTGATGTGTTTGTATGTATGGCGTACGCCGTACGGATTATCCTTTTTGTGTCCTCTCTACAGCCCAAACTATAAGTCCGATCGACTTCATATTAACATCATATTTATAAAGTACATAGACCTAGAGCTGATTATTTTTCATCATTTACGTTGTTTTTTTAGTGTAATCTCTGCAGCCCAAGTCCGATTGACTTCATATTGATATCATATATGTAAAGTCCATAAACTTAGAGCTGATTAATTTTCCATAGATATCCGTTAATTTCTTCTCTATTATTTCATCTGTCCAAATTTTCAAAATGATCTCATGGTCTGGAAAATCGAGGTATTTTTATACAGTTTGAAATTTTGATACAACAAAAATACACAAAATAAAAAATATCAATGTGAAATAAATTTCATATTTGTATGAAAAATGTATATAACAGAAGTAAAATAGCTTCTGTATGGAAAAATTGAGTGATCAACTTCATATTGATATTGTATGTGTCTCTATAGACAAGTGTATTTTTTACTCTCCACTTCTACCTTCCTCAACCGAACACCGCATTCTTCTATCTTGACACATATGTACATCGCCTCATAAACATTAATACACTGTCTCATACATGCTCATCTTACTAGAAATGCAATTTTACTTAAAATTTCTCAACTGGTATCATGTAGAAAATACATAGGTACTATGAGTTTCGTGACAATGTTTTATTGTGAATGGTGTATTGTGAAAACTTTTGTCCTCTGGGAATCTTATATTTTATTTGTTAGAATCGAAAAGAAATGTACAATTTTTTTTTTCAATTTATGAAACGGTCACTTCATGATATAACTCCATAATCAACTAAAATTATGAAAAAAATATATTTAATTTTACTTTCTACTTAAACTTTTCGCAAACGCGACTCCCATTAACCGGTATCGCTCTATGCTGAGCATCGTCAGAATGGTGAACAATAGTGATGAATATATAGATGGTCTTCATCATTATTATCCACCTTTCTGAAGATGCTCAGCATAGAGCGATATCGAGTCGCGTTTGCGAAGATTTAAGTAGAACGTAAAATTAAATATATTTTTTTCATAATTTTAGTTAAATGTACTTCATAAAAATGCATTTTGAGATTGTCAACATTTCAAGAAGAAAAAATGAATACTTATTATGGTGTGGAGAATTTAGTGTTGGCTACAACCCACTCGTTTAAATACGTGAGGAGGTGTATGTAGCTTAATTCTGTGTAATTATTCATGAAGATAAATATTAGATTTAGAAATCTTTAAGACTAAAATTAACTAAGTACCTAATCGTATTAATATTTACATAAATTAAAGACAATTATTGAATGTTCATTAATCTTAGATGATGATTTATATATTTTTAAGATTAAGACATAATGATAACGTATGAGGATCGTGTGACGGGTAGTCTGCGGAGTTTCGTTTAACAAGTTTGTCTTGCTTTTATCTTAAAAAGTATAAATCATTACTTTATCATAATCTAATGTAAATCCTACTCTATGTTGAATCGTAAAAAAATGTTAAGCTCAATGTTCACTAGTAATAAATATTTGTATAAATTATTTCTAATGTCTGAAGCTGATCTTAATCTTACTTTAATCAACGTCGCGAGTATCCTTTGCTGGTCTGTTCAACATTATCAATATGAACAATTTAGACACAAAATTATCAAGATCCATTAGTATTTTGATGCATAAAATATGTATGAATATTGCGAAATCAGCAAAAAAAAAAAAACGAGTGGGTTGTGACCAACGCTAAACTCCTCACTAACAAGTCATTTTATATAGTAGTCAAATTTTGTATGGAAAATTTTCAGCATGTACATGAAATGAGTTTGTTAAATTATTTTTTATGTAAATATTTTATTACGAAAACTTGATAACTCTTCAATGCCATTTTATGAAAGTGATGTGCCTTTTTACCAATTTGAAAATAAAAATTTTAAGTTTCGTGAGCTTGAGGACATTTTTTAATATTTGACATTTAAAAAAATTGAGAAGCACTATTCAGATATCCTTCAAAATCTAATGGGGTCTAAGTGAGTATTAGATGTACATATTTGCAAAATTAAAAAAATATCGAATGAGTACTTTAGTCATTAATCGATAAAGGAAAAAAAAAACACGCCGTACCTACATAGCACACAGCACACAACACATAGCACACATTGTGATGAAACTTTCAGAATAAAATCTCAGCATGCTACTAGTTGATAATCTGCAATAAAAAAATACCCTTAAAAATTGAAAAACCATAACTCCCCACTATATCCCCTTGGGTTTGTGAGGAGTAAAAATGACTAGTATAAAATCTGTTATTTTTTGCATGCAGTAAAATATTTCACTAATGAAGCGATAATATGATGTAGATTGTTATTAACTATAAAATCATGTTTGTCTTTGGCGTCTTAGTGAATCGTTTCAGTTATTCTCGTGTTGTTTAGGTGGAACACTGAATGACAGATAGAATTCAACAAAGTAGTTTTATAAATAGGAAACCGACAAGATTATGTATTAAAGATAGATTATTGATACTATCAAAGGAAAAAATATTGAGTTTAGGGTCACTTTGAAATATTTGACAATTATAAAATTGAGAAGCACTTTTCATAAATCGTTCAAAATCTAATGGGGTCTAAGCGAATATTAGGTATACATATTTGCAAAATTTGAAAAGAATTGAATGAGTACTTTAGTCTATAATGACTATAATGAATAAAGTAAATCTATAATGTATAAAAATAAAGTAAGTCTATAATGAATAAAGTAAAATAAACACGCCGTACATAGCACACAGCACATAGCACACACACACACACACACACACACACACACACACACACACACACACAGATAAATTCTGATGAAACTTTCAGAATTCAATCTCAGCATGATACTAGTTGAAAATCTGCGATAAAAAAAATACCCTTAAAATTGCGAAATCATAACTCCCCACTATATCCCCTTGGGTAAGTGAGGAGTAATAATCAATTATATCGAATAAAAATCATAGTTCATTTATTACAATTAAATGCTTATTTCTGTGATCGTATTTTGAAATTTATCATTTTAGTTATTGACAATTCAAAACATAATTATTGACTTGAAACAAACAAGTAATTTTTAAACCGGAAACATCAACACGATATTGATATTGGATGTTTAAATTAAATTATGACAAGTAACAAATATTGTGACGCCTTTTGTGGCTCAGTTAGATCATCTGACATCTGACATAGAGGTCACGGGTTCGACTACCGACTGAAAAAAAACACTTTATTTCAAATTGTTGTCAATGGCATTTGTATATTTTTTAAAATCCATATATCAGTAATAAACAAGTGTTTTTTCGAATATTTTTTTAATTGCATATACCTACGCAAAATTGGATTTTTTTCCCTTTCGGGGGTCAAATGATATTTGTATTGACAAACATTTTTTTAACATCTCAATAGAGACGAAGTTGGGATATTGTAGAAGAACCAGGAACTCGAGGCACCTACAGGGCTTACGACCTGTCATCGGCTGGTTTATGTGATCACTTTATGCGCTTGCGCAACGTTCACCAGTTATGCCTTCTTATTGAGTTCCATTATCAATGTAATTTTTGAAAGTTCTATATTTTTGAATAGTGTGTAATATTTCACCTGATAATAAGGAACTATGCTATTGCCATCTATGCAGTAACGGAAAAGCGTTTTTGTAACGCCATCTATTGAGAAGTTTTTTGTTTACTTTTTGTATTTTATATGACCTATGATAATGTTTTGTGAACGTCCTTAAAGAACAAAATAGTTCTTCATCATTTTAGTTTGAATACGTTTTCTTCACGACTAAATCCCGTCTTACTGAATTTATTTCAGATTTCATGATGCTAAGGATTGATTGAAAGAGATAACCTCATGGCAGTAAACGTATATTAATTATACGAGGAAAACTTTGTACATTAATTAAAAAAATATATTTACAAACGATCTTTAAAAACATAAAATATCTTCTTTTTAAATTGCAAAATTCGGAACACGGAATTCGGAAAAAAAACGCGCCCTTTATCCTCTCAAAAAATTTACTTCATTAATTAAGGCTTAAGTATCCGCCCTTTCATAATATATATGTAAGTTCCACTAAACTAATGCGATTTTTTTCCTTCGAATACCTTCGATTACCATCTGCAGCTCATTTCAAATAGTTGAGGCCAATTCATAATTTAGAGATTGTAAAATTCGTGACTTCTAGATTTCTACGAAATTAATCAAATAGATTATTCGAACATCCTACTGATCCGATCTCATTCGTTTTATTTATAACAAATGAATTTGATAAAATACAAAAACAGAAATAATTCTGAAATATAATATTGACGAGAATACAAAAATAGACATAATGAAAAACGAAAGTTACATATCTTTATGTTTCTTTATATATCTACGTTTTGTCGGCCTTCGTGGCTCAGTTGGTTTGGTATCTGACTCAAACGCCCCGGGTTCGATTCCCGGAGGAGACACAGTTTTTAATTGTGTTTTCAGTATGGATCTGTGATACGATTAAAATCCTAAGGCTCCAGAACTTCTTATATTGGTTGCGTGTTAAATTAATATTTGACATACCTACCTACCTGCTAGTTGCCCGAGAAGTCATAATTAAATAAACATTATTGCAGTATATAAAAATAAAAATAATAATAATAAACACTTCCTTGCACCCTGCGCAAGTGGCGATTTTATAGCCGTATGGCAATTTCTTCCAACTAACCAGTGTTTCCAGCCCAGAGAAGCAATATTTGCGTGAGAAATAAATTTAAATAAATTTCTCCTCAGCTGGGATGTTATACGCCGACTTGCACAAAAATATGAAAAGTCTTTGGCACAGATATCGGGTGGGTTCTCTGGTCTGAACCCAAGCCCTTCAGGGAATTTAAATAATTTGTTAATTGTTTAGTAGGCCGTGATGTCCTTGGATCCCTCCGTCATGCCGTGCCCATATTAATTATTCTTTATTCAAATATCAGAAGGTATCATTGCACAATCAAACAATTGCAAATAGTAATTTCAATTTAATTCTGTCTTTTTACAAATGTTCAAAATCACACAATTTTATCACAAAAAGTATCTTATAACAATTTCCATACATATAGTGTGTCTTTGACATTTCGACTCACCAAGTCTCGTCAGGCTGGCTAGAATTACCAGCAACAACTTCGGTCACTCGGCGATTCCCACAAATACATACGAGTGCCATTGGCCAATAAGGCAAAACGAAGAAAAAAGAAAAGACCTAAATCAGTCTTCAATCGTCCAGACACTTATAAAGTTGCGCTATTTTTATACGCTTACTTTTATATAACAATTTCTATAAAACAGGAAAAATACATATTTTTCACTTCGAATCTGACAGCTCCCACCACAAAAAAAAAGCCGCCATGATCTGTCTGAATTTTCTTCATTCCAAAAACTTTTGTTTATTTATGATTTATTAAATTTACTTCTTTATTCAAATTATTTGAATAAAGGTATCTATATTAAAATTATTTTATACTACTTGGGTTCCTACTGCGAAGTTTAATATTCTAATTTTGATTCATAACATTTACCTCCCTCGTCACAGAAAAATTAAAATTTTATCAACAGAAATATTTTAATTTTTATTAGGGTCACCCCATTCCTAAAAACTTATGGTCTCCCCATTAATTGAAGCTTACACAAAATATAACCTTACATAACAAGACAAATATTTAACATAGAACTCTTATCAATAAACATTTTAAATTCAGCAATAAAAATAAACAACTTACACATTCAACATAATTCAATTAAATGAAGCTTACACAAAATATAACCTAACATAACAAGACAAATATTTTACATAGAACTCTTATCAATAAACATTTTAATTCAGGAATAAAAGAAACAACTTACACATTTAACATAATTCAATTAAATGAAGCTTAAACAAAATATAACCTAACATAACAAGACAAATATTTTACATAAAACTCTTAACAATTAACATTTGAGATTCAGCAATTAAAATCAACAACTTACACATTTAACATAATAAATTTATCAATTATTCACAACACAAAAATTATTTACACCTCAAATATGAGCAATACGATTTTACACAGAATAGGTACTTTTACAAGCTTCTCACTGTTGAGATGTGAACATTCAGAACACTCCAAGGATTCATTATAATTTCTCCTAAATCTAACTTTATGACGTCATAATACAATACCCAAAAATAAATTAATGTCCTCATTTTATTTAACCAAATCATTAATTCGCCAAAATCATAGCAAGTATTAGGCACCTACTTTTCTAGTCTTGTGATTCTATTTTGATCAAATCTTTGACATGATAACTGCCCGATATCTTTCCGTCCATATCACTAAGTACATAAACTACATCAGATTTCTTTTCCACAATTACATTTTGGACGAACCGTGGTGCTAATTTATGAGAGAAATACTTTAAGGCGTCAGATTGACAATGATTTCGTCTCCATACTTTGTCTCCTACCTGGTATACTACATGTTTTCTTCTTAAGTTGTATTGCTTTGACGAGTTCTGAAAAGATAAAAGAAGCTGGTCCTGCACCTCATCATAAATTTGTGCTAGTTCTTTAAGTTTTCCTGCATATGGTTTTCTAGAAGTTTCTTTAATATTGCTCTCGGGTTCACTATTTTCATTAACAGTGTCTCTATGCAACGATCCGTTCATTACGTGTTCTCTACCGTGCATCAAGAAATAAGGTGAGTAATTAGTGGTAACATTTACCATATTATTCATCGCGCTTGTGAACGCTCTCAAATTCTTGGTCCAGTTTCGTTGATCCTCATTAATTTTAATGGCCAACATAGTCTCTATAGTCTTATTAAAACTCTCTACTACATTATTCTGTGGATGATAGTAAGGATTTAAAAATGTTACAGGCACATCATACTTTTTCAATAAAGACCGGTATTCTTTGGAAACGAATTGCTTTCCATTATCAGATACTATCACTTTTGGCACACCCCATGGCAAAAATATTTCTTGCTCCAAACATTTTACTACAGCGGCTGCAGTGGCCTTGCGTAACGAAAATGCCCATACATATTTAGAAAACACGTCTACGCAACTTAGGATAAAAACATGTCCAGAATAACTTCGCGGTAATGGTCCTATTAGATCTATGCTTAACATCTTCATTGGCCTATCTACCAATTTTGGATTGGACATTAGTCCCAATGGCGCAGAAGTAGAATGTTTATATGCCTTGCAAACTTTGCATCTACCAATCACTCGTTTAACATCTCTATACATACCTGGCCAGAAATAAGTTTTCTGTATCTTTTTGACTGTTTTAAATACGCCAGGATGGCAGGATGTTTCAGATTCATGTATTCGGAAAATAAGTTCGTTGCGAAGTGGTTGTGGTATAACTTGTTTCCATTGATAGGGTTCTAGCAAAGCGCAATCGCTTTTGCAAAATCGGTACAACTGGTCTTCCATAATTTGATAATTTTTAAATCTTTGCGGATTTTCTTTGCATCCTCGACGTATCATGTGGTACCACTCATCATTTACAAAGGGATCTATTTCAAGAACATCTATTTCAACAGGCCGTATCCGGGAGAGCGCGTCTGGAGCCACGTGCTCAGAGCCTTTCCTGTGTATTATATTAAAATTAAATTGCGACAATCTGGTCGCCCACCTAGCCAATCGTCCACTAGGGTTTTCCAAGGTAGTTAGCCAACGGAGGCTAGAATGATCCGTGACTATCGTGAAAGCCGATCCTTCTACGTAGCCTCTAAAATGCTCTACAGATTCAATTACGGCTAACATTTCTTTCTCAGTTGTGCCATAATTCTTTTCGTGTTTCTTCAAGGAACGGGAGAAATATGCTATTGGATGTTCAGATCCTTCTAATATCTGTGTGAGTATGCCACCAATTCCATAACTCGATGCATCACAATGAATAATGAATGGTTCTGTAAAGTTGGGTGAAGCTAAGACCGGAGCGGTTACCATAGCCTTTTTGAGTCCATTAAAAGCATCCTCTGCTACGGAAGACCAAACGAAATTTGAAATGTTACCCCTTTTTCCAGTTAATTTTGTGAGAGGTGCCGCTAAATCAGCAAAATTCTCGATAAATCTCCTGTAATATGAGCATAGCCCCAAAAAACCTTTTAGTTCTTTTGAATTCTTTGGTGTTGGGAAGTTTTGTATACTTTCTATTTTAGCGGGATCCGTCCTCAAACCTTTTTCATCCACTATGTAACCTAAATATCTAAGTTCTTTTCTTACAAATTCAGATTTTTTCAAATTCACTGTAAACCCAGCTTCTCGTAATTTATTAGCAACACTTTTTAATAGATCCATGTGTTCTTCAAAACTTTCTGACACAATGATCAGGTCATCCAAGTATACGAATACTTGCCCATTGAATTCAGGTCCAAACAACATATCCATCGTTCTTTGAAGCTCCTGGGGTGCGCAAGTTAATCCAAACGCAAGACGAACAAATTCAAACAGTCCCCTTGATTGTATGCTGAAAGCTGTCTTTTCGCAGGACTCGGGAGTCAAAGGAATCTGCCAAAATGCCTTTGATAAATCTACTGAAGAAATGTATTTCCCGCGCCCTAAATTGGCTAAAATCGTGTTTATATAAGGTAATGGATAAGAATCCTTCTTCGTAACTGCATTTAGTTTTCGACTGTCAATACATAATCTTAGTGTTCCATCGCGTTTGGGAACCATAATGACAGGATTTGACCATGCAGATCGTGAGGGTCTAACAACACCCAATTCCAACATTTCGTCTAGTTCTTTTTCCACTAAAGCTTGCCGGACGGGCGAAAGAGGATAGTATCTCTGTTTGATAGGAGGGCCCTCGGTAACGATGTTATGTTGCACTAAATTTGTACATCCCAATCCTCTCTTTTCATATGAAATATCTTCAAACATTGAGTATACTTTTGATAATTCATCTCGCTGTTCTACACTTAGAGTCTCCAAATTAGATAAAACGTGAATTTCCGAAAACTCCTCTCTTGGGTTGATCAAAACAGCTTCCGTTTCTTTTTCTTGACTATCAACGCTCTTCTTTTCGGGTGAAGGTAGATTTTCTTCATTTGACTTTCCCATAGATTCAACGAAGTTTGTTACATTAGTTTTATCAGTAATTTCCGTCGTTTTCTCTTTTGGTTCTACAACAACTTCTGTCGTTTTGCTCTCCAACTTAGAAGCAATTTCCTCCAACCATTTCACAGCGGATCTTCGATAATTTCTAACATATTCATTTCCTTCAAGGTCAATTTGATCTAATTCAAGAATAGCCCTCGTGATCATTTCATCTAGATATAAATACGTTTTGTCCGTTTTCTTCAACGAAATAAAAGGCTCACGGTTCTTTATTAAACGGTACATATCCATACATATAGTATGCATGATGGTAAGCTTTTTATTAACTGATTGTTCTTCCAAAACATCCGGAATCGTGGGGACTTTAGTATCCTCACTTATTTTTGGCTCAAAAAAACCCATATCGATGACCGTTTCCTCATCAACCCGAGCCAAGTTAAAAACTTCCAAGGCTATTTCAAAATAGCGCCAAAACGGAATGCCCAACAAAAAATCAGCAAATAATCCATCAACTATATGGAACTCCAATTCTACGGTCCGACCTTTAAATGTAACTGGCATGACTGCCAAGCCTTTTGAGGTCGTAACCACGTAACCAACTGATTAAACGAATACATTTCTACTGTATTATCTGTGCGAGGAAAATATTTATTTAAATATTTACAAAAAACTGCCTCACTAATACAATTGGCCGATGCGCCACTGTCAAGAAGACCAGTAAAATATTGGTTCTGAATCTGAAAGTTTACATAAGGACGCGCGTCACCCTTTGGTATGTTGCAAATATTATTTATTAACTTTTGTGTTTTAAAATTTTTCTGAAATTTTTCAACCATTTCCAGCCAGCTCTTCCATTCATTTTTACAGATATCCGATGGTGGCCGACCGCTTACAAGTTTTTTTGAATTTCTTTTATTCCTTAAAAGTGACTGTTCTTGATTGTATCCTTTTGATTCGCGACGAACTGATAATAAATTATCATTTTCCTTTGACTTACTACCCCAAGATGTCTCATTGGGCCTTCTATCCTCATTTATGTCACGAATTTCTGGGAAAGAAGACACTCTAGGTAAATCTATTGCGTTATGCCTTTCTTTTTCCGAAGCAAACTCTATCGCAGGTTGTTGCCTACGATTATCGCTAGACGTCTGTAAACTTCGCTGTCGCAAAAAACAATTTCGCTGAATGTGTCCACTTTTGTTACAAAAATAACATTTAATATCGTAGTTTCTATACGCAGGTATCGCAATTTCACGTGATGGAGTGCTGGGTCTATGTTCTGCATAACCGATAGTGTTTTTAGTTTCTCTTACAATCTGAGGAGCTTCTAACGGGACGTCGTAAATATCAAATTGCTTAAGACATTTTAATAATGATTCTACAGATTCAAAATTTTGAATCGCTAATATTGGGGCATATTTTGAATGGAGCCCTC
This sequence comes from Molanna angustata, assembly GCA_963576475.1. NCBI lineage: Eukaryota > Metazoa > Arthropoda > Insecta > Trichoptera > Molannidae > Molanna > Molanna angustata. Next base: position 21,989,599 of record OY754969.1, on the reverse strand, counting down.
TTTTTATGCAATTTAAAAATTCTTTTTCAGCCAATTGATCATTCAATGACCTGTTAACATACATATTTCGTAACACAAAATCTGTTCCCGATTCCAGTGTTAATTGTTTTGAATTATAAATTTCTAACTTCTTCCTAAACTCGTCTTGCTCGTTGCCAAAATGAGAAAAAAACAACTCCTCAAAATTATCCCACGATAAAGAAGAATCACGATCAGAATTGATTGATCTGAACCAATACAATGCTGATTCAGTCAAAAGTTCGGGTAAACCCTGAACTACCCTATCTAAAGATATACCCCGCGACTTAGACAATTCTTTCAATCTTACAACAAATTCACGCGGATCCGTTTTTCCGGCAAAAGTTACATTCCAGGTATGAAAGTTTGCTGGATACGTAATACAATCACATCTTTTAATCGAGCAAGATTTCACCACGTCACGTGACTTTTTTTCTTTTCTTATAAATTCCTCCGAATCTGATTCGTCTTTAAAATCTGACAATGCTACATTGAATCGGGTAGCCTGAGCGCGCATTTCTCTAATGTGTTTAGCTGGTTTTATTTTTCTCATTTTTAACTCCCAAAATAATTCTTCTTTGGTACACTTGGCCACGTTCTGAATCTTCACACTCATAGAATCCCGGACAGAATCCATTTTATAGAAAAAAAGATGTAACAAAGTTATTTTAAATACAAAGTACCTACACAAAAAAATGCACAATTAAACACAAAATAATATAGGTACATACATATTCATATACATACGAAATCATCACAAAACAAAGTTACAAAGTCAGCAACACAAAATCAAAAAAAATCCGCGATATTTGAATCCTGGTATTCACAGCACCATTTTGTTATACGCCGACTTGCACAAAAATATGAAAAGTCTTTGGCACAGATATCGGGTGGGTTCTCTGGTCTGAACCCAAGCCCTTCAGGGAATTTAAATAATTTGTTAATTGTTTAGTAGGCCGTGATGTCCTTGGATCCCTCCGTCATGCCGTGCCCATATTAATTATTCTTTATTCAAATATCAGAAGGTATCATTGCACAATCAAACAATTGCAAATAGTAATTTCAATTTAATTCTGTCTTTTTACAAATGTTCAAAATCACACAATTTTATCACAAAAAGTATCTTATAACAATTTCCATACATATAGTGTGTCTTTGACATTTCGACTCACCAAGTCTCGTCAGGCTGGCTAGAATTACCAGCAACAACTTCGGTCACTCGGCGATTCCCACAAATACATACGAGTGCCATTGGCCAATAAGGCAAAACGAAGAAAAAAGAAAAGACCTAAATCAGTCTTCAATCGTCCAGACACTTATAAAGTTGCGCTATTTTTATACGCTTACTTTTATATAACAATTTCTATAAAACAGGAAAAATACATATTTTTCACTTCGAATCTGACAGCTCCCACCACAAAAAAAAAGCCGCCATGATCTGTCTGAATTTTCTTCATTCCAAAAACTTTTGTTTATTTATGATTTATTAAATTTACTTCTTTATTCAAATTATTTGAATAAAGGTATCTATATTAAAATTATTTTATACTACTTGGGTTCCTACTGCGAAGTTTAATATTCTAATTTTGATTCATAACAGGGAATCGAACCCAAGACGCACGCACAGAAACCGAACGGCTTGCCAACTGAGCCACGGCGGTCGTAGGTACATCTCAAACTATTCCTAATAATATTTGTAAAATCTGAATTTAGTGTCGACATCCTTTCATGTAATTTGTAGGTATGTATGTATGTTTGGAGATTAAGTATCAAACTATTAAGAGTCCTCGTAGATATTGTGCCATACAAATTGTATGAAACGATGTCGTAACTAAATTCATTTTTTTATAAAAAATGTTAAAAAAATAATTAGAATAATACCAACTACTAAAATGGATATATTTTTTATAAAAAAATAAATTATCTAGTTAAGGTGTTTTGTATTTGTCTATATTAATTTTTAGCTTTCTAGCTTTTATAGTTTTTGAGATATATGAAAAAATACATCGAGATTCTGAGTATAAAAGTTATGTAGGCTTAAAATTTTCTATACTTTCTGAAATTTGAGGCTCTGTAAATCGACAGAAGGACACACACACACCCAGATACACTAATGTTCTACTCCGAATTCCGAGTATATCCATGTTTGGACGATATAGGCTGCGAAGCTTCTATGTAAGTTGGTGTCTTTTGACTTCAAAGTTAAAAAACCGTGCAAATCTCTATTACCTACTATTATTACTGCATACAATTCTTTCAAACGGGACTAATATCAATAAGTAATGTCGATTCATTAAGAGAAATAAATTCTTTTCAACGAATCGACAGTTGGAAAAATAAATATCTTCAAATATTCAATAATTTGAATTAAATGGTTTATAGTTTAGTACGTATTCTTCAACTATAGGTACATTTATCTATCGCCATCGAAAATTGGATCTCATGTGTAACATGCAACTATGTAGTATAGGTCTCCTATGTCGGTGTACATATGTATTAACAAATCATGATCTTTTAACCCTTTCATATTTATAATATATTATATTGTATGGATCCGAAAGGCGGTCGAAATCATAAAGTTGTTTATTAGTAGATATATCAAGTACATGAATAGTAGGTATGTATGTATAAATATTTCAACATCACTATGTCTCAGATAATATTTTTCTTCGACAGCTGTCAGAAAGTTCCGTGATGAGTCTCAGTACTAATTTGAGGAAAACAACTTAATTAAACTTATTTTTAAATTCATTCTTATAAAGTTATTGTATTACAAATGAAAAGCATTCGTATTGTTTTATTCGTTACCAGTGGTTTTCACATTATGTATTTTGTTTAAGTTTTCACATTATTTATTTTGTTTCACATTATGTATTTTGTTTAGTAGGCTATATAGTATATTTTGAAAATAATTTCCCCAGTACCCTCAAAAGGTACGTCTTTAAAATAACGAACAGTTTGTATTTACATCTTTATTCTATTGCATGAGTTTTTTACTCCTCACTAACACAAGGTGATATAGTGGGGAGTTATGATTTCGCAATTTTTAAGGGTATTTTTTTTTTTTGCAGATTATCAACTAGTATCATGCTGAGATTGTATTCTGAAAGTTTCATCACAATGTATCTGTGTGTGTGTGCAGTGTGCTATGTGCTATGTACGGCGTGTTCATTTTACTTTATCGATTATAGACTAAAGTACTCATTCGATTCTATTCAAATTTTGCAAATTTGTATATCTAATGCTCACTTAGATCCCATTAGATTTTGAACGATATATGAATAGTGCTTCTCAATTTTTTTAACTGTCAAATATTTCAAAGTGACCCCAAGCTCAGGAAACTTAAAATTTGAAATTTTTATTTTCAAATAGGTAAAAAGGCTCATCACTTTCATAAAATGGCATTCAAGAAATATCAACTTTTCATAATAAAATAAAAAAATAATTAAACAAACTCATTTCATAAAATCGCTGAAAATTTTCCATACAAAATTTGAGTACGGAACATCTTTGACTAGGTATATACCAAAGACCTTATAATAATATGTACTGACTAAAGGTAATATAGTGAAATTTGCTCTGTTTATGTTAAATTATTATTTAATTTTACTCTTTTACATCATTTTTCATAATATCTTATATGAATATTAGGAAAATGTTTATTTTATCAGTTTTTTTTAGAAACCGAACGTCATGATAGTTTATTTTCTAGGAATATACTAGTTACAAATAAATATTTTGTGTTTTTTTACATACATACTATCATGCCTTGTTCATATTGAGGTAGGCAGAGAGAACTGAGCGCCATACTTTCCTTTCCTGATATACTTTTCTCGCTTCACTTAATCCAAACATTGCCTCATGCACACTCTCCTACTATCTACACATCAGATTCCATTCATGTGATTTAAATGAGTCTTTCTCGACCGACCTCTATCTCTTATTCCGCATCTTTTAGCCATGTATAATTTTTTTGTCAACTGTTCTTCATCTGTTCTTTCTATGTGGCCGAACCACTTAAGGACATATATTATATTTTTATTTTGCATGTGGTGTCCTTTTCCAACATACATTCTGTTCTTGTGCTTACTTTTTTTATTCAATCACACATCGTCTTATTACACATTTGTCTGAGAGACCTCATTTCAACGGCAGTTATTCTACTTGGGAAACTTGATGTTTTACTATGTTGTTTTGAAAAATATATAAAAAGAACATTATTTACATTGAATAACATTCATGTATTCTCAATGTAACATAAAGAAATTAAGTTTATAAAAAATAACAAAACAAATAATATTCATCAACTACTAATTTCCCATGTAAAGTTTGAATTTAGAACAACTTGTATAGACTTAATATTGATTTTTGAAATCATAATATTGTGTATGTTCATCATGAGTAACAAACAACTATATTTTTCCAGACCAGCCATAACATGTCATGCATAGAAAGCTTTCATATTACTATATATAATTTATATTTCACAAAGTATGCTTTTGAAAAATTTCTTTTAGAATTTTTGGTTTATTGTCTTAAAATTATGCACAAAAGCTAAATAAATATTTCATGGTATTAGTTAAAGCAGCACTTCAGAGATCAAGTGAATTTTTTTTCCTATATTATGTTTAGTATTATATATTAAAAGTGTTCTTTGATTGACCAGACTCTATTGAGCAGTCTCTCTCGCACCCACACATTTACAGATCTATGTCACTGTGCACTACGAGCTCAGGAGATTAGTCTGTGTATAATAAATCGTTAAATTTTAGTGACTTTATATATATATATATATATATATATATATATATATATATATATATATATATATATATATATATATATATATATATATATATATATATATATATATATATATATATATATATATATATATATATATATATATATATATATATATATATATATATATATATATATATATATATATATATATATATATATATATATATATATATATATATATATATATATATATATATATATATATATATATATATATATATATATATATATATATATATATATATATATATATATATATATATATATATATATATATATATATATATATATATATATATATATATATATATATATATATATATATATATATATATATATATATATATATATATATATATATATATATATATATATATATGTTGTTTTTCTTCAGGCTCTCGCGGAGGGGTGTAAATGATGTATCCGTTTCTCGGGTACTCCGCGTCGTGTTTGTTTGGTTTCTGGTGAAACCTTGTCTTCGACGTTTCAGCCGTACGTTGACGGCCATCCTCAGGAAGTCAGGTGCTTCGTCTGTAGTCTCTGGCTGCGGCGACCAACCCTCCTCGCCGCAGCCAGAGACTACAGACGAAGCACCTGACTTCCTGAGGATGGCCGTCAACGTACGGCTGAAACGTCGAAGACAAGGTTTCACCAGAAACCAAACAAACACGACGCGGAGTACCCGAGAAACGGATACATCATATATATATATATATATATATATATATATATATATATATATATATATATATATATATATATATATATATATATATATATATATATATATATATATATATATATATATATATATATATATATATATATATATATATATATATATATATATATATATATATATATATATATATATATATATATATATATATATATATATATATATATATATATATATATATATATATATATATATATATATATATATATATATATATATATATATATATATATATATATATATATATATATATATATATATATATATATATATATATATATATATATATATATTTGTAAAATAGAATAGCTTTATAAAGAAATGCTTTTACTCATAAGCAAAATTTGAATGAAAAACAGCTTTTGTTATACTGAATGAGGGCAATATAGAAATATTATTTTCAATATTTGTCTTGTTTGTAGTAAATCATTTGTCTAATTTAATTATTATATTTATAAAATTTCTCATACCTAATGTATGTGATTCTTATACATACCATAATGCCATGATCCTCACATGGTAGACAGAGAAAACTGAATGCCATATATCTTGACACACAATCATCGCCTCGTCAACATTCATACACCTTCTTATACATGTTTATCTGTTCTTCACGCTTCTAACCTTTTCGTCTTTCAAAATACCATTCACATGGTCATGCCATCCCTTTCTTGGGCGGCATTGATTTCTCATTTCATTCCTATGCGCATTGTATATTTTCTTCGTCAGGCATTCCTCATTCATTCTCCCCATGTGGCCAATTAATGAATGAAATGAATTCATCATTTTCATTCTATTAATGACATCTATCTTCATCTTAAATTCTATTACAGATTCATCTTAGTGATCTCATTTAAACTGCATTTATTCTGCTTTCATGTGACTTCTGCCATGTCCAGGTTTCACTTGCATACATCAAGGTTGGCACTTTTAAGATAGCGTTATCAATGGCATCTTTAGCATCCTTTGATATGTTGCGGTCATTCATAACTGGTCTAAGTGCTCCATTCTCTCTGTTTCTTGCCATAACTCTTCTTTCGATCTCTTTATCAATCCGTCCATTCCGGTGTTCCGTTGCTTCCCAAATAGACATATTCGTCTACTTGCTTGAGCCATTTGTTCTCTAATTTTATTTGGTACGCTGTTCTGCTTTCACTCTTTTGAAACACCATTTGAACTTCGATTTGCTGGCATCCATTCTCAGTACGTTCTCTTTACATCCTTCATATACTATACTTACTGAATTGTCAACGTTTTGACATTTCTCATATACCTACTAAAATTCAGACAGATAAATTTAAACGAATCGGAATGGGACATATTATGAATATTTCGATTTGTGTGATAGATTTTGTATTTTAATGAATTATTGTGTTGTTTTTCTTTTTAATTGTTGTGTTGTTTAATACGAGTTTTATGTTTTATTTTTACCATATTTTTATAATGGCTAAGAGGCCGTGTATGTGAATATAAATAAATAAATTTCAGACCCTTGCTATCCTCCATAAAAGTTCTGATGCAACATTCAACGTATAGATTGAAGAGCCATGGAGATAGCATGCACCCCATTATTTATAGAGAACTATGTTGTTACTGTGTCGGTGACACAAACACGTGATATTCAGTAGTGGCCAAAAGAATGGAAACTTTTTATTTTGACTACATTTTTCAACTTACTAGGTGATTCATTTTACTTTTTCATTGAAATTTTATTGCAATCTTATTGTTTTTAATGACAAATATTTTCTTTTGTTTATTTCGTAAGAAACAATAAATATTTTCTTAATTATTTTAACTTTTTTTTACAAAATTAGTTAATCCTTTCTAATTTGTCTCATAATGAGTTGTAAGGAACATATACCTTACTATTTGATGATATGAATCATCATTATTACTCACATTTTTTTCTGGAAATTTGTTTTTTTGATGTCTGTGATCATTAGAAAGTAATTATTGAGGATATTTGAAATCCTATCTAAGCAAGAGCTATTAGTCTGTCGTTCGTCCTGTACTGTGTCATTTGTAAGTGGTTGGAGTGTTTTTTCAAGTTCTGAGATTATTTTATTCTGAAACTTCTTCTGAAACATGCTTGGAGGCTACTGGTCACCTACAAAATGTAGTAGAGCAGTTACCCTGCGAGAAGAGGGATATACATATAAACAAATTGCTGAAAAGTTGGGACACAGAGCGTCCAAGTCTGGAGTTCAAAGGTCTGCGAGAGGTTCAAAGTCTCCAAAAGTTTACACAATGCTGTAAAATCTGGCAGAAACCAGAAGACGTTATTGATAGACGACAGAAGGATAACGAAATTAGCTCTTCAAGACCGTAGATCCACTTCGAGTGATCCAACACATCCTTGCTGAGAGTGGTATAATTGTAAGCGATAGGACGATTCGACGACGCCTAGTCAACAATGGATTAAGGGCCAGAAGGCCAAGAAAAAAGCTTACTTGAATAGTAAACAAAGGGAAAAAAGACTCATAGTTTTTTCAAGTCAAGTTTGTTCAAAATGCAGAAAAATATCAATAAACATTAGGTTTCCGTTGATTTAATTCACGTATAAAACTTTTTTAACGCACGTGATATTTATCTTAACTAACATGTAACTTCATCATGTATTAGGATGTTTTAATAAATCATATTATATTCAATTACTAGATTCAGCGTTTTATGTTCTCTTAATTTCTCCCAAATGTAAAACAAAATGTTTAATTTTGTTTTATAAAAGTCTGTACTTAACATCTATAAAACATATTGTCATATAAAAGGAATATAACAGGTTCATCGACAACTACATATTATGTTTTATAAAAGTTTTTGTTTTTCATTTATAAAACCAACTGTTGAATAATAGGTATATAAACGTCACACTAATAATTTTATGTCCTATTGAAGTCATCCATAATACCACTATACAATCGTCTATTAAAGTTTTTTCTAAAACGTTTATAGGCCAATAAGTTGTTTAGATGTTATAATAATACCCTTTTTATGACGATATTGTCTTTTTAAAAATCTTTATACAACTGAAATCTTTTTATGACATACAGCTTTGTTAAGTTAACATTTCGATTAAGACCATTATGTGATCCTTGTATAATTACGTTGCAAAAACGTTTATGGGACGTTGCAATTAGACTATTTAGTTAGACGACTTAACCGTCAGATGTACAACGTCTATACGACTAACAGAGTTAGTTAATAACCACTATAAAACTCCTATACGACTAAAAGTCATAGGTATAACTCTTATTTATACGACTTGTTTGCTAGTTGGATTGTCTCTGGGGGAAACATAAAATTAAAATAGTCGCATCATTTCTATCTTCGGCCTTCGTGGCTCAGTTGGTTAGGTATCTGACTACTGATCCAAGGGTCCCAGATTCGATTCCCGGTGGAGACACAGTTTTTAATTGTGTTTTAAGTCTGGCTCTGTGAGACGATTAATACCATAAGCAGATCGTAAGTCTCCAGAATGTGGCAGCTTGTTATTGGTGCATGTTAAATAATTATTTGACATTGTACCTGTTAGTTGCCCGTGAAGCTACATAAAACAAAAAGTTATAATATAATATTATGCTGATTAATTATTTAAATGTTTTATCAAATGACAGAACGAACGCGTATAATATCTGTCAAATGACAAATGTCAACCACGGTGGACGGTGCTGCCAGGACTTAAATTTTTAGATATTATTGGAGAGTTGCACGAAAAAAATATGAATCCTTATGAAGAAGGGGTTGAACTTAACATTGTTTTTACTCCTCACTACCCCAAGGGGATTTATGAATTCGTAATTTTTAAGGTAATTTTTTATTGCAGATTATCAACTAGTATCATGCTGGGATTGCATTCTGAAAGTTTTATCACAATGTATCTGTGTGTGTGTGCTGTGTACTATAATATGCTACGTACGGCGTGTTTATTCTAGATTATCGATTATAGACTAAAGTGCTCATTCGATTATTTTCAAATTTTGCAAATTTGTATATCAAAAACTCGCATAGACCTCATTAGATTTTGAAGGATATCTGAATAGTGCTTTTCATTTTTTTTAACTGTCAAATATTTCAAAGTGACTCCCATGCTCAGGAAACTCGAAATTTGTTATTTTTATTTTCAAATTGCTAAAAGGGCACATCACTTACATAAAATGTCATTAATAAATATCAATTTTTCATAATAATATATTTAAATAATAAAAGAATTAAACTCACTCATTTCATAAAATTGCCGAAAACTTTCTATAGAAACTTTGAATACTCTATAGTGACTTGTTAGTGAGGAGTTTAGCGTTGGCCACAACCCACTCGTTTTAAATTTGAATTTGTTTTATTCTTTTCTTGTAAAATAAGTTTTAGTAAAACCCTTATGTATTTTTTTATTGTAAGGAACTAAAAAACTACAAGGCCTATGAAATACATTTTTACTTCAATCGAAAGAGAATATGAAAATTTACCGGTTGGGTTTTTTAATATTATAATTTTTTTATGTACTATTCTTGCTATTTAAAAAAAACCTCTAAATTTTACTTTTTCTTCACAAAAAAATGTTGTATATCACAGAATAAGGTGATATACAATATTGCTTCGTGTTTCATACATTAGAAGGTAATTTAGCGTGCATTTTCGTGAACATCCTTATACGCAGGGTATACAAGGGCCTTAATATGTAAATACTTTAAATAATAGTAATAATAACAATCACTTCCTTGCACCCTGCGCAAGTATCGAGTTTATTGCCAAAATGACAACTTCTTCCAATTAATGTTTCCAGCCCAGTGAAGAAATATTTGCATGAGAAATTATAATTATAATTAAGCCTTTTATTATTCCATTTCTATTACAATATTTTTTTAAGCATAATATATAAGTTTTATTTAATTAGGTATTTTTTTTAATTAGTAGTTAGTTAAATTAATGAACAGTATTTAAACTTATTTCTACTTTCTAATTTGTATGTATATTTTTCATGAAAAGGATCCCTCTTGGGTAAAGGCCTCCTCCAATAGTTTCCATATAGTTCTATCTTTGCCCTTTTCTTTCCAGTCCGTTCCCCTGTTGTTATTACATCATCGATCCACCTTTTGTACGGCCTACCAACATTTCTTTTTCCTTTGGGTCCCGTCCATATCCCGTCCATATCGTCCCGTACATATCCATATTAAAGTTTGTTTTAGCGCATCTGTTAATTTTGTCTTTTTCCTAATAGTTTCACTATTAATCTTATGTATTTTCCGCAGTTTTAACACGCTTCTTTCCATTGCTCTTTGACATGATCTGATTGCTGTTTTTGTCTTGTTTGTAAAAGTCCAAGTTTTGCATGCATACAACAAACTGGGATTAATACAGGTCTCCATTACTATTTTTTTCATTTCGGAATTGAAGTCTCCTTTTAGTATTTCTTTCTGCGTCCAAAAATTTTTCCATGCTATATTCACTCGTCTATTTATTTCTTCTTCGTTTCTAGTGTTTTTGAAAGATATTAGTTTCCCGAGGTAAATGTATTCATCTACGAAGTCAATTCTCTGAGTATTTATTAATTTATCTGTTTTTTGTATCCATTTGTCATTATTTTTGTCTTATTCGCGTTCATTTCTAATCCTACTCCCATACTTGCTTGGTTTAATTCATTCAGCATAGTTTCTAATGCTCTTGGGTTTTCGTTGAAAATGACAATATCATCCGCAAATCTGAGATGGCTCAAAAATTTGTCTTTAATGTAAATGCCCTTATTCTTCCAGTTTAGGCCTCTAAAAATTTCCTCTAGCACGGCGATAAATAATTTAGGAGATAAAGGGTCCCCTTGTCTAACACCTCTTTCAATTTTTATATCGTCTCCTCTTTTTTCATGTTTAACGTTGCTTATACTGTTGTTGTAAATATTTTCAATTAAGTTTACGTATTTTTGTTGATATTTAGTGCATTTAATGCTTTCCATATTGCTTTGTGGCTTATACTATCGAAAGCTTTGCTGTAGTCAATAAACGCTATGTATAATATTTTATTAAACTCTTTATATTTTTCAATTATTTGTTCTAAGGAATGTATATGGTCTGTCATTGAAAAGCCTGAACGAAAACCAGCTTGTTCTATCGGTTGCCTACTATCTATTGTATGCGAAATTCTTCTTAATAATATGGATGAAAAAAGTTTGTAAGTACTTGCCATCAGGCTAATAGGTCTATAATTCTTTATATCAAGAGGGTTACCTTTTTTGTATAGTAGTATGATGTCGGAATTGTTCCATTGCATAGGTGTATCTCGGTGTCAATTATCATGTTGAATAATCTGGTCAAGTAAGTTGTAAGAATAGGAGCTCCTAATTTTATAGCCTCATTAGTAATGCCATCCGGTCCTGGGCTTTTTAAAGACTTAAGTTGCTTTATATGTGTCTTTACTTCTGCTTCTTCTATTTGTTTAACGCTGACTGTATTATTTGATTCTGTGTTAATTTCATCTTCTATGTCATTGGTTTGTATAGATCTCTGTAGAATGATGTTGCATGTGCTATAATATCATTTCTAGATTTTGTTTCTTCTAATCCATTCTCAAGTTTCTGTATTCATGTTTTATGGGTAGATAATTCCTTATTGGCCCTTTTGGTACTTCTAAATTTAATTAAATTTTTCTCTATTGTTATTTTTTTGTGTTTACTATAGTCCTGCTTTATTGATTTATGCGTTTCTTTAAACATATTGCTGAGTTATTTTTTGTTTCTTCATTCTTATTAGTTCTGATCTTCTTTTTATTAGAATTTTTGTTTATTCGCTTAGTATTTTGTTTCCTTTGCTTTTATTTAGTTTTGTTTTTAATCCTTCTCATATAGCCTTTTCCAGCTTATTGTAATAGTTTTGTACTTTATTTGTATATTTTATTTCTCTTTCTAACACTGGTATCTGTGTTTGTAGCTGTTAAATATAAATTTCTAATTTCTCTGGTGATGTTGGATGCCTTGGAAATGATTTGAAGTTTTTTTCTGTTTGTTTTGGGAGGATTAAGATCTAGTATTGCTCGCACTGGTCTATGATAATATGGAAAATTAGTCAATGACAGTACCTCTATATTTGTTATTAAATCTGACTTATTACATAGAATAAAGTCTATTTATTTTTTTGTTTCCTGGTCTGAAGATATACATGTCCATCTTCTACTATTTTTTTTCTTAAAAAATGTATTCATAATAGAGAGTTTAAATTCACAGGCATATTCAATCATTTTTTCTCCTCTTTCATTTCTTTTGCAATAACCATAAATACCCATAGTTAGGTTTTCGTACTTTTTGGGTTCTCCAATTTTAGCATTGAAATCTCATATGACCAATGTAATACCATTTACTAGATTATGGGCTCTTCTTATATCCATATAAAACTTTTCTATTTCATTCTCATTTGATTTTTCAATTGGAGCATAATCTTGAATTATTGATAATGCCTGATTTCCAAATTTTAGCTGTAGCAAAGCTACTCTTTCTTAGATTCCCACGAAATTGGTGATATTGTTTTTATATATTTAGTTAATTAGAAAACCAACTCCATATAAACCTTTCGTCTCTCCCATGTAACAGAAAATATGTTTGCTGTGTTCTTCTATTCTGCAGTTTATTTTTTTTAATTCTGTGAGTCCTAAAATGTCACATTTAATATTTTCGAAAGCGTATTTGAGTTATATCATTTTTTCAGTTGATGAGAAAGATATGATGTTATAGGTGCATATTTATTTATCTTACATTTATGTTTCAGGGTTGGAGGGTATTGGTCCAATTCCCCACGACGACCACTCGGGTTGGGGAATGTTTTGATTGCGTTATAGTTAGGTACAGGTTTTTTTTGTATTTCTTGACATCAGAAGAAAGAAAAAAAATAGGAAACAGTCATCGGCCACCGCGTGAGAAATTAATTTAAATAAATTTCTCCTCTGCTGTGGATCGAACTCACGACGCCCACATAGAAGCCAAACGGCTTACCAACTATGCCATGGTGATCGGCGATTTTAAGAATTTACTAATATTTTACTTTTCAATTATGATCTCCATTTTTCTACAAATTTATTCAACTTTTAAACATCTTTCGTCGAAAAAAATCATCATATTGACCTTATTATGTATAAAAAAATTAATATTATATAAAATATCAGTATTATAAAAATATTCAATATTATAAAAATATTGTTCTTATATAAAATATTGACTTAAAGCAAATATATTTTTTAACCAAAATTTTTCTTTTAGTTTGGTACATTTAATCTTTACTCAGCAATGCTTTCATATTTAATCTTATCTAATTTTTCATAATTATTTTATAATATTTTAATAAGGCATTTAATTTTTTTTACACCAAAAAGCTCAACGATACGGATTTTTTTTTTGCATAGGTAGGCACATATTATGAATTATAATTATTTATTTATAATTTCAACACACGTGAAATATTTCTCAAAATCATATATTTGTTGAACACATATATGTATGTAGGTACTTAATTCATAATACTATTGGTAGGTTAGTGATGATGTTGGTAGTGTAAGCATAAGACAAAATCTACCTAAATTATTCACGATATACTTACCTATCTGATATAGAAGTTTAGTAAATAGACATATTTACTAATTAAACTTCTACTCAGATATCATTGTATTATAAACAACGCAACTGCGAAGTAAACCATTTTTTAAAATCATTTGTAATTAACATGTTATTGTCAATATTACAGGGTTACGTGTGATGAAAATGGACGGATTACTTTATTTGATACTTTATTCAAGTAATGCTTTTAAAATTTCAAAACTAAGTAGGTACAACATACAATCGATATACATTGCATACAAAACACACAATAAACCCTTAAGAAAAATGATACTTACATTCAAGAAGTAAAAAAAATATACTACCTATAGTGGAAAAACGACAGCGAACACGGGGTATGGGTTGTTAAATTTTTTTATTTTTACTTGTTTGGAAACTTAACAGCTATACATTTTTTAATGTTTAATTATAAATTATAAAAGTACACAAAAAATAAGCCAATTATGAAGTTTCACATAATTGCATTATAATATTTTATTGATTTTGGGTAGTTGAGTTATTGTATGATGTATGCGGGGGAAAGGGAAAAGTAATGGATATAGAAAAGCGTTGATAAGGAAGGGATTTGAAGGTTTAAGGAAGATAGGTTTGATTTTTAACCAGTAATATTAATTATAGTGGCTTAAAAAAATCTTAGGCTCAGGTTAGGGATTCCGGATGTCGCTTCAGCCGTAGTTTGGTGTAATGGTCGCTAACTTCCTTTAGGAGCGGCGCAAGAAGATAGTAAAATATACTATAGTAAGTCTTACTTATTAGATTTCGTCGAAAGAGCTGACATCGAAAAATGAAAACAAACACCGCGTTGTACCGTGTTAAGTCAAATTAAACACGATTGCGATGAAGGAAACAAGGGAAAGTATTAATTTTTTCTGTCAATCTAAAATATCCGACGGAACATATTATGTGAAAGATCCGTCATTTTGAAATATTTGGTATAACGCGTTAGTCAAGCATTAAACAACCTCTCGACCTGACCTAACTTGACGTATATGAAATAAAGGCGTAATAAAGATAGTCAAGGTTTATAAGTAAACTTTTTTGTTAATCACGCTCTATTAGCAGATACTATAGAGAGTTTATGTTTATAAGATACCGGTTAATATTAGACATATAGTTACCTCCGCTAGCTACATAAGATAAATGGAAGGTGTTTACTCCAAAATAATTGCACAAAGCGAGAAGGAAAGCTAAAAGTATAGAAAATACTAGTGGTTCTTAGAAAATTGCAAGGTTACCGATTCCGGGGGCGATCCCAGTAATGAAAAACTGGTCTCTCAATATCTTCGACCATTAGAATATCAGAAAGAAGCATCTAGAGGAGTTCTGTTGAGGAGGCAAAAAAGCTGACCTGGCGAACTTCGTACCGCTTAACAGTCAATGAATGTTGTGTTCACTTTTAGCTTAATTTAATTGAGGATTTTATTAATGTCATAAAATTAATAAAAAAATATTATTAAGTTTAAAGCAGCCCATTCACGATAGTGCCGTTCGGCGTCGTTCCATATGGACCGGCTCCATTTGGAGCATTGTAAAATTTTCATCACACTCACGGGCGCGCCATCGCGCCATCGAGCCGTCAAAATTAGTATACGTCGGCGGTCGGCGCTTTCGCATTAATAAGTTCTATTTTTTTTTAAATTTTCAAGTAAAAATGAGTTATAATTCTTTTGATGAGTTTTATACAACTGCTATTTAGCGGTTTGTTTATATATAATTAGAAAAAAACAAAGAGAAAATGTTGTATTTTCGCATTCACGGAGTGTCAAACAGCTCGGCGCAATCAGATTGGTTTTCACACTCACGAGCATGCCGTGCCGACAGGATGCGCCGCGCCGTTTTCGCGGTACTGCAGTGATTTGGAATGGGGGCGTTTATATTTTAAGATACTTTGTTTTCTATACAAGACATGTAGGTATGTTTGTCAAGAAAGGATATTATGGAGGTCAGTCTTTTTTCATATCCAGAATATGAAAACTTCATGATGGTATGTATGTATGTTTGGAGATTAAGTATCAAACTATTAAGTCTTCTTAGATATTGTGTATAAGCGAATTTTAACAATTTTTAAAAAAAGTTTAAACAATAAAGAGTTTTAACAATTTTTGTAAATTCAATTTTTACAAAAATTGTTAAAATAAGTTTGAGATATATTACTGTAATGTATACATTTTTTATAGAAAATTCAATTCTCTAGTTTACATGTTTCGGCATTTTTCGATATTTTTAAAATAAATGGAAATAAAGGCAGCTAAAGACAACAAATTGTCATACATAAGATGTACTATTAAAATTTTAATATTTTTTTATAGAAAATTAAATTATCTAGTTGGTGTGTTTCGGCTTTTTTCAATATTTTTAAAAATTTTGGAAATATAGGAAGTTCAACACAAATTTGTCATAAAAAATATTTTTCTTAATAAAAAATGCTTGAGAATTTCTGTATTTTTTTTGAAATAGCAAATTTAAGATGTTATAGTTTTCTATATTTATACCAATTTTCAGCGTTCTAGCTTTTATGATTTCTGAGATAAATAGAAATATAAAGTAAAAATTCAAAAGTTGATAACCCCTGACTGAAACAAAAATTCGAAATTCTGAGTATAAAAGTTTTGTAGGCCTATTACTGAAATAAAAAAGGTTGCTGAGCAGATTGGATGGGAAACGGAAGGGTAAAGGGTATGCGGAATAAGAAGAATGTTGTTTTTACCTATCCACCAGCATTACAACCATCTTCAGGAATGAAGAGCACGCCTAACAAGATGACCCTAAAATATGTTTTTTACTCTCCACACTATGGAATAGTGGAGAGTAATGATTTTCACAATTTTAAGCGTTTTTTTTACATCAATTCCTCAACGGGTATTATGTAGAGAGTGCACACTGTGAGTTTCGTCGTGATGTGTTTGTATGTATGGCGTACCGCGGTTGGCTTACGGAATACCAAAACCATCCATATTTACCCATATCATGGATGGTTTTGACTCCGCCTTTTGACCAGACTTGCGCCCCTGGCTGAGTAAGGTGGTACAAACCAACCCAAATGTGATTTTTGTTATTTGTAATAATAATAATAAAAAATATCTACCTAAGTAAACCTATGTTTTTTACTCTCCACACTATGGAATAGTGGAGAGTCATGATTGAACAATTTTTGAAAGTGTATTTTTTACATAAATTTCTCAACGGGTATCATGTAGAAAGTGCACACTAGAAGTTTCGTCGTGATGTGTTTGTATGTAGGTATGCTGTACGCCGTATACTTTTTGTGTCCTCTCTACAGCCCAAACTATAAGTCCGATCGACTTCATATTTACATCACATTATGTGTAAAGTGCAGAGAACTAGAGCTGATTAGTTTTCTATAGACAACTTTTAATTTCGTCTCTATGATTTCATCATTTACGTTGTTTTTTTTGTGTCCTCTCTAGAGCCCAAACTATAAGTACGATTGAGTTCATATTGATATCATATATGTAAAGTTCATAAACTTAGAGCTGATTAGTTTTTCCATAGATATACGTAAATTTCATCTTTATGATTTCATCTGTCCAAATTTTCAAAATGCTTTCACGGTCTGGAAAATCGAGGTATTTTTATACTGTTTGAAATTTTGATACAACAAAAATACACTTATCAAAAATGCAATCAAGGATTGTCAAAATTTAAAGAAAAAAATTCTATGGTTTGTCATATCAATGTGAAATAAATTTCATATTTGTATTCATTCTGTAAGGGAAAATTGAGTGATCAACATCATATTGATATTGTATGTGTCTTTATAGACAAGTATATTTTTTACTCTCCACTTCTATCTTCCTCAAGGGGTAGGCAGTGAGAACCGAACACCGCATTCTTCTATCTTGACACATACATCGCCTCATCAACATTGATACACTGTCTCATACATGCTCATCTTGCTAGTAATGCAATTTTACTTAAAATTTCTCAACAGGTATCATGTAGAAAATACATGTTATGAGTTTCTTGACAATGTTTTTGTGTGTATGGTGTATTGTGAAAACTTTTGTCCTCTGGGAATCTTATATTTGTTTAAGAATCTAATATAAACGTTCTTCATAAAAATGCATTTAGATATTGTCAACCTTTCAAGAAGAAAAAAATGAACGCTTACTATGGTGTGGAGAGTTCAGTGTTGGCCACAACCCACTCGTTTTATCTGTATGCGCAAATGCATTTAGTTGATATGAAACTTGTTGATTTTGATTTTATTTATTTATTTTCAAGGTAATGTACACAATACATAATAAATGCACAATGGAAGGCTAGTTGCCATAAGACAATAAAATAATAGATGCATTTAGAATAAAAAAAAATGAAAAGAAACAGGGTAGAGGAGAGGAGGGGACAAGGATATGATAAGGAGACATATTTAAGTGTTATGTGTAAGGAAATGATTCTTCAGATTTGAAACCCGAAGCGGAAAGACGTTAATGAAACCCGAAGTTGCAAAGTCGTGTACCTACATACACGGAGAAAGATGTGGTGGAAAATGAAGTATTGTGTTCTGGGATACTGAGAGTTCTTTCAGTATTTAAACGAAGAAACTACCAGTGTTCTGGAAGGAAGTGAAATTGATTTCGTAGATGAACTGGAACGAAGGGGTTGTTTGACCTTGTATAGAAGTATTAACTTCTTTGTAAATAGTTTGTATAGGCTTGTTGTTCTTGTAATTAACCTTGAAATAATGCATTATCAAAATCAAATAAGTACAACGCGTGCTGTTTGTTAAAACAATATCAACAATTAATTATAATTGAACGATTAATATTATTCAAACCCCCCATTAAAAGTAGGTAAACAATCAAACAAGATATCGTTCAATAATCAATATAAAATTAATACTTTCCTAGATATTTTATTTATAAATTTACTGTGTCGGAATTTGAGATAAGTGAAGGTCATAAGTCATGATATTTTGCCGCTCGAGATATAAAATATTTATAAATACTTAAAATAATATAAGAAGTGTTAAGCCAGATAAAAATAAACGATAGTATTATGTAATATTTGAAGGTAGGTACTAACTTCCATTATACAGGAAAACTTACGTCACACATAATATGTATAATTTACCGATTTTCGATATAGAAAATTCAAAATATTATGACTCAAAGACCATCTGGGGGTCTTAGTGAGGGACATTCTATTTTAATTCTTACATATATATTATTTTATTTATTTGATAAAAGAGGGAGTTGGGCCGTTTCGACGTCCATATTCAGAACATACAATCACGACATATCCCCACAATGGTTAGTAACCAGCGAAAGTTGTGCTGGTGTGCATTACTTTATAAAAGGAAGCTCGACACTTGTGTATATACCCACGCACAAGCCTCGTCCCACCTAAAAAGTTACACTACGTGGGTACTATTTAAACAATGAAACTGATTAAATGAACACCTCGACACAGGAATTCCTAGTGAGGTGTTCATTGTACCATCGTAATCACACACTTCCCAGTGAAACGCACGCACCCATGCACGCACGCTCGCACCCTCACATACACAAACACAATATTGCGCACACAAACACATACAATATTTATTTACAGTATTGTACTGTAATATTTATATAATTTTATAAATCAAATTTATTTAAAAATTAATTAAAAAATTGTAAACTATTATCCCATGATAAGTAGCTTCAAAAATTTTAAAATGACTTTTTTTGCACTGATACTAAATAAAAAAATGTCTAATAAAACTATTTTTAATGGTCTTGAGCTAGCCATCTTCTGATATATCTGGTTTCTTCTGGTAATAGTACCTAACACCGAACAAAGAGAAACTTTAAACTCTTTGTTCGTTTCAGCAAATAGTGCATTTCGATAATAAGTATATAATATCATTTTCAACCACTGTAAACTCAATTACTTTTAAAGTTATTAAAATGAAAACTATTTCAATTTAATAATTTTAAATGGAATTCCACCAAGAATTGTCTGTCAATAAATTAAATATAATCAATTTCTTTTATTAAATAAATACTTTCTCTAAAAAAATGAAATAATAAAAGCAGATTATGTAACATTGTAACACTGAATATTTTTTTGATACTCCGATTACTAACATGATATTATTTGTAAATTATCGATTATTTTTGTAGTTATGATTATTTTGTTTGTTACTACCTACCCACTGCTATTAGTCTAAGAGATAGCAACGTCAAAAAACAATTCATACTATTATTATTATTTTATTGATATTTCCTTCTTTATTGAATATAGGTATGAAAAAGGTTAAGTCTGGCACCAGGGGGCCTATTCCGGTTCCTTTATCGCGGCAATATTATACACAAGTTTTTACGTTACATGTGTGCTTTTATTATAGCAGATCGTTATTCTGTTTTCCGCGGAAAATAGCCCGCGTAAACTTCCGCGCATTATGTCGAGAAAACTTGCGTTCGCCGTTCGTAACGCGGTGTTTCTGAATGGAGCGAAATACGTATGACATTCAACAGGTGAATTTATTCGCAAAGTTTAATACGGCATATCGAGGTGGGTGTTAAGTTCTGTGTAAAGATATAAAACGACACGTACACACATTCGTTCGTTTCACAGATTATAGTAATGAATGACAGCTCGTGATACGTAACTTTCACTTTACATTCTGTGATACGTAAAGATTAGCGGAACTTATCGCAAAATATTACACGTGAATGGGAATAAGGGTACTGGGGGTGGTTGCGTTTACTAGAGCACATCCCTTTCTGTAGCTAAAAATTGCAGATTTTAGTATCATTTGTATCTTTTAAGCCCGTTTTGTGTTCTTAGTTCTTATACCATCCATTTGCTGAAACGTGCTGATTTGGTAAGCGCACAGAGGATTTGTCTTCTTCTTCTTTTATATTTTTTTATATATTTCAGTAACAGTAAGTACATATTTCACAAACGGACTGATTTAACAGGTATAAATAACTTACAAGTAGGAATTACAATGAAATGTTGTAAACATCTGCAACATTCACCTATAAAGAGGGTGAGCACTGGTAAACGCAACCCCTCCCAGGCGCCAGACTTGCCTTTTTCATACCAATATTCAATAAAAAAAATTAAAAAAATAAGCCATTGAAAAATGATTCATTGAAAACGTTGCTATCTCTCGGACCTTTATTTATACAGTACATATTACTTTTTATGGTGGTTGACTGGAATTAATTTTGTACACTTAGAACCAAAAAATTCTTCATTTTCGTATTTTTTTCAAACCATATTCATTTTTTTATATATTTTGTTTATATTTTTCTTAGTAACGAGAGATAAGTCCGTTTAATTTTGTTAATAAGATTCTTCTTCTTCTTCTTTTGAATAGACCTTCAGGTCTGTTTTTTAAGAGGCCTGCTCTTCCTGCGAAGTGGACCCCCAGCTATCCCTCCATCTTTTTGGCGGTCTACCGCGAGGGCGGGTTCCGTGAGGCTGATTGTGAAGCACGATATGAGGAAGTCTGGTGCTGTCCATCCTTTGGACATGACCATACCAGTCCCTCCTCCGCTGCTGCTCCATCTGATGATATCGTCAACCTCACATAGTTCCCTTATTCTGGAGTTCCTCACTCGGTCTCTCAGGGTTTTGCCTGCAATTGCTCTCAATGTCCTCATTTCTGAAGTCCTCAACATTTGTTTGCTTCTGACTGTGTCTGCTCGTGCCTCTATTCCGTATGTCCCCACTATATCCCCTAGGTTTAGTGAGGAGTCAAAATAGATATTTAATTATTACTAGTGATCGCCCAGTGGACAAAATTTGTCCGTAATTCATTAAAAATAATAATTCTAATGAATACTATTTAATTTTGAACTTTAATGAGGTTCTTTTGTCGAAGCTATTGCGTATATATATATTTTTTAGCGTGTGCTTACAAATATTTAATTAGTGCGTGATATTTGCTTTAATTCCCTGCAATACCTATTCTTTCTTTCTTTCTCCTTATCGCTTTTGTCCCGTTTCTATCGGGGTACGCTTTAACCATGATCCTTGAATTGGCAGGTCTGGTTATTACATTGAAGCGACTGCCATCTGACCTTCGTAACCCTTAGAAAGGGGAACCAGACAAATTGGATCATGGCTACACATAGCTAGTGATATCCCTGCAATACCTATAAAATTTATAATTTAATATAAGTAATAATTGAAAAATTGAATTAAAAAATTGCAGTTTCTATTGGTATTAACAGTTTAAAATCAACTTATCAATCAACATTATGAACTTATGTTGGACTTTTTTAACATTTATTTTAAAGTGGACTGCGTAATACTGTGTTCTCACTGGAGAATTGTATTCTGTCTGACTCCTAATTAAAGATGAAAAAAGTTCTTTTAAATATTTCTTTTTCTTCTCTATGTATAGCCTTACAACACTTGGCGGGTCTTAGCTGCCTCCAAGATCAATCACCACCCCTCTTCTATCCAGAGCAGCAGTCTTCCAGTTGACACTGAGCACTTTGCAAGTTGCTAGAGTTAAGCAGCATTACATTATATAGGCATACATCTTCCAGCAAGACGCACCACTGCGACCCTACACAGTCGTTTGTGTGGGGGGCGAATATGTGAAGGGCGTTATGGGGCAAGGTTGGGGACCACTGCCTGGAGTGAGGAGAGCGGAAATAGGCAGCAGACAGTTCAGGTATCTCGGGTTTACCAAGCCCTGAGCCTACTGGAATTAAAAAAAAATATATTTAGTTAGATGAAGGAGACCTACATCCAGCAGTAGAGATATGACTAAGAAGAAGAAGAATATAATATACTAGTGAACCCCCGGCAAACTTCGTATTGCCTGTATAATTAAAAATGTTCCATAACCACCCGTCGCTTCAGACCCTTCAGTACCTCCCGTCCCTTCAGTGTCTCCCGTCCCTTCAGTGCCTCCCGTCCCTTCAGTGCCTCCCGTCCCTTCAGTGCCTCCCGTCCCTTCAGTGCCTCCCGTCCCTTCAGTGCCTCCCGTCCCTTCAGTGCCTCCCGGCCCTTCAGTGCCTCCCGTCCCTTCAGTGCCTCCCGTCCCTTCAGTGCCTCCCGTCCCTTCAGTGCCTCCCGTCCCTTCAGTGCCTCCCGTCCCTTCAGTGCCTCCCGTCCCTTCAGTGCCTCCCGTCCCTTCAGTGCCTCCCGTCCCTTCAGTGCCTCCCGTCCCTTCAGTGCCTCCCGTCCCTTCAGTGCCTCCCGTCCCTTCAGTGCCTCCCTTCCCTTCAGTGCCTCCCGTCCCTTCAGTGCCTCCCGTCCCTTCAGTGCCTCCCGTCCCTTCAGTGCCTCCCGTCCCTTCAGTGCCTCCCGTCCCTTCAGTGCCTCCCGTCCCTTCAGTGCCTCCCGTCCCTTCAGTGCCTCCCGTCCCTTCAGTGCCTCCCGTCCCTTCAGTGCCTCCCGTCCCTTCAGTGCCTCCCGTCCCTTCAGTGCCTCCCGTCCCTTCAGACCCTTCAGTACCACCCGTCCCTTCAGACCCTTCAGTACCACCCGTCCCGTCAGACCCACCAGTACCTCCCTTCCCTTCATTACCTCCCGTCCCTTCAGTAGGTTAAGAAAAAGTTTAATTCCCGACACAATACTGGGAAGACCTACGAAGAGATGAAAGGACAGTTGGACCTTCTTTTTCCAGGATTCTCCAACTTCATAGGTAAAATGAACAAATACACGATAAATAAGAAGAAGAAGAAAAAAGTTTGAATCCAGAAACCGTCCTGGAAAACCTGCGAAGAGATGGAAGGACAGTTGCATCTTATTCTTCCACAATACTCCACCTTCATAGGTAAAATGACCAAATACACAATGAAGAAGAAGAAGAAGAAAAAAGTTTAAATCCAAAAAATGTCCTGGAAGACCTGCGAAGAGATGGAAGGACAGTTGAAGCTTCTTCTCCCAGAGTATTAGGTCATTTTACCTTCATAGGTAAAATGACCTAATACCCGAAGAAGAAGAAGAAGAAGATTTGTTTTAATTCAGAAACCATCCCGAGCATACCCTCGACAATTCGCCAAAGTTTCATTGCAATCGGATGAACGGTTTCCAGGATAGTCCACTTTCATAGGTAAAATGACCCAATACTCGATGAAGAAGAAGAAGAAGAAAAAAAATTTAATCCAGAAACTATCCCGGGCATACGCTCGACAATTCATCAAAGTTTCATTGCAATCGGATGAACGGTTCCCAGGATAATCCACCTTCATAGGTAAAATGAAGGTGGATGAAGAAGAAGAAGAAGAAGAAATTTTTTGATCCAGAAACCATCCCTGGTATATTCTCGACAATTCACCAAAGTTTCATTGCAATTGGATGAACGGTTTAGGAGCGCATTCAACACATACATAGATACATACAAACATTCAAATTTATAATATAGATACTTTAGCTTTTTTCCTCTCCATCTCCATGAACTTTAACTCTCACACTCCCCCATGCGCGCAATATTCATTAAAAGAGAAATGAAATTGATCTAATAATGTCTGAATATTATACAGCGTGTATAGCAATCATTATTCAAGTTCAGAAATACAAAATTATTCAATTTAATTAAAATATCAAATGACTCAAACTGAAAACAGTTTAAACATACATTGTCATCGGTGATATACAAATTCTGAATGTTTCAGAGCTCTCACTGGTCGTGAAGTTAGTTAAAAATCGGTTGCAAAATACAAATCCGGTGATGTTAAAGAAAAGGGAGTAAAAAGGGGTTCAAAGTTTCCTCATCATGTATCACTAGGTATATATTATACATACCTATTACTTATTTGCTTGATTAGAGTATAGGTATAGATTTGTTTAGTATCACAACTAATAGTTTCTCCTTCTCTTTTTTCTTCTTATAAAAAAAAAAGAAAAAAAAAAACTCTGGCAGCGGGGCCCGAACTCGATTTTCCAGATCCAACTGGACGGACCGCTATGTCCACTCGGCTACAACCTCGCCGAGATCGAGCGAGATATATCCAATATAAATACTATTTTGTTTAAATTGATGACAAAAAGTTCTGAAATTTGAATTTAAACAACTGCGTCGTAGGTACCACAGTGACATTTAAATGTGACCACGGAACGTGGAATAAAAAGAATGAATATTTCCTACCTACCTACCTACTGTGTGTTATCCAAATATTTCTCATACTACGCAGGTATATAAAAATTACGTTTTCCCTCTTTTCACCGTTCTATGGTACACAATAAATGGTTTGATGTGAAATATTTTTTATTTGATTTAATTTATTTATAACGCATATTATGTATTAATATTATTTTTCTGCAGTCCTCCTCCATATAAACTTTAAGTATGCCAAATCTCAAACTCTTCCGTGCGCCCATTTATCGGGAAATTGTACATAACGTTTTCGCTTCACGTATTAATATATAGAAGATAAATAGGTATCATTATCCGTAGGTATTATATACTCTTTGGGTATCATTACAAATTTAAAAATGGAACAACGCGAACACGGATTTGAATTGGTGTCGAAGGCGTCCCAGATGAAAGAAATAAATTTAATATCACAAAGACGTTATTAAAGTATGTATGCCTTTTACACATCGTGTCACAAGTAGGCATGTGAAATAATTTTCATATTCCATATTTCTAATAAATTTGTATGTTGTGGATATAAATAGAAATAAAGGTCTTTCGAGAATATTGTTTAATAACAGGGGTAGGTATATAAATATTTTGAACTGAAGCCTATAGAGGCTCCATCTGTCTATATAGTGATCAAGCTGAGTTGAGTTTCAGTAATATACACACATTGTATTAAATTTACGAAAAACCACAAACTTACCTTGTCTGTAAACAAGAGAGATATATTTCAACGAGGTGTGTTTATAAATATCCTCATTGTTATGTTTCTTTAGGCTTCTCCACAAAATTTACCGTTCTAGGCCTTAAAAACTCTTTTTCAATTTCGTCGTAGATAAATATGTCATATTCCGATTGTAAAATTCGGACGGTCTAGATATATCCCAATTATTTTATAAACAGCGGCACTCAAACTTCGTTCAACATTAAGTGGTTTGTTTGTATTGTTCAAATTTAAAATTCTTTTTTTTAATGTATTTATTAGCTTGTTCTATATACAAACAAATATTTAGTGAAATTGCAAAGTTTGTTTATTTTTTTAAGAAGAAAAAAACAGTGAAAGTGTCACAATATTAAAATTATTCATTGCAATGAACGTAAAACAGGACAACTAAAGGGCAGGGAAAAAATGCATACCTAGCACCTAAACAACATAACAAGCTAAAACAAGATATACCAGAAATCTCAACTCTTCCAGTAAAGCATAAAAATATATTAGCTATTTATCAAAGGCAGAGAAGCGAGCAAAAGATTATTACACATAATGAATATAATATACAATTTATACAACTTTTATAACAGGAATAGATTAAAATACACTTTATTCCAATTGACAAGAATTAAACACTAAACAACTATGTATAATAACAATTATAATTCCATTGGCCTAGTGGAGTGTCGTATGTCGTATCCAGAATAAACTACAAAACCAATAAAGTTATGGATTGTAAATAAAATAATTAATTTAATACATTTTCTAAAAATATTTGGAAACAAATAATGAAAAAATATAAATAACATCAAACTTTATATGACACCAATGACTTATCAGCATTTTATATATTTACATGTTTTTTAAATTGTTGTACCTGAATTATCGTCTTCTTACTCTACTGGATCTACTGGATAAATAAATGAGAATACCCATATTTTAAATATTAAGGGTAAATATTTGAAGTCAAGTCTTTGTTTGGATGTATGAATAACGTTTGATTGGGCCTTAATATCCGTTGCGTTAAATATTATTCGTTTGTTTCAAAAAGTTCCACTAGTTTAAAAAAGAATTAGTTGTACTATGATTTGACTATCGGTCTGCAACATTTGCATTGAAGGGGGAAAACTATTACTTTTCAAGGTAGGTAGTTACCTACTGTTTCCTGTTTTGATGAAAGACAAAAAAAATATTTTCATAGCACAAATATTTGTAACAGTACAGGCCTCATATTTAAGTGGTTGTAGCAAAACTTAATTATAAAAAGTTGGTTCATAATAAATAAACGTAACACAAATCCGCCTCTATTGGTGGCTGTGCCTTATTAAAAAAAAATAAAAAATAAACGTAATTGAAAAAAAAAAGCGTTTGTTTATATAATAATAAACACTTTTTTTTATAATAATTACGAGTTTATTGCCATATGGCAATTTCTTCAAATTAGCTAGTCTTTCCAGCTCAGAGAAGCAATAATAGCGTGGATATGAATTTTAATAATTTCTCCTCTGCTGGGGATCGAACCCAGGATGCCCACACAGAAATCGGCTATTATAAAAGTTAGCGCTGAAACCATGAATATTCTGGAATTTTTGTGTTTGTAAGAAGAGAGGTTTTAAGGGATATATTTTTTCTGCCAATAGCATTTAGACCATGCCAATTATTTTGAATACCTTAGCGACGCGGTAATTTTGAATACCATAGCGAAGATAATTTTGAATACATTAGCGGCGATAATTTTGAATACCTTAGCGACGATAATTTTGAATACCTTAGCGACGATAATTTTGAATACCTTAGCGACGATAATTTTGAATACATTAGCGACCTTAATATCAAAGCGACAATAATATCAAAGTTGAAATGAGTAAAAATTAAAAATGTATGTAAATATCTATCTAATTATAGCTATCGAAATGGTAAATATTAATCTATTTATGAAAAATAATTACATATTTTGTCAAAACAAAAGAAATTGTATTTATTTATGATACCTATGTATAAATAATACTGACCAATTGACGTTTGAATATTTGCGTTACATAAATATTTATTTTAAATTATTGTGTACCGAATTGTATACAGGGTGTCCCATAAGTCAACGTATTCCTTTTAAGGGCTGTTATACCAACTCATGACTCGCCAGAATATGCAAATATGACCTTAGTAAAAGTGCCTTAGTTTTCGAGATATTGCCACTTTTACAAAGTGCCCGAAAATCTCCGCCTTAGATTGGTTTTTCCAGTGCCATATTTACAAATTTCAATATTTTGGAATTTTAATTTTTGTTTTACAATCTTGAATAACTCAGCTGTTAATCACAATCCAAAATAATAATAAAACTTTTTTTTGGCGCGAAAAAAATATTTATGTCCCGGGATATGAATTTTAAAAAAATATTACCCAACTTTGATTGTTCACACAGAAAAAATAATGTATGACGCCAACATGGCAAATTATTGCAAAAGTTGGCGCAATTATTGTTATTTCCAAAATAGTATTACAATTACTATGTTTTACAGTAAAAAAAATAGATATTGCTATTTTACTTCAAAATGAGCTAATTGTGAAATTATTTCATTTATTAGGATTTCCGGCGTAAATACTTTTATTTATTAAACTGACAAGGATTTATTTTGACTAAATAAAACATTCAAATAATCTATAGGTAAGTGTTCACACTGAAATTTTGCTTCTTCTTTAGTAAATAAGTGAACTCTTTTTTTATTATTTTATACTATATATCATTTCTAAGCTCTTCATTTGAACATTTAGAAAAGTCACTGGGTTATTTTTATTTCTGATAAGCTTTTTCAAACTCTCTTCACTTATTTAAAAAGGATTGTAACACCTGGTAAAAAAATGTGGACTTGCCCCCCTGATTTCTATTTCTTTTATTTATTAATTAATTTATTTATTTATGTAATAATTTATTTATGTACTTATTTATTTATGTATGTATTTATTTTTTTATTTATTTATACATGTGTACAAAGGCGGGTTTTTGCCAAAAGGAAATTTCTTCCAACCAACCCGAGCAACGTTTCTCTGAAGTAAAATTGGTTCATTACTTAGTATTTAGTGAGAAATAAATTGATAAAGTAATAAAATAGACAAGTAAGAAAAAAAAGAAAACAGAGTAAAATAACAATAAAAATAACACTGATCATAGCAATGACGAAAAGAAGGAGGTTACGGAGAGATAAAGTAGGAATTCAGGAACTATTTGACAGATAAAGTTTTTTTAGTATTTATATTTGAATGGATTGAGATGTCGTTACTTCATCTTTTCCCTTTATATTCTTTTGTTTTATTTGATCTTTGTCAGTTGTTTTATTTCTAACCGACTTCCATAAACGGAGGAGTTTATTAGTTTGATGATATTTTTTTATGTACCTATGTTCAGCGATAACTTTTTACTACATTGTCCAATTGCGACGATTCTTAATTCATTAGAAAGGTGGTATATTCCGATTGGTAACATTTAAATTTGCTCAAGATCTGATGATGGAATCCATGACTAAATCATCAGAAATCTGCAAAATTGCCGATAATTATTTACCACGTCACGACGACGACGACGACGAAATTCCGAATTCGATAATTCCTTTTTCATAAGAAATAAATTATTTCTGAAGTGGTTCCATCGGAACCAAGCCGAGAAATTTGGTGATCGGAATCATGAGAAATCATGAAACACATAATATATTTGACAAGGATTTGCGTATTATTGTATATAGGCGAATTGTATAATAGGGAGAAGATTAATAGTTGCCAATTGGCAAGCAACCTACTAGATATATGTGTACAATAAATTATATAAATATTTATGATGATAATATTACTATGCCTATGTATAGGGAAAAAATATAAACAATTAATTAATTATCGATGTCACAAAGTTGTATGTTTTGCTATTGGATCTATTAACATAATACCTAATCGATACAATTACAACTGAAATGTCAGTGACTTTTATTATAGAGTGAACGCCTTTGTTATTATTTATAATAATTATTAATTAACGATTCAAGATAGTGTGGATATATTTGACATATAAAAATGTCAGTCTATTTATAAAATAAAAAAAGTAGAAAGTCTGACAGCCGATTGTCTCGGTTCGATAGCTAAATATATTTAATTATATCCCTGCATTGAAGATGTACCTGCCTTAGCAACTGGCAGACTCCAAATAATAGCCTACAATGTATGTATTTTAATTGACAAGGCTTTATTGGAAAATCAATACTTAATTTATTATCAATTAGCACCGTTTTATTTATCAAGGAATGGTTAGTCTAAAATAATACATAGTTAATATAAGCAATGGTTTGTTTGTTGAATAGATGTTCAACTTGAAATCCAACATCGACTCATTTATTTATAATATTTTTGATTTGTTTTGATTGAAATATGCTAATCTATAATACCTAACCTCAAATCTTGTAGAAAAAGAGTTCGTAATGTAGGTATCTGGTGTCCTCCAGAGAATATGTAACAGCTTCAAAATCATGTCCATTGTCCATCATCAAATGATGGACAATGATGGGTCAAAGATGGGTCGGTGGCAGAGCAGTTAGCGCGCTGGGCTAGTAATCCAGTGGTCGCGAGTTCAAATCCTGCCTCGACCGATTTCGTTCACCTAAGCACAAGCATTTATTTGCTTATTTTAGGGAACGTAGGAAGATGTATATATATACTTGTTCAACAAGGACATATTCATTTTTATAATAAAAAAATAAAAAAAAAATTTAAACTGTAGTATTTGGCTGTACTGTAGTATTTTTTTTTATATAACTGGCACTGTTTGATACTTTCTTCATATCTTTTTAGTTTTCACTTATCCGACTCGTCCTCGTGTCAGCATTGTGATAACCATGGACAGACTTCTGAGCATATCCTATATGGGAATGCACTTATTTTCCGACGAGAACTCTACAACGATGTCAATTGAATATTCTGCTAGCACCAACGAATCACTTTATCTTGTTTTTTATTAAAATATTTTCTGATTGTTTACTTCACATTGAGTTAAGATTGAGATGATCTGTTTTGACATAGGTATGGCTTAGTCAGACATTGACAGACGTGGCGACAGTAGATATGTCTCAACAGACATTTACCTAAGAACACCATGCAGTTTTATCTCATGTATCAAATGTCCACAGTAGTACATATGTGGTGGGTATCTGTCTATGTTTAATATGTCTAAGTCATATATTATCATCAGACAATGTTTAGTTCTCTTTAATAGATATAAATAGAAACAGTACCTACATCAGACACTATTAGGTACCATAGTGTCATTATTATGTAAATAAATAAATAATATCACATAAAGACAACAGCCATAATCTAAGTTCACAGTTGAAGATCTTTGTACTCGAGTGTCAAGATTTAAGAAATATTAATATGGTCACAATAATACATGTCATGTACCTATTTTATATTGTTATGACAATTTTATCAGGTTGCTTCAATCAATTCACTGAGTTGATGTTTTATCAGGTTGCTTCAATCAATTCACTGAGTTGATGTTTTATCAGGTTGCTTCAATCAATTCACTGAGTTGATGTTTTATCAGGTTGCTTCAATCAATTCACTGAGTTGATGTTTTATCAGGTTGCTTCAATAAATTCACTGAGTTGATGTTTTTTTCCCTTCATATTTGACCCCTCACATATTTTGAACAAACGAGGGAATCACATTCAGTGATGTTGAAATATCTTATATGGACTTTGATTCATAAACAATGATATTTTTGTTGCCTTCCTAACTACATTGTAATTCATTTTTTATGTAGTTAGTTAAATAATTAACTACAAATAATTCATTCATAAAATCTCGAGATTTTATGAGTATATCTGATATTATTAATGTTTCATTCTTTCCTTTATCGAATTTTTTTATTTACTTATTTATTCATATAAATGACATTAATTGAATTTTACATACATACATAAAAACACATATTGATAAAAATATATAGAATAAGAAAAAAATATAATAATTAGTTGTACACTTGCAAAATACATATATATGTACCTAAACAGTTAAATAATAAATTCAAGAATAAAAAAATAATATATATAAGCAATCATAAAAAAATATATACAAATGGACTCAAAATAAACCAAAACATTAAATAAAAAAGAATTATGAATACAAAAAATAACAGTAGAAGCTGTTTCATGTAAATCTGCATATAAATAAAGAAAACCTCGTTTTAAATAAACAAAAAGATATACAACAAATAAACATTATTCAATCGAAAATATACAAATTATTATATATTATTCGCAATAAGACGAAAATTTTGTTTTCATTGACCTCACCTAGAATTTTTACGTTAGAGTTATCATTTAGGTAATAACGTATATTTTAAATTAGATTTTTATATATTTTTTTAATATGTTTATGGTATTTTTTTTTTCATTTATGCATTATATCTACATTTAAACGACATTGAATTTTCAGGTAAAATAAAACAGTAGCTGAATTTTAATAATGAAAATATATCGATAAAACCATATCGTCCTAACAATGATTCCATCCAACTGTCGATTTGTTCAAGAAAATTTATTTCTCTTAATAAATCGACAGCATTAACTTTAGTCATAGTGTGAGAGAATCGTATGGAACAGTGAACTTTTTACAAAAAACGCCAGCTTAAAGTTTCTTAAAATTTTTAATAAACATTATGTATTACGAAGAAAATTGTTGGTTTTTTGGACAGAATAAGAAACAAACTACATAGATTTGAAGACAGCTAAATTAGTTTACAATAGTATTTTTTAACAGATTTTTAATTATCTCAATAGAGACGAAGTTGGAATATTTATTGTAGGAGAACCGGGAAATCAAGGCACCTACAGGGCTTACGACCTGTCATCGGCTGGTTTACGTGATCACTTTATGCGCTTGCGCAACGTTCACCAATTATGCCTTTTTAATGAGATCCCTATCAATTCAATTTTGAAAGTTCTATATATTGTAATACTGAAATTCTTTTCGCTTGAAAATAAGGAATTTTTACTACAGCCATCTATGGGTGAAATTATGAACAACAATCTTATTATTTTTATTTATTTTGTTGGAACGCCATCTATTGAGAGAATTGGTTTTTTGTAAATAATGAAAGCTACAATTCTTATATCTGAGGTGACAATGCATTTTTCGCATAGAAGTCACCCCTGAATTGCGCCAGAATTATAAGGTCATTTTTGTCTTATTTACCTACTTGTACCAATGTGTAAGTAATCGAATATTTTTATTATTGCATATGCGCAAACATTGTAGTAAAAGTAAAAGTAGTAGCATTGTAGTAGCTGTAGTAAAAATTCCTTATTTTCAAGCGAAAATAATTTCAGTATTACAATATATAGAACTTTCAAAATTGAATTGATAGGGATCTCATTAAAAAGGCATAATTGGTGAACGTTGCGCAAGCGCATAAAGTGATCACGTAAACCAGCCGATGACAGGTCGTAAGCCCTGTAGGTGCCTTGATTTCCCGGTTCTCCTACAATAAATATTCCAACTTCGTCTCTATTGAGATAATTAAAAATCTGTTAAAAAATATCTTTGACTCCCGACAGGGAAAAAAATCCAATGTTTGCGCATATGCAATAATAAAAATATTCGATTACAATAGTATTGTTATTCCTTATATTAACTACTGCTCAAGTGTACTATTTATAAATGAGCAATACAACGGAGAACAAAAAGTTACAAACTATTCAAAATAGAACAATGCGGACAATTTTAAAATGCAGCAGATTTACCCGAATCATATGTATGCTTGAGTAGTTGAAGTTGTTGTCAATAAAACAGCAAATAATTATAAATGTATTAATTTTCATAATGGACTATCACCGCGACATTTGCATAAAAATGTTCTGTATAATTTCGAAGTTCACACCTACCCGACGAGAAGTCGGCGGGACTTAAGACTGCCTCAGACTAACCTGGCAGGTACACAGAATAATGTGTATTACATGGGTTTTCAACTGTTTAATGATTTGCCAGAATTTGTGAAGGAAACATCTGGTCTTGCCGCTTTTCGTCCCCTAAGTGATGAATACATAAAGGAAAAGTTCTTTTAAGATATTGTGTGCTTCCTTTGTATTTTTGTGTACTTAAATTCGAAAATTTTCTTATTTTTTGCTGTTTTTATATATTTCATGCTGTGAAAAGTTTTTGTTTTTTCAACTTGTTAATATGCTTATTGGTTATACAAGATGTAAAAAATAAAATACACACATTAAGGGGGGGACTGCTGCCAACGTACCTATTTTTCAATTTGAAATACCATCATTATTTCTTATCATATCGTTTTGAAAAAAATAATTTAGATAGTTTGGATATTAATAAACAAGTTGGTTAGGTGGTGTACGTGTGTTCCCCTTTTCCTACTTTCCTACTCCCTTCCTCAAAACTACTTCTTTTTGTAAATATAATAACGATAATACTTGTAAACTTAATTGGTTCACATGTCATATTATGTATGTTAGTAAAATAAGTAAATGTAACTGTCTGTTTACATAATAAATAAAAAATAAAATAAAAAATAAAAAACAAAAATATACCTTAACTTTTTGATAATGTTCTGTATAAATTCTTGTAGAAAAATAATGGCATACCCCGAGTTTCAACGTTTATCATATATTTTTAATAAACTATAAGGTGTAGAGTAATATATTTTTTTTAAATTAAAGAAGACAAAAATATCTAGAAAAATATGATGTGACGTTGCATTAATGCTTCAGGTTTAGTATATAAACCTAAAAAACATTTATTTTCCATTCAGCGCCATTGCCTAATAAAAGTTTTTTGGTTTATTTACTTAACCTGATGCGTTAATGCAACGTCATATCATATTTTTCCAGGTATTTTGTTCTTCTATAATTTATAAAAAAAAAATATTGTTCTATACCTCATATTTTTTTAGAAATTTAAGATAAATGTCTAAAATCGGGGTATGCTTATTATTTTCCTACAAGAATATATACAGAACATAATCAAAAAATTAAGGTATATTTCTCTTTATTAATATCCAAACTAACTAGGTTATTTTTTTCAAAATGATTCGTATAGTAATAATGATGGTATATCAAATTGAAAAAATAGGTACGTTGGCAGCAGTCACCCTCTTAATTTTAAATTTTAATGGAATTCCATCAAGAACTTTCGATCAAAAAATTAAATCTAACCAACTTAAAGGTTTCGCAGCATATATGGATGTATATGGATGAAATCGGAGTAGAAAATTTTAATTCAGTGCGTGCGTGAAAATTTGTATAAATGTACAATACATCACCACATTTGTATAAATGTACAATACATCACCACATTTTTTTATAAAAAAAGTACGAGAGTTACAAAAACTTTTTTTACTAAGAAAATATTTTTATCACAAATAAAAGTACACCAACTAGATAATTAAATATACACATTATAGCAGTACATCTCAAAAATTTCCTATCAATATTTATAAAAATTGAATTTAGTGACGACATCGTTTCATACGATTTGTATGGCATAATATACAACTCAATATTTTGATACTAATCTTCACACATACCATCTAGCTATTTACAAATCCGGAGTACGAAAAAAGGATTAAACTCCACACCATCCTACATGAATGTTTTGTATAGAAAACAAAATATCAAAAGGTTTATAGTTTTGTAGAACTATGCAGGTACTATACAAACAATCGCCATCTTCAGCTGGATCTCATGTGTAACTAATATAAAAACAATATTTTCAATTTTGCACTGCAAAATTTTCTTTGAGTCACAGCGTATATTATATTAACAGAAAAATAATATGGAAGCAAAAGTTCTGTATTGAGTTCGAAGAATCATAAAAAAAACTTAATTATAAACTGTACCTACTTGCAAATAATTTCGAATTGAGACCGGTCATTTTTATTTTTTCGTCATTAATATTTTATTTTGTTGCTTTAAAATCCAGTAAATATTTTTAGGTAAGAGATTTTTCCTGAACTGGGTTAAGTGGTTGTAATTAGTGTTGGGTTTATTTTTAATGATCGAATTAGAGAACACAATTATTTTCATAAACACGGCGAAAATGATTTCTTTAGTGTAACTACCAAGCCATAAAATAAACACTACACAATTTTTGTGTTTTATGAAACTTATTTAAATGCCTGTCCGATAAAAAATATATTTATTAATAACAAGATTTTTTAAATAATGAATACATATATTATGTAGACATCATTCAGGGCTATTTAGCACCAATAGAAAAACAAATAATAGAAAACAAGTACTGCAGGAAAACCTGGTAATGTGCAGCTGAGTAATAGCCATTTTGCTATCTATTGTTGTTCCAATATCATTTTTAGAGAAAATTGTAATTTTACAACAAACGTTTTAAAAACGGCTTTAAATAAACGTTGTTATTTAATTTTTATTATTAATGATCTACCGCAGAGACTAGCTTCTACAATCCACATTCTCCTGTTTCCGGTTTAGTAAGTCAAAGTTTCCGGTTGGCTCTCAGATTGGTTGAGATCTCGTAGTATTAAGTCAAATGAGCTGTTAAATTATATATTAAATGTGAAAATTAAAAAAATAATAATTTAATTTATAATGTTTATAATTCAATTTATAAAGCAACAACGCTCACGCGAGTCGCTATTATTTTTATAAACAAACTTAAACCTAACCTAAGAATGCAGAAAAAAAAACGCTACTCCGCAGAGCAGTAGTATTTTATATGATCCGGCCGGGAAAAGAAGATCGAAATTGCGATGGTTTGATATCATTGCAGATTGTTGGGCTCTGAGACAGAAAAATTGTAAGCTAGCTGCTAGAGATATAAGAGGATGGAAATACAGATGACCCACCAAGGTTTGTAATGGTGGATAGATGGATTCTGCATTATAACAAAAATAATAAAACTGACAGCATGATCAAGTCGAAGTGCACTAATTGAACGAAATATTTATTTAGATCCTATGAAATCTGTCATTCTATGGGTATTTTTTCTTCTTGTGTCGGTCAACACATACATATCCCGCTTCCAGAAGGCCAAAAACTCCTTTGCGTCGTAGGTGGGCTCGTTCATTTAAGAATTTCCCAATCACACAGGTAGGTACTAAATTAAACATAGCGAGACAATCTAAATAATGTAATATATTGTTGCACCATCATTGGGGGGTTATTTGGTCGACCAACATTAGTGGTTCCATATCACGCTGTCCAATTGCGGGTTGATATGGTGATATTATAAAGGCTTCGTGGCATGGCGACCGAGAACAAGCCGAAGAGGTGTCGGCAGACCCCAGGTAAGGTGGTCTGATGACATCAAGAAATGTGCCGGAGGGAGATGGATGCAGTGTGCCCAAGACAAGGAGTTGTGAAGGATCAAGGGGGAGGCCTATGTCCAAGAATGGATAAAAACAGGCTGAAGAAGAAGAAGATTGTTGCACCATATTATAGTCAATCTATACGAGATTTTTACTTCATATTTGTTTGCCGTATACTAAAGTACATATATCTGGATGTGCAAGACTAAGGCTGTCAATAAAAGCTCAATAAAAGTATCAGTAATAGTATAGTTAAAATACTTTAATTTCATAAACTTGTTCAAAATTTCGTCGTTCAATGGCATTAAATTTCAATGAAAAAACCAAAAGTATTGAAAATTTGTATGAAATCAATGTATTTTAACTATACTTTTACTTTAATCTCTGTTCGAGAAACACAGCCTAAGCTAAGCTAAACATCTAAGCTGTGATAAAATCTGAGCTGACTGAAGAAAGTTTACACTAAAACTAATATGATTGTCACTAAAACTATGAACAACAGTGCTTAAATATGGACAATGTATGTATGATCGACAGGCAATGTTTGATTGATAATAAAACTATGACGGACAATGTAAGTTACATACATACATACATACCATCACGCCACGTCCCTTACGGGGTAAGCAGAGAGAATCGAGAGCCATACTTCTCTATTTTTGCACACATTTCTGGCTTCCTTTACATCCATGCATCGTCTCATACATGCTCGTCGATTGTTCAAACTTTTTATGTTTCCTTCTTTCAAAATATCATTCACATGGTCATGGAATCCCTTTCTGGGGCGACCTCTGCTATTCACTCCATCTCTTGCACCCATGTATATTTTTTTGGTCAGTCGTTCATCGTTCATTCTTTCTATATGTCCAAACCACCTTAAAGCATTCACTTTCATTTTACATATAATATCCTTTTATGTAAATTTAACTTGCATTCTCTCCTTATGTCCTCATTTTTTATTCTATCATATATCGTTCTATTACATACTCTTCTTAGTGATCTCATTTCTACAGCATTTATTCTACTTTCATGTGTTCTTTTCCAGGTCCATGTTTCACTAGCATACGTCAAAGTAGGCACCACAATTGCATTGTGTACTGCAATTTTGGCTTCCTTTGAGATGCTTGGATCGGCCATTACTGGTCTAAGTGCTCCGTTTATTCTATTCCCTGCCATAACTCTTCTTTCAATATCTTTATCGGGTCTTCCATTCCGTTCAAACATACTCCCCAAATATAAATATTCCTCAACTTGTTCTAGCCATTCGTTCT
Organism: Molanna angustata; assembly: GCA_963576475.1. Taxonomy (NCBI): domain Eukaryota; kingdom Metazoa; phylum Arthropoda; class Insecta; order Trichoptera; family Molannidae; genus Molanna; species Molanna angustata. The sequence continues at coordinate 21,951,075 of OY754969.1, read as the reverse complement.
CTACTTTTATCATACAAGCAGTTATACTTTCAGTCTTTTCAAATACCAATATCTTAGATTTACTAACATTCATTCTCAGTCCATTTTGCAGGCATCCTTCATACACTTTATTCACTAAATACTGTAGCTCATCCGCACATTCAGCAATCACCACTTTGTCATCTGCATACATCAAATCACGTACGTTTACAGTACTTAGTTTCAGACCTTTATTTTCATTCTTCAATGTCCTAACGCAGTGATCAATATACAGATTGAACAGCCATGGGGATAATACGCAGCCTTGCTTCACCCCTTTATTAATAGGGAACCATGTTGTCAACGCATCGTTGACACGGACACAGGCTCCACTATTTTCATACAGAGACGCAACGGCACGTATTAATTTGCTCTTCACTCCATATATTGATAGGATATCCCACAATTTTTCTCTATCCACTTTATCATATGCCTTCTCTAGGTCTATAAACGCACAGAAAAGTTTCTGGTTTTTATGCAGAACCTTTTCTGTAGCCATACGTAAAGAGAAAATTTGATCGACACATCCTCTGCCCCCTATAAAGGCACCTTGCGCATCCCATATCTTGCATTCCGTAATCTTGCGTATTCTCTTATCAATAATTCTTGCATACATCTTGCCAACCGAACATAACAAGCTGATAGCTCTATAGTTTTTGCAGTCGAGTTTTGATCCCTTCCCTTTGAAAAGAGGAACTACAACTGCATTTCTCCAATCCGACGGAGTGTACCCAGCTTCCCAACATTTATTGAAAAGCGATAGACTCCACTCCGTAGATATTTTACCGCCATACTTGATAAATTCGGCTGCCACACAGTCCACACCAGCGGCTTTACCCGTTTTCGCGTGATTAACCGCTTCTTTTACCTCTTCTTCCGTTATTTCATCTCAATATCCATCAATAATCCATGTCCTTTGTCTTACTGTGTCACCTTGTGCGCTTTCATATAATTCTTTGAAATATTCACACCACCTCTCTTTCACACTTTCGTTATCTATCAGCATATTTCCATCTTTATCATTTATACACTTTGAACCTTTTACTTCCCCTTGCTTTCGCTTAGCTATGCCTTTCCAGAACATTTTCATGTTACCCGTAAAGTCGTTCACTATTTTCTGACTTTCTTTTTCTTTTATACAATCTTTTTCATTTTTCACTGTAGCTTTTACTCTCCTCTTGCATTCTTTGTACTCTTCTTTTGCTCTATTTTCTTTGTCAGTACCTTTTACAGATATCCAAAACTTCCATGCTTTCTTTTTCGCATCAACTGCATTTTTTACCGATTCATTCCACCAAGCATCACCTTTCTGCATTCCTCTTTTACTTTCACCGCACGCATTCTTGGCAGCCTTGCACACAACACTTTTCAAGTCTTTCCATACTTCATCTACACTTCTTTCACTATGTGTTTGAGAATTTAATCATAAACAACATTCCTTTCATATTCATGTCTTACTTCCTCTTCTTGTAATTTTTCCACTTTGACGCGCATTGGTGGTGCACTTTTGATTGTTTTAGAGCGCCAGCCGATGAACAGATGCAGTTTAGTAACAAGCAAATAGTGATCTGTTTCCAGCTCTGCGCCCCTATATACCCTAGTGTCCATCGTTGCCTTCCTCAAAGTGGAGTCCACACATACAAAATCTATAATTGATCTTTCACAGCCTCTTTCCCACGTATACTGGTGGATCTTTTTATGGCAAAAAATAGTATTAGCCACAAAAAGATCCCATTCCACACATACATTCAGCAGTCTTTTTCCATTATCGTTCACTCTGCTATCACCGTGAGGCCCGAGGGCAGATTCAAAGTCTTTTCTTTGAACCCCAACCCATCCATTCAGATCTCCTGCCAAAATAATCTTTCATTTCCTTTCCTTTTATTCAATGCTTCTGTCACACTTTCCCAGAACTCTTGTTTTTCGCTCTCTTGGTCTGAATTCACAGGTGCATACCCTGTTAAGAGAAACACCGGCGTGATTCCTACTTTGAGTCTGATCCACATAAGCCTGGGACTTTCACACTTAAATTCTTTCATGCATTCCACCATTCGTTTAGCTAGAATCACACCTACACCCTTTGAAGCATGCTCGTCTTCTTTTACACCTGACCATAATTCTATCATACCATCATGCCTCTCATGCATTCCGGTCCCCTTTCTTTTAGTCTCACTCAGGCATAGCACATCAATTTCTTTTTGATTAACAATTTCACACAGCTCATTCATCTTTTTTTCCATACCTCCTCTCACTTTACACACTCCAACTCTGCACTCCGTTCTCTTCTTGTCGCCTACCCTTTGGACACAAGCATGACGGGTGGCGGACCTCATCGATACTGTGGCAGTGTCCTTGGTTTAACTTATCACACTTCAAACATTCATGCTTCCCTTAGCAGCACTCTAGTCGGTATTGCAAAACATATAAGTAAAATAAATAAAAATTTCTATACCTAAACCTTACTGACTATCCTATACTATACTATAATTACAAACAAAAACACTACTTATATTTAGGCACCGTTCATATACACAATTTAGTCTTGTAAGTTCAATGTAAGTTCGACATATAAAACAATAACTGAAAGCGCTACATTGAATTTCCCCATATATTGATTTTGCGTTCATATACGTTTTAAGGTATGTACGTTTCTCTAAAATCTGCAAACTGATGCATTGAGAAGCATATAAGATCATAAAAGATCATTTAAACTTTGTTTATTTTCTATAATGTATATATAACTGAGGATGACCCGACATTAATATGTCTACAGATATATGAGGTCTCCAATCTTGTGCCAGAGGGCTTACTAGTGTCATAATAATAAGTCAACCGTCACAAATAAATAGGTACGTTATTTTTATATTATTTATCATTCATATCTCATATAAATGCAGACAAATAATTTGACATTTAAACGAAAATAACTCATAATATTATTTTTCATAAACTGTTAACACATAGATATTTCATTTTTGTAATCAGTATTGAACAAATGTTAATTTGATTATGTAATATTTTTGTTAAGAAGTTGTCAAATAATAAAAAAATAATAAAATAAAATAAAACTTCCTTCGTAAAGTTGAGACAATTCGTCTGCAGAACGGCTATCGCGCTGGATTTGTAATTCTGTGAACACGGGTTCAAATCCTGCTTCGGCCGACTACATTCACTACTAACTTTTGCATAGTTAGGAAGCTAGATTTAATATTATATAATCGAAGTATTGCACATGCGTTAAGATAAGAGTGTGTGGTATTCGGTTTTATTAATCTTACATCTTACCTACAAGAAACCTTACGGTTGAAGCTACATAATAGCATGATTATAAAACTTCAAGAAACTATCATACAAAATTAAAATAAAATTAATACTAGTTACATGTAACACATGAGATCCAACTGTCGATGGCGATAGTATGTATAATTGAAGAATACGTACCAACATTATACACGCTTAAATACAAATTTATAAACATTTTAAGATATTTTGTTTTCTATATAAAGTATGGAGGTCAGTCTTTTTCCCTACCCAGAATATGAAAACAGCGTAATGGTATGTATCTATGTTTGTTTGGTGATTTATTCTCCTTAGATATTGTGTATAGGCCACTGGCATACAAATTGTATGAAGCGATGTCGTCACTAAATTCATTTTTTTTAAATAAGTTTGAGATATACTACTACAATGTTCGTATTTTTTATGGCAAATTAGAATTATCTAGTGAGGATGTCGGCTTTTTTCGATATTTATAAAAAAAAAATTGTAAATCTAGGCAGTTAAACACATAAATTTATCATAAAAAATGTTTTTCTTAATAAAAAATGTTTCAAAAACTCAAAACTTTTTGAAAAAACAAATTTGGGATTATGTTTTTGTCTATATTTATATCAATTTTCAAGGTTCTAGCTTATATGGTTTTATTAAGATAAGTATATGGAAAAATAAAGTAAAAATTATTAAGTAGATAACCCCTGACTGAAACAAAATTTCAAAATTCTGAGTATAAAAGTTTTGTAAGACAATAACTATTTATATATCCTGAAATTTTGGGCTGTGTGAATTGAGCGGATCAAAAGTTATAAGGAGAGACGACGACACACAGACACACTTAAATGTTCTACTCCAAATTCTGAGTAAATCCATATACAGAACATATGTGCTGCGAAGCCTCAAAGTTGATGTTTTTTGACTTCAAAGTTGGAAAAACCGTGAAAAATATAGACCCTGCATACAAAACTCGCGTATCTTGGCTTGGTACTTTGATACGAGAATAAAATTCTCTTGAATTAATCGACAGTTGAATTAATGGTAGCGTTAAAAGTTGTCCTAGCGCTTGATCAAATTTAAATAAATGAAGATAATTATTTGAAATTTTCTCAGGAAATTATTTATATTTTTTATTTATTCTCCAAATAATTTCATTCCTTTTATGTCATTACAACTAAAGAAATTGATGATTATTTTCTCAAGTTTTCTTTTATATAATTTATTTATGTATTTCTTTACAGTTGTTTTATTTTTTTTATTTGAGACCGACACCCGCTTCACTGGGAACATACCCGTGTCGGAGCAGAGAGTCAAAATGACATTTTATAATCAGATTGTCACATCACAAATGTACCCAAAAAATAACTCATATTATTTTATTTCAATAAAAAATTGTTTTTTTTTTAGTTGAGGTAATCGAAAAACCAGAAGTTCAATTCTTCCACATTCAATTAAGAAAATATATTTGAACTTTTTTAAAGGGTAGGTTTATAGATTTTATAAATACACAAAAAAATAATTAAATGAAATCAGCTTTACAACACATGACTTAAAAATAAATACTAATATGAGCTATATCTATCATTTTTCTTAAAAAAAATAACAACAAACACTGATAATAATGTATCATCATGGAGTAATGTGATTTTCTATTTCTACGCCAAAATTAATCATACGTTGATACAGACATTCCTCTATTCCTCTCTTTCTAAAATGACGACTTGTCATCCGACCCGATCAAGACGTCCACAAGTTTCATGTAATATGACTAATGTTTAAGACCGACTGGAGTGAGATACATATATAGGAAGTCGCATATTGGTAGTGTGTTAAGTATTTATACGAGTGCATCAGTGTTGGTGAGGTTCATACCTTGTACTGGTCCACGGAACCAACAGTGATCAATCGCTCCTCGTCCATAATATAACTACAGTCAATAATAATTCAAGAGTACATACATACTTATACTAACGGTGTGTGTTGAAAAGTAAGGCAATTTTTCCTGCCCTTCCGCCTGTTCCAGCGTGCATTTATACGTGGTCCGCCCAATTCGGCTCTCACACCCGGCTCATAGGTTACCACGATAGTTGGTTCGTGGTTGCTTTAGCTGCGGTAACATATTCATCGAAATTCGACACAATATTTTTAGTTTAGTGAAGTGGGTTCGTTACCAATTCTGGAAACATTGTATCAGTGTATTTTTTTTTGTTTTGTTCAGTTCCTGGTTTTGTTTATAGTTGTTTACATCGCAGATCCACCTGACTTCTTTTTGACAAAATAGGTAAATATATATTTAATTTTTTAATTGTCTCTTCGAAATTTTCGTCATCGTTCTTGAAAGACCTCCTTTCTTTTATTAAGCCCGTGGCGAGTTGGGTCAATTTTTTTACATTATTTTATTTTCGATTTATTTAAGCATATCATATTTATTTATTTTGCATGCTTCTTATCGAGTTTGAATATTTTATTATTTTGTTATTCTATAATATCTAGACACGAATAAATGCTTTTTAATGTGTACCTAAATATATTTTAATACATTTTGGAACTTTATTTTACATTTCAAAATAAATGTTGAGTCGATAACTACTAATATAATTAATTTATCTTATTTTACCGTGAATGTCTAACTTGTGTAAAATTTTATTTAGCACTTTTATGCAGCCCTACGGTGGAAATCACGTAATCAAACAATTAGTTAAATTCAATAATTGAAGTTTAAATTAAACGATCGGAAATATGACTTCAAAATTATGTAATAGTTTATTATAATATATAGATTAGGTAATTAGTAAAGTATGAACCATTTAACTTGAAATTAACAATACAAAATAATACTTTGATAAAATGATACTTTGTCAACTATATTTCACAAAGTATCCCGAATCCATGTTAAAGTTAGTGTTAGTATAGGTATACACTTTCAATAAGTCAGGTAAGTCAGGTGATGTTAATCAAAATTAAGTCAGCTGATAGTCGATCATGTTAAAAAAATACTTATAATTTTACATAACCTTTGATTACCCTCCATTTTCACGTGTCTGAATCACATAATTGTGACGGAACTTATTCGGTTACATCTCAGCATGAAACAAATGTAAATAATTTATTGTACATGAAGTAAATAAATAAAGAAATTGTTTGAGTACCATTTATATCGTTTCACAGTAGATTATATATGTTCTGTATTTGAATTTGTTTGCTGCATAAAACAACTTTGTTTGACATTATGTGCTTGACATTGGCAGTATGAATGTAAAATAGTCTACGGAATGACGTGAAATATTTTTTACTCCTCACTAACCCAAGGTGATATAGTGGGGAGTTATGATTTCGCAATTTTTAAGTCTATTTTTTTATTGCAGGTTATCAACTAGTATCATGCTGAGATTGTATTCTGAAAGTTTCATCACAATGTATCTGTGTGCTATGTGCTATGCACGACGTGTTCATTTTACTTTATCGATTAAAGACTAAAGTAATTTTTGATTCTTTTCAAATTTTGCAAATTTGTATATCTGTATTAACTTAGGCCCCATTAGATTTCTGAATAGTGCTTCTCTATTTTTTTTTACTATCAAATATTTCAAATTGACCACAAGCTCAGGAAACTTAATCTTTCTTTCCCCTTAGCGCTTTTGTCCCGTTTCTATCGGGGTACGCTTTGACCATGATCCTAGAATTGGCGAGTCTGGTTATTAGCTCAGGAAACTTAATATTTGATTTTTTTTCAAATTGGTAAATAGGAACATCACTTTCATAAAATGGCACTGAAGAATTATCAAGTATTCACTGTAAAATATTTAAATAAAAAATAATTTAACCAACTCGTTTCACAAATCGCTGAATATTTTCCATCCAAAATTTGAATACTTTATAGAATGACTTGTTAGTGAGGAATATAGCGTCTGCCAGAACCCACTCATTTATTCTTCATTACAACGTGAAGAAAAGTTTTTTTCGCTCTTATAAACCATTGTATTTATTTCTATCGGTTTCGAAACAACTGTTATGTGTATTCATAGAAATTTCCAAATAAATAACTATTTTCAGTTGGGTCTAAGAATCTAACCCAGACTCCAACATAAAAGTCTAACCACTATGCCACAACGCGTGATAACTTAAAAAAGTAGGCACCACGAAGTTATATGTTAGTCCTTTAAATCGTTAAAATAAACCAAATATCTTAAATTGTATATTTATATCTTAAAACATTCTTTATTGATCGTTAAATATATTTTTTTCCGAACCTGCAACGATCTGCAATAAAATATTTTTACTTTGTTATTCATAAATTGTTTATATTATTATTTTGGTTAGTAAGTTGTCCAAACGGACAGTAAATATCGCAAAACAACAATAAATTGAAGGTCACACTTCATACAAAACAGAATGACTTTTATCATTGTGTCGAAAAAAAAGTAGCGTTTTCGTCTAGAGAAGACATCAATTTAATAATTTGATTGGCGGTCCAATCAGGTAAGATTGGGATAGGTCGTTAACTTAATGATCAGGTCTACAAAAAGGGTATCAATTCAAAATTAGGTTAGGTTAGGTATCCATCAGATGGCTATTGACTTCAGCTATTAATTTGTGTTTATAGACCATAAATAGAGGCTTATATTGTAATAATATCCTTTAAGTATCAACTAAAAATCTATATGCAGCAATTTGTAATGATATCCTGTATGTCTTTTTTATATTAATTTGTATTACTTCTTGGGCAACAAACAAGTCCTATGTCAAATATAAATTTAAACACGTACCTAATAACAAGTTGCTTCATTCTGGAAACTAATGATACCTATTGGTGGTAATTATGAAACGATAAATACAGATTGACTGTTGAAATTATCACAATTCAAAATGGCGGCGATCGTCATTTTAGAATAGTGGTTATTCTGAACGCACATCGTTGGAATGGTCTAATGAAATCATCACAAGCGGTCAAAGCGTGTTGTTTAAAAAACAGTTTGATGTTTTGTTCGATTAAATTTTTAGATTTTCAATTAAAATGGCACAAGAATATGCATCTTTGGTTTTAGTTGAATATTGAGGGAAAACTGAAGGAATGTTTCTAATGATTTGAGGATAAAATACCTAAATTTTAATCTTGTTGCTGGTATGCATGTATATTCATCACATTTTGTGTCGCCGATATTTTGGATTTTTTATACGTATTGGTATCGAATATTCATACTCAATATTTCATGATTCAAATACAAAAAGATTTGTGTCTTAAGGTAGGCGCGCATGGAAGCTAATTTCATCGGCCGATTAATTATCGGTTAGCTACAACATACGAATTACATGTAAGAGCGCGCATGAAAGCTAACAGAATGGGCCGATTTAAAATCTGTGACGAGACACAAAAAAATCGGCCGATCGAGATCGGCCGAGAAGTACGTTTTCAGTTTGTCAAACGAAATGTCAGAAAACATGGATGAAATAAATATTGATTCCGAACAATTAATTATATATGTTGAAGCACGTCCTTCTTTGTATGATTAAAAATTAAGCGAAATATTAATAACTGGTTGAGAACAGCTAAATTATAATAAAAGAACTGAATTGGGTAAGTTATTACTTAATTAATTAATAGTTACATAGGTAATTTAATAAATATTCTACTTAATGAAAAAAAAATCCATATTTCTAATCATATGTATATTAAAACTTGTGAATATACATATTGTATTTTAAATATGTGAATGTTGACCGCCGTGTTAATTTCCAATCGTACGATTCTATAAGCTTCCATGCGCGCTAGAACCGATCGGCCGATAAATTCATCGGCCGATTATAATCGGCTGATGAATTTTAGCTTCCATGCGCGCCTTACCTTAACAAAATATATTTATAACCTAAATTTACAAGAGAAGATCAATGTGGGTATGTAAATACCTAAGTATTTACTAATATAACCTAAGTAACTAACATACATGTTTTCCTATTAAATATACGTACCTACCTACTTATGCTGTTAAAAAAACCTTGTGATGTCGAAATGTTTTTATTGATTTATAGTACCTATTTTAGAAGTTATTTTTAAGTAAAATATAATCAGTTTTAGTGAAAATCAACGGATTTTGAGTTATAACTGAATAATCTGAAAATAGTTACAATTGCTTTTGACCAATACAATACAATAGCATATTCAGAATAACTAAAGTGCGTAGGTACTATTGGATGACATTTGATTTGGCAAACAGTTACAACTATTGTAATTTTAGATGGGCCGATGGCAGAGCGGTTAGCGCATTGGATTAGTAATCCAGTGGTCGCGAGTTCAAATCCTGCCTCGACAGATTTCGTTCACCTATAGCACAAGCATTTATGCTTATTTTGGGGAAAGTAGAGAGATGTATATGTACTTGTTTAACTAGGACATATTCATTTAAAAAAATAATACTAAAAACAGCGAAAATTTTGTCTCTAACGGGAAATGAATCGGATATCTTTGGTTAATAAACTCAGTCACGAAGTACATATTCACAAAGTAGGTATACCTTCTACCACGAAGGAAAATTCATTTGTGAAATATTTTTGATGTATAGGTAAATACAAAAAGTTAACTGCGGATCAAAAAAGTTCTTGGGTTAGTGTGTGGCACGATTTAACCGGCTGCGGCTGTCAGAAAACTAGTTTCTTTTTTTGATCGAAAAACTCCCGGTTTTTCCAATCATAGAATTAACTGTTTTGTTAAATGGAAATGTTACTTATTCATACGTTTATAATAAAGCCTAAGGTAAAACAACTTTTGATAATACATGACGTGCAGAAATATAACTTGGTAAATAAATTCACAAAAAATTTTGTGTATAAATACCAAAATATATTTTTCTGATTTAACATGATATATTTTGTGTATACAAAATAAATTTATCGATTTATTAATAAATGTAAAAGTTTGTTTTATAATGACATGTTTTGTATTAAATTAAGTTTACGTTGCGTTTCGCTGTTTGACATGCAAAAAATACTCATCAAAATATCAAAATTATAAACTCGCCATTGTTGGTGTTTCTTCTCTCTCTCTCTATTTCCTGATGTTTTTATCCCCTTGAATGTTTCTTTTTTTTTTGTTGTACCTACATAAAAAAAATTTTTTTTTGATAACACGTTCATCAACTATGGTCAGTTGTTTGATCATAAACCAACCAGCAGACAGTAAGCAATATATCTACCAAATAAATTAACAAAGAAATTATGATAACACACTTAAAAGGCGGCAAATAAACCTAAACACCTCAATTTTAAATCAAATATGTTAAACAGCGTGTGTCTAAAAAATAATTCCATGAGTGTTTTCAACATTTTTCTAGTGAATGTTCGTCAAAAAATTTAAAATTCAGCATTAATTCTCATAAAAATTATTAAAAATACTCTTTGTGACAACATTTTTTTAAATATTACTTCATAAGTTTAAATATTTATGTGCTTTAAGAGTGCATAAAATCAAAGTTAATGTTTGTGGTAGTTATTTCATTTCGAATTTGGTTTGTTCTTAAAATGCCCATTTTACGTATAAACCCATTTTAACGCATGCGATAGTTACCCTTACCAACACTTCATAATGTATTAGGTACTATGTAATTTAATTTTTCAGTCACTAGAATTAGCTTGTCAATAAAAATATTGTCAATATAAATTTTATATCATTTGACTCCCGAAATGGAAGAAAATCCAATGTTTGCGTATATGCAATTTAAAAAAATATTCGATTTACATACATATTGGTACAAGTAGGTAAATAAGCCAAAAATGAAATAATATTTCTGGCGCAGTTTAGGGGTGACATCTGTGCGAGACACTGCCATCTCCTTTTTAAGGACTGTTGCTTTCGTTGTTTACAAATAAACTAATTTCTCAATAGATGGCGTTACAAAAAAAGGCTTTTCCGTTACTTTATAGATGGCAGTAGTATAGTACCTTATTTTCAGGTGAATTGTGACACACTATTCAAATATATAGAACTTTCAAAAATAACATTGATAAGGGAACTCAGGGTGTACGTTGCGCAAGCGCATAAAGTGATCACGTAAACCAGCCGATGACAGGCCGTAAGCCCTGTAGGTTTCTCGAGTTCCTGGTTCTTCTACAATATCCCAACTTCGTCTATATTGAGATGTTAAAAAAAAGTTTGTCATTAAAAATATCATTTGACTCCCGAAAGGGAAAAAAATCCAATGTTTGCGTATATGCAATCAAAAAAAAAATATTCGACTAGAATTAGCATTATATGCGCTCTTAATTGTAAGTATACCAATTTTAGATTTTAGGTGATATTGAAATTTGTGTTAAATATACTTCATTAATTCAAAAACTGTCGTTTTAATAACTCTTGTAGTTTATTTAAAAAAATGAAGGGTTTAAAATTTAAAAGATAGGATTCAAGGAAAACTTGATGGTAAATCAATTTTCCGGTTGTAAACATTTTTTAAATAAAATTCCACCATTGGAAGGAGTGGGAATAAATCACCTGAAATTTTAGATAGGTACTTGGTTGATGTATAGACTGGTAGGCGTATAGATAAAAGAGGTCGAGCCCCAAGACACGCGTTTTCAAATATGATGTTCTTGTACCTATACCTATAACTTTTCCTAAGTAACTAAGAACTGATGATATTGTTTTGAATGGAAAAACTTTCTACTGTGGGAACTAACACAAAGATTTCAGAGCTATTTTTTGTCTCCTGAGAACCTCCGGGGCAGGCATTTTTATCTTCAAAATATGTGGCACAAGTATATTATACTTATTCAACATAACTTTCCCAAAGATGGGACTTAATAGAGTCGCTGTAGTAGCAAGAATTTATATAGTATTTATACTGTTGCTAAATATAGAACACGAACATATTAAAATTGATAGAGCAAAATATTATTATCTTTATATATTTTGCAATGATGTTACTTAAATTTGGCAGATAGCTAAGTAACAGTTAAATTTTAATTTTATTCATAAGTACACAAAATTACAAAGGCAACCGATGAAATGTGATCGAGTTATGGCCATTTATATTTTATTTACAGTAAAATACTTCCTTGCAGCTTGTGTATAACACAGTGACTTTATTTCCACTTGACAGTTTCTTCCGAAAACCAGTAGATATTTCCTGTCATTGCTACGCGGCAGTCGACAAGTATAATATTATTTAATAAACGAGTGGGTTGTAGCCAACACTAAACTCTCCACACCATACTAAGTGTTCATTTTTTCTTCTTGAAAGGTTGACAATCTCTAGATGCATTTTTATGAAGTACATTTCTATTATATTTTCAAACAAATATAAGATTCCCAGAGGACAATAGTTTTCACAATACACCATACACACAAAAAAATTGTCACGAAACTCATAGTATACATTTTCTACATGATACCTGTCGAGATATTTTAAGTAAAATTGCATTACTAGCAAGATGAGCACGTATGAGACAGTGTATCAATGTTGATGAGGCGATGTAGAAGATAGAAGTGGATAGAGAAAAGTACACTTGTCTATAGAGACACATGCAATATCAATATGAAGTTGATCACTCAATTTTCCTTTACAGAAGCTATTTTACTTCTTGTTATATATATTTTTCATACAAATATGAAATTAATTTCACATTGATATGGCAAACCATAGATTTTTTTCTTTAAATTTTGACAATCCTTGAATGCATTTTTGATGAGTGTATTTTTGTTGTATCAAAATTTCAATCAGAGCATTTCGAAAGTTTGAGCAAATGAAATCATAGAGAAGAAACGGATATCTATGGACTAATCAGGTCTAGGTCTATGCACTTTACACATATGATGTTAATATGAAGTCGATCGGACTTATAGTTTGGGCTGTAGAGAAGACACAAAAAAGACAATCCGTACGGCGCGGCGTACGGCGAACGCCGTACGCCATACATTCATCACGATGAAACTCACAGTGTGCACTCTCTACATGATACCCGTTGAGAAATTGATGTAAAAAATACGCTAAAAAAATGTGAAATCATGACTCTCCACTATTCCATAGTGTGGAAAGTATCTTCAATTCATTCTGGATTTGTTGTCTTTGCAATACTTCAAATGAAATTCGTTAGTACGGAAGAACGAAGTACATAAACATTGTTTAAGCACATAAACATTGTTTTGAATTTCAACTTGAATCGGTCATTGAAATTGAAACAATTTTATCATTATTTGAATGAACAGGGAGACGATGCCGACAAAGAACAAGAATAATAAAGTTCATTAAATATAGACTGTTAAACCTTCGTGACTGAATATAAATTATCGTCTGCTCCCATCCGAAGAGTGCAAAAATATGGTTATTGGTTCATTTGGTTGTCTGTAGTAAAGGAAATCGTAAACTCTTCCGAGAAAGATGGTTTAAAGTTGTTCCAGGAACTCGGACCACAAGATGCGTAAACATTTTGTGATTTTATGAGATTCTCTGGCGGCCGGTGTCTAATCCTAGTGCATGTCATCCAGTCGAGCGTGAAGATTTTTTGTTGTTGGTCGATCGGTGCTATCCCTAGAAGGGTCAGGTCATTTTTCATGGGAACTCAAAGGTTCAAAAACCTATGAAATGCACTATGTTATTAAACTGTCTGCCAATAATCAAGTTGGCTCTCAGCCGGTCGGGTTTGGTTTCAAAGTACGAGTTTATATTCCACGTAAGGCCTATTTGTACATAATGCTTAACAGACAACAAAGAAGTACTGAGTATGTCAAATATTAATTTAACATGTACCCAATAACAAGTTGCCACATTATGGAGACTTACGATATTAATCGTCTCACAGATCCAGAATGAAAACACAATTAAAAACTGTGGTTAATATATATAAATATTTTGAAATTAGCCAATAATACTATTTTTTTTTTCATATACCTACAAAAATTTACATAATTTTATATAAGCAACATAATCGTCGGCCTTCGTGGCTCAGTTGGTTGGGTATCTGACTACTGATCCAAAGGTCCTGGGTTCGATTCCCGGTGGAGACACACTTTTTAATTGTGTTTTCAGTTTGAATCTGTGAGACGATTAATATCTTAAGTCTCCAGAATGTGGCAACTTGTTATTGGGTGCGTGTTAAATTAATATTTGACATAGTACCTGTTAGTTGCCCGAGAAGCAATATTAAATTAATAAATAAACATAACAAATAAATTGGTTTGGTTTGGACCACCTCACTAGGCCAGGCCTGTTCCGAGGTGGTAGACTAGTTACATAATATTAATTACTAAGTCATTGTAAGCTGTTATATAATATAATTGTGTAGCCCATGGCCCATGGTCCACTTATTGAGTCCTATGTTAGTAGTTTTGTCGTGTATGTTGTTATGAATTGAGAATTTGCTGACAATAGTTGATCCCTTTTTTGTTATTTAATTCGCTAGAAAACATCATATTGATTAAATTGCCTCGTGTTTAGCGTATATTAATTGTTTCTGGAATGGTTAAAACAGGTTCAAAGCGTAGAAGGTTAAACTATGTTGACGTAATTTTCTTAAGTGATCCATTATTTAAAAGGCTTTTTGTATATTATATTAAGAGTTTCAATAAAAAAAGTCATTTATAAATACGTATCTTAGCCGTTTGCTATCAATAAAATCACTGGACTGGTTTGCCCGAGTCTCACTCGGGCGTGGATTTCTACTATGTATTGCCGAACCCGAGCCTCACTCGGGCAATATTTTACTGATTTCTTTGGCAGTGATTTTCCCGAGCGAAATTATACTATAGACGAGGCCGAACGACGTTCGGGTAGGTCGTGTTTACGCTTGTTTTGGTGTTTTTATTCGAGTTTATTTAGTTAAGTGGTTAATATTATGAACTTAAGTAATCATAGCTAAAATCTTGAAGAAATTGAAAGACCATGGTCTTTCGATGGATTTAGATTTCTTATTTCTTATTTCAACCATGGATTTCTTATCGCTGATGTCTCATAAGCTATTATTAATTTATATACCTAACATCGTCAATACTACAATCCTCACGTAATTGGTCGTTAGTAGAAAACATTAAAGTTTTACAACACATAAACTGAATTCAAATAAACTCTGTCTAGTTCCGAGTTCTGACTGTTGAAGATGTAAGTTTTCATAAAATCTAAAAATAAAACAATTAACTTAATTGTGGTCATAAAATGAAAACACACTACTTACGCTATAAACTGCAAGTAACTCTAAATTGTTGAAACTTGTGAAATTGTAATATCACATGCACTCGATTCTTCTTAACTCGCCATGTTGGGTTTCTCTAACGTTGTCGATCCTTCTGCGAATCTCTCTAGGTCCTGCACCGCTCGGAACAGCACATTCCGGATGCCGGTCTTCTCTCTCAAGTTTCGCAGCCAGAACATTTGTTTTCTCCCGGAGCTTCGGCGTCATTCAATTAAGATATACCTACACGAATCACAAGTTATAGAGCCATTTTGCGATGCCAAATTTCATAATAAGATAGATACATATAATACTTAGGTACTTTCCGTGTCCAAGACCATCTATCTATATTGTGTCCCTTCACAGTAATTTGCAGCCATAATTGCATTTTAATGTTTGCTCGCCATAGATCTTCCTCAGAGCACTTTCATTCTATAAGTGGGCAATACAGCAGGTGTGACATGTTCTGCGTCTCCCCATATCCGCATGGCATGTCCTGGTCAGCCTCTAGCATTCCTCATCTATACAGGATCACCTTGCACCTTCCTACAACTGTCCTTAGTCTTTTCGGGGATTTCCATGTTGTATATAGTAGTCGGTGACCCGTTGAAAGTACCTCTGTTTTTTCATGAAAATTTAACTTCCCAACCGTTCCTTCCACAGCTCAACTCTTCTCTTTTCGCTAGTTGAGGTTAGTGCGATTGTATTCCTGAGAAAGCTGTATAACTTGAGTTTTGTGGATGGGAGGATGTGACCATAATAAAGCGGATGTCGAGTCATTCTGCTGTCTCAAATTTCCCTCTTCATAGGCTACAGCTCTTCGTATTTGTGGTGGCACTATGCAGTTAGTAATTGATTTTTTTTTTCAGGATAAGGCTTATGACATCCCGTTATGAGTCATATATTTGATTTCGTTCAAAGCAACATTTACGTTTCTGGCACGGGATGATTGAAACTAGACTGGAGCCGCATATTCCGCTGTCAAGTAGCAAAGTGCAAGTCCTGAAGTTCAAAGGACAGATGGTTGTGCTCAGGGCCGGATAAACATGTTTTTGCGCCCAGAGCAATATATTTCAAACCGCCCCCCCCCCCCCCCTTCCTTCTCAAATGTTTGGAATTTCAATATTATATTATGCAGTATATTATGCAATTTTATACAGTAAAAATCAATATATCAATATAAACCAAAGAACAAAAATAAATTATAATTCTACCTATTCCTATTCATGTATGTAACGTATCCTGAGAAGTAGGCATTTTAAACTAAAACCTTAGGTCTAACAATTTTTAAAATATTGGATCATCACATAAACCGTTTAAAGTTAAATATAATTTAAAAGTCCTTTTAACTATCTCAAGTATTATGTAAATAAACTAAACTTAATAACTAATGTTAACACTAAAAATATCATAAAAACTATTTTTAATTAAAAAAAACTCAATATAATTATCAAATTCCAGTAAAAATTTAAAATCACACCAAACTTAAAATAAAAAAAACAAATCGCGATTCTAATTAACACAAAACACTAAATAAGTTCTTGGTATAATAAATACCTACATAAATTAATATTAATAAAACGAGGTATGCCAATGAATTTTACACAAAACAGCACACGAAAACTCCCATTGATTTCGATACACTTTGCCGACTAGTATTCCATCTAGTTATAGGTATATATTAAAATCTATGGTCTATACTAGACTCGTAAAAAATATGGACACGTGTTAACATTTGACATCAGACAGAAGAGAGAGATAGAAACAATAATATATGAATAATTGAAAGAGTCAGGTGACGAGTCGGCGACCGAGATCGAGAAAATAAGTAAGTATGTCGCTGAAGTCGAAAGGGAAAACTTCACTGAAATTATCATAACATTTCTAAAGAACTTCGTTTCCCTTTTTTAGAAAACCTTGCTATTAGTTGCTGACAGGTTCCGCTTATTGAAACGGCTTATGTAGTTTCATTAACAAGCAATAAGAGTTCTTAGTATAATGTATAATTAAAGTTACTGTGTCGTGTAGCATCTGGAATGTTTTCAAACACGCCGCTATCATCTCATATGAAATTCATTATCAAGCGCCCGGGCGATTTCAGATAGGGGGGCGCTGGCTTCATTATGTAGATAATTTAACACTTTAGCAAGTAAATTATTAGAATGATTATTGTGTGTGTGTGTGTGTGTGTGTGTGTGTGTGTGTGTGTGTGTGTGAATCGACTATATATGTTTACGAATAACACGGTAATAGACGGACAAGATATTAACACCGCAGAATTTTATCATACACACCATCACGCCGTGTCCCTTTTGGGGAAGGCAGAGAGAACCGAGTGCCATACCTGGGGAATTTTTGATTTATATAATTAACATTTTAGGATTTTAAGCGCCCTTTTTAGACAAGCGCCCTGATTTCTTGTTCCGGGTTGTTCTATGATTTATCCGGCCCTGGTTGTGCTCCCCACTTTGTTCCTACGAACTTTCGGATGATATTGGTCCGAGTGTCAATTTTTCATTGATATTAAGACAGTGTTGCTTAAAACTGAGTGTTCTATCTAACATCTACGCCTTTGGGTTTACGCAATTTTCCAGTTTCCTTCCCTCCCATGTGATGTTAGGTCTCCTTTTCGCATCCCTATTTCTCATGTGAAAGGTACATAATTGTGTATTTGCTGGATAAGGTTGTAGTCTTTGGACAATCATTCAGGGTTCTTGACATCTTGTTCACTACGTTTTCAAAATTATCATCCTGTACCACGATTACCGTATCGTCAGCGTAGATAAATAAGTAGAGTATTGGTTAGTCGTTTGTGTAAATTTAATACATAACTGGGGACATAATGCTCTAATTTCTCCAGCGGCTATTTTTTCCTTGGAGGGAAAATAGAATCATATATTTTGTATGAGTTTACCGTTTTGAAGGATGTAAGTTTAAAACCCTTGCTCAGGTTGTACAATTTCACAAGGATCATCTGGTGGTTAACTGTTTTATATGCTGCTGTGAGGTCCACAAATCTAGCTCCTGATTTCATATTATTATAATATCAAATATATAATATACCTATGCGATAGAAAATAATCAGTATAAAATACATTCCAATAAATATTATTAATATTTAGGTACCTAAATTTGTTAATAGTTGTTGATATTATATTTGTATACAGTTTCCTTTTATTTAAAGATTAAATATGACATTGAAACAAGTTGGTATAAACACATCGTCATATATTTCCTGAAATATATAATTAAACGCCTGTTCTATGTACTATACATGGGTAAATGAAATCGGTGAGGACTTGAGTCCAGGTACGTTCTCTGTATTTGCCACCGACACATCTAAGCTTGAGATAGTGTAACCGCAATTTCATAGAAGTAAAATAATAAAAATGATTCAATGAAGTTTTTTCGATAGCACAATGGAAATTAATAAAATATATTGTGTAAAATTAGTTAGTTACTACAAAAATAGAGGCAAGTAGATAACACATGTTTTCATAAAAGCAAATTCATCAGTTTCTATCGTAGGAGGTGGAGGTCCATCTGTACTTCACTTCGGTGGTATTCCGGATAGTCTTCTCTTGTTGGGGATTTAAACGTTTTTTTGTCATCCATACGGCCGACGTGTGGTAAATATTCATAAAAACAATGTGATAAATTGTTTATTTTTATTTGTAACATAAGAAATAATATATACTTTACAAACATCAAAGTTTAACAATACAATTTTTTTAACAAAAAAGATACTTTAGAACTAGATGTGGAACCTAAACTGCTTCACTAGGTTAAAAACCTGTTCTGAAGCAGCTTATAATTATAATTATATAAGTATATGATTTAGGTGCGCGTGTGTGTCATTGTTTCAATCCAGCAGGATTTTTGCGTTTTTTTTGTGGTAAAGCTGGTTCCAGCATATTTTTTTATTTTTAATAAAAACTAAAATATTCTAATAAGTTAAGACAACTTAGCTGTATTTTGTATTTATGTATATGTATGAAAATAGTAGGTATAAAGAAATCATTTTTCCTCTTAATTGTCGAGTAAAATTATTATACCGATCATATATTTGTACTTTAATCAAAACGTTTTTCACAACGTAGACTTTTACTCCATTATTTGTATAACCATTATTTGTATAATTAATTGTTTGCGGATCCGCAGAGCTAGATTCAGCAAAATCTACTGGTTCCAGTTGGATTACTGGATCCGGGATCCAGCAAATGCAATATTTGTATTGCATTACATACATTGTAATTAAATTATATGAAATTATTAAAAAAACCATAGAGATTTGAATATCATTTAAGTAGCATTACTTTTATTAAAGATATTTATTAATTTCTAATATTCCTCGTGTACTACTAATCCATGTAATATCTACGAAATATGATTAATGAGTTCCAGATGTCCATTTTATATTTATCTCTTGTAACATTACGTAAAACCTTCGGAACAAGCATAGGTAGGTACCTACATATAAATATGTTCATATCGCGGTTTTTTATTCTAAATTACATTCCAGATTTGAATCATTTAATTTATGATAACAAATAGTGATAACAGATATTTAATATTTACCTAGTATTTACAAAAGACGTTGATTACATAATTTTACAACATGACGCTTTACATATCAATCAATCTTTCCCACGAATTACTGACAAATAATTTAAGTTTATTGTAAATTGTGAACAAAACATGAAAATAATTATTGGTTTTAAAAAGAATATTTTGTTTCCTATAAAAAACATGTAGGTATGTCAGTATTAAATCGTATGGAGGTCAGTCTATTTTTCTTACCCAGAATATGAAAACAGGATGATGATATGTATGTAAACACTGCCTTACAAATTGTATGAAACTATGTTATCACTTAATTCAATTTTTATAAAAATTGTTAAGAAAACTTTGAGATGTCCTTTTATAATGTTTATATTTTTTATAGAAAATTAAATTATCTAGATTAATTAATATTTTTAATAAATAAAAATTAAAAAACTTGCTTAAAATCAATCCCATTTTCTAAGCACATTTTCAAGTAGTTGAAACTACTTGAAAATGTGCTTAACACGAAACCGGTTGTAGGTTGTAGTCATAATAAATAGTGGGATTGATTTTAAACAAGTTTTTTATTTTTATTTATTAAAAATATTAATTAATCTAAATAGAATTCTATCAAGAACTGACGATCAAAAAGTTAAATCTAATTAAATTATCTAGTTGGGATGTTTCGGCTTTATTCGATTTTTTTTACACTTTGGAAATATAGGAAGTTAACACATAAATTTATCACAAAAAAAAATTCTTCATAAAAATTTTTAGGAAATGCTGGAAAAAAAAACCAATTTGAATTATTATATATTATGTGTCTATTTTTATACAAATTTTCAACGTTCTAGCTTTTATGGTTTTTGGGATATGTGGAAAAATAAAGTAAAAATTTAAAAGTCATTACCCCTGACTGTAACAAATTATTCAGTATTCTGATTATAAACTTTTTATAGGCCTATAACTATCTACATATTATGAAATTTTAGGCTATGTGAATCAAGCGGATCAAAAGTTAAAAATGGGGGGGGGTCACACACAGACACACTATATGTTCTACTCCTATAAAATAAATCCTCTTGAACAAATCGACAGTTGGCTAAAATAAACGATAAGATTGTAGTTACCTAAAAATAAAATCGTTTTTTTATACAATCACCTCGTAATATAAGAGAGAGTGTTCATTTGAGAAAGTATTCTTCAGATTATAGCGGGACGAAAAAATATAGAGTTGATAACCAATATTTCGTTAAACGTAATATATAAATAAAAAAGTTTCTTGCCCGATGTTACGATAGCATGATAAAACGATAATTACGATTTACTCTATGGGAGGACCGACATAACAATAGCATGATAAAACGATAATTACGATTTACTCTATGGGAGGACCGACATAACAATAGCATGATAAAACGATAATTACGATTTACTCTATGGGAGGACCGACATAACAATAGCATGATAAAACGATAATTACGATTTACTCTATGGGAGGACCGACATAACAATAGCATGATAAAACGATAATTACGATTTACTCTATGGGAGGACCGACATAACAATAGCATGATAAAACGATAATTACGATTTACTCTATGGGAGGACCGACATAACAATAGCATGATAAAACGATAATTACGATTTACTCTATGGGAGGACCGACATAACAATAGCATGATAAAACGATAATTACGATTTACTCTATGGGAGGACCGACATAACAATAGCATGATTAAACGATACACTATGGTAAATCGTCGATTTTCGTTTAATCATGGTATCGTAATATCGGGCCTCCTTAAACCGAATGGTAATTTTTTAATAAAACCTTTTTTTTTCGGTGAAATAGATGCAACGTATAAAGCACATACTCATTTTGCAACAAAACATAATATCAACATAATAATATTATGTCTTGTTAAATGTTCCGGAAAATGGAACAGCTTTTTCGTAAATTAATCCAATATATCTATAAGATTAAGCTATAAGATTATCTATAATGTTCAGTGACTCTCTTGTTTGTTGTGTTTACGTGTCGCAAAATGTTTTTAAGAATTACCTAATAAAAGTATGCAGTGACCGATACAACTGTGGGCACACGCTCACATTGAAAACATCAACCATAGATTGAATCATAATAAATCGCAACGATGATGCAAGTGCAAATTACTGCTATTATACCAACTGAGAACCAATTTAGACAAATCTTTGGACAAAGGATCATTATTTGCCTGCTGCGCAACTTATGTAGGAATATTTTTCATGTCGATTATCACAATCGATGACCCTGAATATCAGAATTATGCTAAGCTTAATTTTAACGCTCGTACCAAGGCTAAAAATAGCATGACTTATAAGTATGTAATTTTTCTCGAGATCGTTAAAGCGACACCTACATTTTTATAGACATCTTACTATTATAATGTAGGTAGGTGCTTCTGCCTACGCTATTGAAAAAAATACATGTACATCTTAGATTATATATTTATTTATTTATTTATTTATTTATTTATTTATTTATTTATTTATTTATTTATTTATTTATTTATTTATTTATTTATTTATTTATTTATTTATTTATTTATTTATTTATTTATTTATTTATTTATTTATTTATTTATTTATTTATTTATTTATTTATTTATTTATTTATTTATTTATTTATTTATTTATTTATTTATTTATTTATTTATTTATTTATTTATTTATTTATTTATTTATTTATTTATTTATTTATTTATTTATTAATTTATTTATTTATTTATTTATTTATTTATTATATATACGCCCTTAAGAGGGCATTTACAAAAAAATACAGGATAAATAGAACAATGTAGGCACAACAAAATAACAATAAGTGTAAATACATCGATTATATAGGTACATAATAAAAAAAACGTAAGTAGTTAAAGGAAGAACAATATACAACAACATAATACAACATAATAAAAGAAAATAGAGGTAAATGATAAAAAAAAACTAGACATAAAAGAAGAAAAAAAAATAAACAGTATTACATATTCAATTTAAACAACAAAAATAAACAAAGCAAAATAAAAATCAAAAATTATAATATGCGTTAAGCATCCTTTTGAAACCATCTATAGTGTGTACATTAAATATATCAACAGCACTATATTGGTTTCCAAGGCGGTGCAATCTATGTATTGGTGAGTTAATGATAAAGTTATTTCGAAGATTCTCTATATGAAAAGGTGCATTTTGACGTGAAGCAAACCTTGTAGGTACTCTGAATTTTATCATTTCAACTAGGTCAGGGGTGTCCAATATACCGTTAATTTTTTTAAATAAACAAATTAAATCACAAATCGTTCTTCTGTTTAATAATTTCGATAAATTTAAAATACTCATTAGAAAATCATAATTCAATTTTTCTAAAGGAATGGATAATTTATAATTTACAAATCTTAAAAATTTATGTTGAACCCTTTCGACCCTCAATGAGTGCACATTATAAAACGGCGACCATATAGTTGAATTATATTCAAGATTACTACGAACAAGTGATGTATATAGGGTTTTAAATGTATTAATAGATCTAAAATTTTTGACGGTTCTCAAAATATATCCAAGGCATTTTAAAGCTTTATTAGTTGTTTCAGTTATGTGAGAAATAAATGTAAGCCTCTCATCAAACAATATACCAAGATCCTTTATTGATGTTACTTTAGTTAAGTTATTGTTGTCTATTGTGTATTGAAAATTGATACTAGTTTTATTTCTACAGAATCTAATGAATTGACATTTAGTATAGTTTAGGTATAAAGAATTCGAAGCACACCACTCGAGTAAATGGTTAAGATTTAATTGTAACATAAATATGATATATAACTAAAACTAAGATCAATGTTCTGAGTTTCACTCGCCCGGCCGTCAATACAGTCATATAACACAATAGTAGTAGACGTAAAATCTCTTTTCTATGCAGTAAACGTACACCTACCGATTAGATTACCGATCTATCGCCCCACACACACATGTAAATAAAACTTGTCATACATTTGAATTCGAAATATATATTGCACGCGGCTTCTGTACCTTATAATTCTATTATGTACATATTTACTAGTTACATGTAACACATGAGATCCAACTGTCGATAGCGATAGTATGTATAGTTGAAGAATATCTACCAAACTTTAAACCCATAAATACAAATAATTTAATATTTTAAGATATTTTCTATACAACACATGTACCTAGGTATGTATGTCAAGATAGGATAGTATGGAGGTCAGTCCTTTGATCCTACCCAGAAAATGAAAACAGCATGATGGTATGTATGTATGTTTGGAGATTAGTATCAAACAATTAAGTCTTCTTAGATATTGTGTGTAGGCGACTGCCATACAAATTGTATGAAGCTATGTCGTCACTAAATTCAATTTTTATAAAAATTGTTAAAAAAAAATTGTGATGTGCTAATACATTGTAAATCAAATTATCTAGTTGGGGTGTTTCGGCTTTTTTTGATATTTTTAAAAAAATTGGAAATATAGGCAGTTAAACTCATAAATTTATCATAAAAAAAAATCTTAATAAAAAATGTTTGAGAAACCCTGGATTTTTTTTTGAAAAAACCAATTTGAGATTTTGTATTTGTCTATGTTTATACCAATTTTCAGCGTTCTAGCTTTTATGGTTTCTGCTATATATGGAAAAATAAACTAAAATTTCAAAAGTTGATAACCCCTGACTGAAACAAAAATTCACAATTCTGAGTAAAAAAGTTTTGTAGGCTTATAACTGTTTATATATTCTGAAAATTTGGGCTCTGTAAATTGAGCGGATCAAAAGTTATAAGGGGGGGACCGACACACACACACACAGACACACAGACACACACACACACACACAAAACTCACATAAAATGTTGTACTCCGAATTCTGGGTGAATCCATGTATGGGAACATATTTGCTGCGAGGCCTCTAGTTGGTGTTATTAGCATGCAAAAAGTCCACTATGCCATACAAAATATTCCTTCGTACACGCATCTTGGATTTTAACTGCCTCTTCCTTCAATAGAATTTCATTCTCTTGAACGAATCGACAGTTGGATAATTCTATGATGTACATATTTATTTTTGAATCGCACAACAGTGACTGCCATCGGTTGCAGTAGTCAACAATATTTTAATCACTAATAGAAATCCTCACTAACAAGTGACTCCATAAAGTAATCAAATTTAATTTTGTATGGAAAATTTTCAGCATTTTCATGAAATTTTTTTTCAAATTATTTTTTTATTTAAATATTTTATTGTGAAAACTTGATAATTCTTCAATGGCATTTTATGAATGTGATGAGCCTTTTTATCCTTTTGAAAATATAAATATCAAATAATAAGTTTCCTGAGCATGGGGTCACTTTGAAATATTTGATAGTTAAAAAAATTGAGAAGCACTATTCAGATATCCTTCAAAATCTAATGGGGTCCAAGCGAATATTAGAAATACATATTTACAAAATTTGAAAATAATCGAATGAGTATTTTAGTCTTTCATCAATAAAGTAAAATAAACACGCCGCGCCGTACATAGCACACAAAGCTCATCACACAGCACATAGCACACACACAGATACATTGTGATGAAACTTTCAGAATACAACCTCAGCATGATACTAATTACAGATACTTTTCACCCCTGTTTAAAATTCAGCGAGATTATAATACACATTTCAAACATAGAGATATTTTTCATGACACTTAACAACATTACCAAAAACAGATAAAGATGTTCTTAAACTCAAATAAGTACACAATCCAACAATCCCCTCCTTATTCACTAAAGATCCCTCCTCCCCCTCCTCATCCTGAAACATACTCGTTTACTGTATATGTGCATATCTTTGTTTTTTTTTATCTATCTTTTAAAATTTTCTTTTATCTTGTATTTTCTTTTGAATTTTTCAACTGTGTAATCAATTACTGTATAATCATTAATTTAAATTGAAGAAAGCACTTTTGACTCAACTTTTATACAGTTAATGTAATATTAAATAAATAAATTATAGCTGTAGCTTCGTGAGAGAAAATAAATGTATAATCTGCAATAAAAAATAGCCCTAAAAATTGCGAAATCATAATTTTCCACTATATCCCCTTGGATTAGTGAGGAGTAAAAAATCTTTGTAATATTGGAATACATTAAATGAAGACGTGAGGCGTGCATCCATCCCGGGAAATATAATAATGTGTGTGTATAATTCGAAATATCCTTTTGTAAAGCGTCAAAAGTGTATGGAAAGGAATATGATTGCAAAACATTTTCTACAAATTATTTTGAATTGCCAGTCTAATTGGGTTTTTAAAGAGCTTTAGTTTGAATGGTGGTCTTTTCATGTATATGTATACATTATATGCCGGCCGCCGTGGCACAGTTGGAAAGCCGTTCGGTTTCTGTGCGGTTCCTCGGTTCGATTCCCAGCAGAGGAGAAATTTATTTAAATTTATTTCTTATGCAAATATCGCTGCTCTGGGCTGGAAACACTGGTTACATACATACATACATACCATCACGCCATGTCCCTTACGGGGTAGGCAGAGAGAACCGAACGCCACGTACTTCTATCTTGACATACATTCATCGCCTCGACAACATTCATACATCGTCTTATACGAAAAAATTGCCATTCGGAAATTAACTCGCCTCTTGCGTAGGGTGCAAGAAATTGTTTATTATTATTATTTTACAGGTGAAAATAAACCTGATTGTTCTACAATTTTATGCGAAACAATAAAAAAACGAACGATTTTGAAACTCATTGTTATGTTCATGTATGTCACTACATCGTCTCTTATGTCCCGTTGACGAACAGATAATATGTAGGTAAAGATTCCATCTGTATTTCCCATACGAAAAGCATGTCCCAGTCACCGTCTCTATTTTAAAAAAATCTCTATGATACATTGCCTGTTTCATAACTTTTGAAAAATCTTGTTTTCTGTTCACATCAACGACTCTTCGATGCTTCATTAAATTATTCATTAAAGGGTCAAAGACGTTTCATGTACATAATGTCAAAGAATCATGTAGAAACATAATTATTATGGAATACGATATTGGTTTTACAATAAAGATTGAAAAAAGCAACTAATGTAGAGGTTATTGAACCAATAATGGACATTACTTGACACCTCCGCATCCATTCTCGCGGTGTGAATTGTCAGACGAGACGTCGCATTAATCGGTTTTTTCAATGCTTAATAATAAGTCAAGGGGAAATTGAAAAACATTCTAACCAGATTATTATTTTATCATATTTTAAATGGTAACATTATATTATATGTAAAGGTTAAAAAGTCTTCTGTCAAAGGTCAACTTTACTTATTCAGTTTATTGCTTAATATCAAATTTTAAGATGTGTTGGTGCTTGCTGGACATTAATTGCCGTGAAAATGACACGTTTTTCGATTATTTTTTTTGTTTAAATAAATCGACTCATTCGTCGTTTCATTTAAAGTTGATAATTAGACACGTGACCATCTTTTCATGTCGGTTCTTTGTCCATTACTTCATTGTCTTATACTAGTTTTTTTACATCGCTAAAATAATATCTTAATCTAATGTGAAATGACTTTGTGTCTCCATCATTAATAAATAATAATAACAAAATTACTTTGCATAACACTACTTTATTTGACAATAGTCAACATGTTTCAAGAACGATGTTGACTGTTGTCAAATAAAGTGGTGTTATACAAAGTAATTTTGTTATTATTTGCTAAAATAATACACTAATTAATAGTGAAGATATTGGTCTAATCAATAAATGTAAATACATTCCTTGCAATCTACATACCTCGAAATTCTCATAAAGAATACAAGCTTATTATTGTCAATAATTATGAATGCTTATGTTAAATAGTTATTGATTTTGATAGGTGATTAGCTAAGTAACTACGTTTTATTAAAATCGTATTTACATCAACGATTTTTTTCTATAATTAATTAAACCGTGAATACTTAATATCCTGCAATTGAATGTCCTCTCAATAAAAGATTACCACTGCATTTTTTTCAGTATTTTTTCACATTACATTTATTATTGAAATATAATAAGATATAGAGCTCACCAAACAGAATAATGCTAGTGACCTCACATCAGGCGGGCGGGTGCACAATCCAATTACAAGGCTCTGATTTGAATCGAATAATAAAATCGGTTAACGTATGACGTTGTGAAACGTATTGAATGTCACTTTACTCTGACTTTTGCAACCAATCATTTTACAACCATGCTGTATAAAACTATCACCCGCATTCTCTTGATTGTCTAGCTCTACTGTAAAACAATTTCACAAAGCCAAAAATTAAAACACATTTAATATATTTTTGAAAGAATTAATATGTCATTGTAACATGTAGATATATTTTACATCTACATATATTATTATGTATGTACATACATATATCCCGAAATTAAGTTTATAATTCTGCTA
The DNA here is from genome assembly GCA_963576475.1 of Molanna angustata. Lineage (NCBI taxonomy): Eukaryota > Metazoa > Arthropoda > Insecta > Trichoptera > Molannidae > Molanna > Molanna angustata. Next base: position 21,922,617 of record OY754969.1, on the reverse strand, counting down.
TAGGTGAACGAAATCGGTCGTGGCAGGATTCGAACTCGCGACCACTGGATTACTAACCCAGCACGCGAATCGCTCTGCCAACATAATGATTTATTATTGCCAACATGACAAAAAATAAAGTTGAATACTGTTTCTAAATAAAAAAATGTGTAGAAGTAAAAAAATACACACGATTGTATGTTTTTGTTTTGTGATTTTATGTTTGTATAATTTAAATATGTAAGTTTGCTTCTCCCGACACAGGACATTCCTAGTGGGAGAGGCCAACGTTAATATGAAATGTTTATTGTTTTTTTTATAATGATGTTATTATTGCTTTCTTTCTGTTATGTTCAAATAAATAAATAAATTTGGAATATTACTTTTGTAAGTATAGCAACGGGTCCTTTAGCAGCAGCTGCCATATGCAGTAAATTTACCACCGATATCGAATAAATTTGATCGTCCTTTAATTACCTTTTCCAATATTAATTAATGAAGTTTTCCCCAAGGCCACATGTGTCCTGCTTCCATCAGATGCTTTAGTCAATGCAATCGTTTTCATGACCCATAAAACCATATCATCACCAAATTAAATGACAAACAACTGATAACCTCTCCAATAAATGTTTATATTTACGTTTGGAAGAGGAAATTGCCAAATGTAAATTTAACATTTTTCTTGACAATAACATCTCAATAGAGACAAAGTTGGGATATCATAGATGAACCAGGAACTCAGGCACCTACAGGGCTTACGACCTGTCATCGGCTGGTTTACGTGATCACTTTATGCGCTTGCGCAACGTTCACCAATCATGCCTTTAATGAGTTCCCTTATCAATGTAATTTTTGAAAGTTCTATATATTTGAATAATGTGTAAACATTTCACCTGAATAATACGAAATTATACAATAGCCATCTATGAGGTAACAAAGAAACCATTTTTTGTAACGCCATCTATTAAGAAATTAGTTTATTTGTAAACAATGAAAGCAACAGTCCTTATAAATGAGGTGACGAATATATTTTTAATATTCCTTAAAAAATATATTCGATTAACATTTTTCAATAAATACTTTCAAAACTAGGTATTATCGTGAAAGGGACAAAAGGGTAGGTTTATAAAGAGGTTTCAGATTATGATTTAAGTAAAAATACTTTCAAAACTAGGTATTATCGTGAAAGGGACAAAAGGCTAGGTTTATAAAGAGGTTTCAGATTATGATTTAAGTAAAAATACTTTCAAAACTAGGTATTGAAACTAGGTTTCAAAACTAAAATATATTATGTACATACACAATCGTTAACAATTTCGAAAACATGATGGGAAAGAAGAGAGTTACGGAGGGGAGTGGGAGGAAGCATCGACCACTAGAAACTCATATTATGATTTATACCCCACGTGTCTCAATGTTTGAATAATGTGTAGTTAAATTATATTGAATAAATTCAAATTAAATTAAAGGGACACAATTAAAAATGTAAAGATGCGCACAACAAATAGAGCACAGATCAAATATCCGACAAATTCCCATTTTTTTAAATATATTATATACTTGAAGCAAACATATCCAATGCCGGATCACCCAAACAATTTATATTGCACCCAGTACAAGCTCTATTAATATAGGAGTTTATGTAACATATAGTCAGTTATAGAAGATTCTATGTAAAAGAGAGACTGGTTTCTATTTCTTCTAAGTGGACAGTGAAAACGGAGTGAGCTTAGAAGGGGTGTGCTGTCGATCAGACCGTTAATAATTTTGTATAGAAAACAAATATCTTAGATTGATCTGCGTGTCTCCAGTAGTTTGTGTTGTAGATAATGTTTTAGAGCTTGAATATAATTATAGAAATGTAATCTATTACGAAAATTTAATTGCTTAATATATATATATATATATATATATATATATATATATATATATATATATATATATATATATATATATATATATATATATATATATATATATATATATATATATATATATATATATATATATATATATATATATATATATATATATATATATATATATATATATATATATATATATATATATATATATATATATATATATATATATATATATATATATATATATATATATATATATATATATATATATATATATATATATATATATATATATATATATATATATATATATATATATATATATATATATATATATACATATATATATATATATATATATATATATATATATATATATATATATATATATATATATATATATATATATATATATATATATATATATATATAAAATATATATGTAGACCAAATCATTTGTTTGATTTAAATTACCCATTAAATTTTATATTATTGTATTAGCTATGTTATTGAGTGAAAACAATACATTGTATAGGTTAAACGTGCCGTTTTCACAATAAGTCATATAAAATATCAATATTTATTATTTTTATGCCTAAAATTAAACAAACTATTAATAAATATGTACCAACAAAACGATTGAGAGGTCATTCCACTCTTTTGTTTATGAGATTTATTTACTTTTTAACTGATTATTTGAGAATTTCGTAAACGTTGCCAATAATGTGAAGTTGTCTAATAGATTATTTTATAGCAAATGTCAAGATAGTGTAGAAGCCAGTCTTTTTTTCCTACCCCGAACATGTTAACACATTGATGGTTTGTCTATGTAAATGAATGAAGATTAAGTATCAAAACTATTCGAAGTCCTCGTAGATTATGTGTATTCTGCCATACAAATTGTGTGAAAAGATGTCGTCACTACATAGTTTGATATGTACTAATATAAAGTATGTATTTACTGTAAACAATTAAATTATCTATTTGTAGTGTTTCGGCGTTTTTCTATATTTAAAAAAAAAGAATTTATAGGTAGTTAAACACATAAATTTATCAATAAAAAAAAAGATTTTTTTTTAAGAAAAGAAGGATTAAGATATTGTATTTTCAGCGTTCTAATTTTTATGGTTTTTAAAATATATGGAAAAATAAAAAAAAAACTTAAAAAGTTGATACCCCTGACTGGAACAAAACTTGAAAATTCTGAATATAAAAGTTTTGTAGTCCTAATATCTTCTATATATTCTGAAACTTTGAGCCATATAAATGTACAGCCGATCGAAAGTTATAAGGGGAGAAGGGACACATATACACCGGTACATTCACAAAAAAAATATAAGTTCTAACCTTAATTTTGAATTCATCGATATTTACTCATTTTTAGAACATATATATATCCTGCGAAGTCTTTAAGTTGGTGTTTTTAGCATGCAAAAAGTCCACTACGCCATACAAAATGTTCCTTCCTAGTAGACGCGTCTTGGCTTAAAACTGTCGATATATTGAGAAAAATATTTGTTTCTCTTGATCAAATCGACACTTGGAATATCATTTCTTATCAGTTGAAAATATCTACATGCATATATTATATTTTGTTCCTTATTCTTCTTCTTCTTTCCCCTTAGAGCTTTTGTCCCGATTCCATCAATTTGTCTTATTAGGTGAAAATATCTACATACATATATTTTGTTTCTTATTCTTTTTCTTCTTTCCCCTTTGCGATTTTGTACCGTTTTTATCGGGGTACGCTTTAACCATTATATTTTGTTCCTTATTCATAATACATAAATTTATTATAAATTATTCATTTATTAAATTGTGTATAGTTCAATGCAAACTACAATATTAGGTATTTCTTATTAAAAAAAGAAGGAAATTTTTTTTTTTTATAAAATGGCATATCAATATTATTTAGTATTGTGTGTTATATTTCTATACAATTCTACGGAGTTAATATTAGTAATTAGTAGGAGTTTCCTGTGTTTTTTCCTGTATTCCATTATTTTATGATTAGCACGTAACGAAGCCTAAACATATTTATACTGTAGTAACAGGGGGCCTAGACAACGTGTCATTTAAGCTAAGCGTTATATCGCTAAGCGATAGTAAATGTATGAAATTGGTCGCTATGACAACACGTGACAGCCACAAATTTCATACATTTCTATCGCTTAGCGATATAACGCTTAGCTTTAATGGCATGTTGTCTAGGGGGGCAGGTCTTATAAGTAGGTACGTCAACTTTTCCCTGGAGAAACACTTTTGACAAAACAAGATGTTTTATATATGTATAATAAATTATTCCTAACATTTCGGAACCGTACATCTACGTCATATTTACTAACAAACTAGAAAAGATATATCGATCTCGCAAATAATAAAACAAATTTAGTTGATTCACAAATACATTTGATGGTTCGAATACATTTTCATTAGCATCCAGCTATAAAAACATTATCTAGAAACGATGAAAATCAAGAATTACTAGAATTTCGATTAAACGTTTAATTTTATTTCGGGATCTCAAAACTTTCCGGAAAAACCTCGAGTAAACATTTTCGTAATAAGCTGAGATCTATCGAATTAATTCGGTCGTAACATAAATTCTTGTTTCATAAATAATGTGTTTGATTCCATTTTTTTACTCCTCACTAACCCAAGGGGACATAGTGTGGAGTTATGATTTCGCAATTTTCAAGGCTATTCTTTATTAAAGATTACGAACTAGTATCATGCTGAGATTGTATTCTGAAAGTTACATCACAATGTATCTGTGTGTGTGTGTGTGTGTGTGTGCTATGTGCTGTGTTCTTTGTACGGCGTGTTTATTTTACTTTATCGATTATATACTAAAGTACTCATTCGATTCTTTTCGAATTTGTATATATGATACTCACTTAGACCCCATTAGATTTTGAAGGATATCTGAATAGTGCTTCTCTATTTTTTTAACTATCAAATATTTCAAATTGACCCCCAAGCTAAGGAAACTTAAAATTTGAAAATTTTATTTTCAAGTTGGTAAAAAAGCACTTTCATAAAATGGCATTGAAGAATTATCAAGTTTTCATATTAAAATATTTAAATAAAATATAATTTAACAAACTCATTTCATGAAAATGCTGAATATTTTCCATACAAAATTTGAATACTTTATAGAATGACTTTAGAGTGAGGATAGTGTAAGGAGTTTAGCGTTGGCCAAAGCCCATTCGTTTTTATGTATTTTCCAAAGTATTTTAATTTGTATGAATATTTTATTTTCTCCACATTTTTGTTACTTCCTGTTATAAAAAATATTTGTATCCAAGCACAGCACTAAAGTTTGAAACGGTTTCAGTTGGTGTTTGAATGAAAAAAATTAAAATACCCATTAAAAAACTTGAATTACGTTTAAAAAATCAATAATATATTATTTTTTACCAGATTTCTGTTCTTTAATTATTTATTCCCAGTGCAATGTTATCGTATTTGGTAAATTTTCCCGTAAGGAGGTCATAATATATGTTTACTCCACATAGCACCGGAGTTTTTTTTATACATACCTACATATTATAAATATTATATGTAAAATTTTCTGATAAATATATGCTTGGATAACGCAAATGTTTAAAATAAAATAAATTTTCTATAAAAAAATATTTATTGATAAAAAGCGTCTCGCTATAATATAATACAATAATTAAAATTACATTATGGTAAGTATTATAACTAAGGTCAACTCGATTAAATATTTTTTTTATAAACATTTTAAATTATTTACATGACATAAAAATAATCTTTTGTTATCAATGAGTGCTTCATTTGAGAGTTAAAAAGATCTCGTGAATTTTTAGTAGGTATTATGTAGTTGAGGTAATGTGAAAATTAAATATTTATTTTATTTATATCGATTTATTATTTTGTTGTTATTTAGGCGTATATTATTATTTTACTGCATATTATGGTGGGTATTAAAATAATTTCTTTACTCAATTAGGAGCACCGGTATCTATCAAAATATTTATATGTAAGTAGTGATGAGCAAATGAAAAATTAATACCGGGGGAGGTCTTGGTAATGCATTTGAATTTTTGGGCGGCCCTGACCCCTCATTCCAATGTTTATGTTCTTCGTCATGCGTTCCTCATTCATTCTCCCCATGTGGCTAAACCATCTCAATGCGTTCACTTTCTTTATCTTACATTCTTTCCTTATGTCCCCATTTCTGACCCTGTCACACATCGTCCTATTACAGATTCTTCTTAGCGATCTCATTTCAACTTACTTACCTTTGGATTATTTAAATGTTTTATTTAGTTAAAATAAATTCTTGTCACTTCAATAAATTAAAGCAAGTGTTTACACCGGAAATCCTGATAAATGAAATAATTTCACAATCAGCTCATTTTGCAGTAAAATAGCAATATCTATTGTTTTTTACTGTAAATCACAGTAATTGCTATACTATTTTGGAAATAATAATTATAGCGCCAACTTTTGCAACAATTTGCCAGGTTGGCAACATACATTTTTTCAGTGTGAACTATGAAAGTTGGGTAATATTTTTTTTTAAATTCATAACCCGGGCATAATTTTTTTTCCGCTAAAAAAAAGTTTTACTATTATTTTTTATTGTGATCAACAGCTGAGTTATTCAGTATTGTGAAACATAAATCGAAATTCTAAAATATTGAAATTTATAAATGTGGCACTCTAAAAACCAATCTAAGACGGAGATTTTCGGGCACTTGGTAAAAGTGGCAATATCTCGAAAACTAAGGCACTTTTACTGAGATCATATTTGCATATTCTGGCGAGTCATGAGTTGGTATAACAGCCCTTAAAAGGAATACGTTGGATTATGGGACACCCTGTATAGATATTTAGAGCTTTTACTGTACTAAAAGTGAAATACCTGTCCAGTTAGGCCTACTGTCCACGGATGCGTCATTTGTAGGATGCATGCATCCTACAAATGACGATAGGCGTATTTTGCATATTTGTTATGTCCACTCTGCGTCATGCAATCGTCAACCACACTACAAAACGTCTCAGTTTTCTTTCAACTAGCATGGAGAAAGCACATATTTTCACGTATTTTACGTCTTGCGAGTCGGTCGAGAAGTGACACGCTGCTGCACGCACCGCATGACGTTCGGCTGACGCGACGTTGGCGCTCCGTGGACGCAGTTTTGGTTGTTTCTATGCAAGATGCAAGCATTCGTCAATTGACGAAAGCGTGCGCATGACATGCGGTTTACGTGGACAGTAGGCCTTACTTGCTTTTTTACTTGTGTCGCCGTGGTATAGTGATAAAACCGTCTGGCTTCGGTGTCGACGTCCCGGGCTCGATTCCCAACAGAGGATTTACTTACTTTATGAGTCCGAGTACTTCACCACTAGGCCATCCCACTCCAGAATACAGCAACCGCAATGGCATCGTCATTAACCATCTTTCAGTCCTCTGCGTCGCACCTCACTGTCATATCTTGACAGATGAGGAGGTGTTCGTCAGTTTGTATCTCGCCGCAATTGCAGGAAACCCTCTTCAAAGCTTTCTTAAAATTACATCCCCCCTAAAACTACTACCAGATAGGGCAAGGAAAGATCTTTGGCAAGCACAATACGGTGGAGATCAGGTCGATCTGTCTTAAAGTTTGGGACCGGGACACCAACTACCCAACAGAGGAAAATTTTATTTAAATTTATTTATACCACAGATGTTGCTTCTCTAGACTAATAACACTGACCAGTTGGAAATAAAATTTAAAAAAATATAGTGAGATTATGACTGAGTTATAATATTACTTTCTTTAAATTAATTTCACAATTGCATTGAAAATCCTGATAGTGGTGGGATAAACAAAATGTTAACAATAATAATTATTGTTTACATTTTATTACTGTATTACATAAATCGTAAGAATATTAGTGAAATTTATCATAGGTAGGCATTCATAAAAACCGTCCGTGTCGATGAAAACAGTACCTATATACTTAACTTATCTAAAGCTTATTTTTATTATACAAAAATATTTTTAAGACTTTGTTGGTGCTCAGTTAAAAATAGCTTATTATATTTCAAAGAAATAAACAGTATAACTTTATCAATACGCTGTATTGTTTTTCCTTTCGATAAAAAACTTATAAATAGGGATCCGCCTTTTTATTACTTTTCCAATTTCAATAATAGGATGATTTATCATTTATTTCTCGATATCGTTTTCATAAAATAATGTCGAATCATCCGTCGCACTCCAAAATAAATTGATGATAAAAACCGAGCCTACAAATAATGAACCCCTATCATATCGCGGGGCTTTCAGTTCGATTGAAAATTTATCCGGGGCCGATTGACGGAGATTACGATCAGGTGTTGAGTTGCAATACTAGACCATATAAAAGAGGAATTAGCATAAAACAAATCACATTTCAGCGTAGACAGTTCATTGTGCTTATTGCTTTTACTGTTTTTTTTAATGCCTACGTATTCATAAAAAAATATTTCCTAACGTATGTACAGTAAATGCGGTTGTCCCCTTCGTTAAATACGTCATGTTGAATTTTGTACACGTAAATTTGATGATATATTAAAATAAAATATACACTACATATTTATATTATAACATCATCAAAATAGAAGTTTAAAGCAAAAATTACGTATTTAGCGAACAAGGTGAGTGCGTTGTTCATTTTTCTAAAAATAATCAAATGCGTAGGCTTCTAATTTGTGGAAAATCATTGTTGAAAATGTTGAGTGGAATTTAACAAAGTAGTGTGTTTAATTAAATTTTAAAAAAATAGCAAGTTCATTTATATCTTATATGAAAATATGAAACGAAATTCAATAACATTTTATAAGTCTATTTTACACGTATCGTTGTACCAAAAAAGCAAATATTTTACCTCAGTTTGAATTTTATGTCTATTCGAATAAAATATTATTTTTTAAAAGATTATGTCTGAGCAAATTATCGAAAAAAAACGTCATGCACAACCAATTTTAGTAGTGGATGTATGACGACTATTTTATTTGTTCTCTGGGAGACATTTCACTGGTTTTCTAGGATCTACATATTCAAAATTCTAACATTTGCTGTTTTACAGTTGTTTAATACTGCTATAGTTATACTGAATTGTTGTATATAATGTTCAATTATCCTGTATGCATTTAAAAAATAATGTCTTCCTTTTATTGTAAGTACAACCTTTCTAATAACATATTTTGTTCTGCCCACTTATTTCCCAAAACTCTAAAATAACTGTTTCTATCGTTATAAAATAAGAACTAATAATGCGTTGGAGAAGATATGGTTCCTAATTTTCTATTGCACAAGATTCCAGATTTTTTTTGTGGTTGCTCTACGTAATATACTATTTTTGCGATACAATGCTTTTTTGAATGTTACTATTTAGGTTTATTTTCGTAAATTTAATAAAAGATTGATATTTTCTTATTATTTTATTTTTATTTTATTTATTTTGGATATCCAACAGTACAGTAGAGTATAATGAGATTAAAACAATGGAAAAAAAAACAAGTAAATGTAGACTACGGTACATTATAATAGGACATCATATCAAGTAATTTTTAAAGTTACGAATCATCGTATTTCAAGATTAAAAGTACGCAAACAAATCACCTACATATAGGTACATTTAAAGTACGAAAATTGATGCAGAGCATGATATCTAGTTCGCAAATATTTTCTTTTCCAAATAATTTGTTTAGTTGACATCAAGACTTTGAATATCTCGTCAATTTGTTATTTGAGAAGGTTCATTACAACAATTAATATTTTTCTTTTACTTTTCATACATTTTCTACATAAAATTAGAGAAACTGATTTATTTATAAATATTTTTTGAGGTTTCTTACAGGAAAATTTGTTTTATTAGTCTATAAAAACACATTAATAATGTGTCATTTCCTTTGTTACAGATTCAATAGAAGATACCTATTTCAAGAAAATATTCCACTAAGAATAACCGCATTGATATTCGTCACATCAACTGTAATTACGATAATCGTTATTGTTTAAAATTGTAATAGTGAAATAAAGTTCAGACCAGTTATACAAATTTATGTGACATATGTAATACAAAAATAAAGACACCCGTGAGAGTCTTTAATAGTATTTTAGTTTGAAAATAACGAAGAGTTAATTTATTCAAGATGCATTCCAAAGAAGCAGTTAAATATTTAATGATTGCCCTGACTAGTATTATGATGATGATGCCATGCAACACTCAACCAACTAGAACCAGATACTGTGGTACCCATCTCGCCGATGCTCTCAAATTGGCATGTGGGGGCACTGGATACAATAATCCCTGGGCCGGTGAGTGTAATCATATGTCAAATTTATTTGTAAATTATTGAAAAATATGTATCTATTTGTAACGCTTTTTCCAATTAGTCCAGATTTGAGTTACTTACGTAAAAATAGTACCGATCTGTTTGGGATTATAGTTAGTTTGATATAAATGTAGGTACCTCCGCAAATTTACTACCTACTCCTCATATTAATATATACTACTAGTTGCATGTAACACATGAGATCCAACTGTCGATAGCGATAGTATGTATAGTTGAAGAATAAGTACCAAACTATAAACTCATAAATCCAAATTATTGAATATTTTAAGATATTTTGTTTTCTATACAACACATGTAGGTATATATGTCAAGATAGGATAGTATAGAGGTCAGTCCTTTTTTCCTACCCGGAATATGAAAACAGCATGTCTGTATGTATGTTTGGAGAATAAGTATCAAACTTTTAAGTCTTCTTAGATATTGTGTATAGGCGACTGTCATACAAATTGTATGAAGCGATGTCGTCACTAAATTCAATTCTAATAAAAATTGTTAAAAAAAATTGAGATGTACTTCTAAAATATTAATATTTTTTATAGAAAATTAAATTATCCCTTTGGGGTGTTTCGGCTTTTATAGATAATTAAAAAAATGGAAATATAGGCAGTTAAACTCATAAATTTATCATAATAAAAAAAATTTCTTAATAAAAAATGTTTGAGAAACCCTGGATTTTTTTTGAAAAACAAGTTTGAGATTTTGTATTTGTCTATGTTTATACCAATTTTCAGCGTTTTAGTTTTTATTGTTTCTGAGATATATGGAAAAATAAACCTAAAATTCAAAAGTTGATAACCCCTGACTGAAACAAAAATTTACAATTCTGAGTATAAAAGTTTTGTAGGCCTATAACTTTTTATGTATTCTGAAATTTTGGGCTCTGCAAATTGAGTGGATCAAAAGTTATAATGGGGAGGGGGGACAGACACACACACAAACACACAAAACTCACATAAAATGTTCTACTCCGAATTCTGAGTAAACCCATGTAAGGAAACATATATGCTGCGAGGCCTCTAGTTGGTGTTATTAGCATGCAAAAGTCCACTACGCCATACAAAATGTTCCTTCGTACACGCATCTTGGCTTAATACTGTCGATTCATTCAGAGAATTGAATTCTCATGAACGAATCGACAGTTGGATAAATTTTGTACCAATATTTTATTATTACCTATCAAAATTGTGATAATTATCTATAAGATGGTAAAAAAACAGAAACCGATGTATCAAACTCACTCGAAATTGAAACAAAATTTTCTGAAAATTAGATTATTACTCTTCTTCGTCTTCTTCGTCAGCCCTCTTTCGTCCAGTAATGGACATAGGCCTCCCCCTGAGACCTCCAAATCTCCCTATCCTGGGCAGACCGCATCCAACCGCCTCCAGCTACTCTTCTGATAACGTCAGACCACCTGGTTAGAGGCCTTCCAACACTTCTCTTGCCCGTTCTAGGTCGCCATTCCAGCATTTAGATTATTACGGTTGATGAAATTTATCAAAAACATTTTACTAATTAATTTGTTTGTAACTTTCAGTGTATATAATTTGTACACTGGTAGGCTTATTGCCAGACGGAAATTTCTTCCATCCAACCAGAGTTAATGTTATATATTTACAATACAGTGTGTACATATGATAGGTAGACCTATGCTAATATTCATCTATACTTTAAGACAGTAGACGTGACTAGACATTTTAATGACTAGACCAGACAAATTTAATTTTTCACTGCAGATGTTTCCTTAATTTTACTGGACGTAAATGGGGGACAAGATACTTTGGTACTTACCTAAAATTGACACATAATGCTTGTTAGTACTTCAATTGAATTAACACAGTCAGTCATCATTCGTGGTGACTATATCACCTCATGTAAGAAGATAATATTATGAGCTTAGTGGCAACTATAGGTACTTCACGCCTGAATCATATTCGTATCGTATGTCAGTTTAAATATTGCTGCACTTGCAACTGCAATTTAGATTTGCACTTGCAAGCAACTTAGAGGTGGAAGAAATGCATGATTTATCATAGAATAACAATATAACATAGTACTTAATCGGTTTTTTTAATTATTTTACTATCGAATTTTGTAAGATACAAATAATTGAATATTGAGGATATTTCCAAAGTACCTATGTAGTTTACAGGGGCGTTCCTAGAACCTTCGAACTACGCAAACCCTTTGGGAAAAATTGAGAAATGTCAAAAATTTAACGTTTTTATCATCGTTGTTCATTTTAGTGGCCATATTTTTTTTTTATCATACATACATTTCTATTTCTGATATTTATTTATTTTAACCTTCTGAGCACAAGTGCACAATGGCGGGCTTATTTTCAAATGGCAATATCTTCCAACCAACCATAATCATTTGGTGAAAAAACTATTTCATTTATGGTATGTACCAAATTTTTTAAATAATACATGCAAAGGTTATAAAGAAAATAAAACATACAAAATGAAAGAAAAAATATATAAGCAAAAACAATAAAGAAACGGAGGGGACAGGATAGGGGGGGGGGGACAAGGATAGGATAAGGAGACAAATTTAGGTGTTATGGGTAAGGAAATGATTCCTCAGATTTCTTTTGAAAGCGGGAAGTGTTAATGAAACTCGAAGTTGCGATGGGATGTGATTCCAAAGACGAGCTGCTTGTACGGAGAAAGAGGTGGTGAAAAAGGAAGTATTGTGTACTGGGATACTGAGCGTTCTTTCAGTATTTGAACGAAGAGGCAACCCGTGTTCAGAGAGGAAGTGAAATTGATTTCGTAGATAAACTGGAGCATTGGAGTTGTTTAAGACCTTGTATAGAAGTGTGAGGGTATGTAGGTTCCTACGCTGTCTGATAGGCAACCACCTTAAAAGAGATCGGTATTCCGATATGTGGTCAAATTTTTTCAATTTAAAAATATATCGAATGCATGTATTTTGTAATCGCTCCAATTTATCTAAGAGTTCCTGATTAGCGTCTAAATAACATACATCTGCGTAATCAAGGAAAGGGAGTAATATTGATTGTAGGTATGTTATATTTTGTACTATTGGTGTGCAATATTTTTATATTGTATTAGTTAATTTATTTTGAATAAGTGATCTTTTACTGCCGTCGACGAGATGAATTAAATAAATTGACTAGTCAATAATTAACGACTTTATTTTATGAAATGTGCAAGAAGCAAAACAGTTTTTTTTTAAAATTAATCTCACACAAGTCAAATCCAGAATGCTAACCATGCATGTTTAACTATAAGTAAACTATTTTATTTTTGTCTAATTGTAATAGTTTTCATTAATATTTATGTTTAGAAAACTTAGACACATCTATGTACAGTCTTTCTTAACACAACTGTTTCCTTACGCTTCCATACCAAAATTGCTGAACGTAATTAAAACATAAATAAATTAATTAACTGTTTATAGTTTACCTTCAATGTCATTTGCGAAATAAAATAAACCACTAAAAATATAGCACTATGGTTTTTAAACAATTATACAAAGATACGTATATTTAAGAATATTTTATTGGTTATATTTGCGATGTACAACGAAACACTATAAACGCAATATTATAATAGGACAAGTTTTCTGAAAACACATACGCGTATTTAAGAGTAAAAAATGTACTGATTAAAAAATCGTACGTTCAAATAAATGTGAAAATAGGAAAATCGTTTTTTTTTTTTAAATAGTTTTTCTAATCTGTGAATTGAAATTAGTTCTTATATGGATCTCAGCGTCCAATAATTAAACACAATTCTTTCGGATTTATTCATAATGAAGAAAACATGTGAATAAATAAAACCCAATAAGAATGAAAACCAAAACCACTATCAAAGTTTATTAAAATATATTATTTATTTTATTGTGAAAAAATCATAGTACGAGAATAAAAAATATGAACATTGTCAATATACCTCTACGACTAATCTTTAACAAAAGCCTTGCTGAGGGTCGCTTCCCAAAACTATGGAAAATGGCGTATGTTACACCTATACATAAGTCGGGTTGTACATCTGATATACAGAACTACCGTCCTATATCGATCTTATCTCAATTTTCTAAAGTTTTTGAGTCTATTTTGAAGGATCGATTGTTCCATCATCTAAAGCCATGCCTACTTGATAATCAACACGGGTTTGTGAACAAAAGATCAACGGTTACAAATCTGCTTGAATATTCTGATTACTTGTTTGAGGCCTTGGACAAGCGGGTGCAGGTGGACTCAATTTACACGGATTTTAAAAAAGCTTTCGACAAGGTTGACCATGACTTGCTGATTAAGAAGTTGAGCTCTTACGGAATTCATGGTAGTCTGCTGCGTTGGGTTGAGTCTTACGTTAGTAACCGTTTGATGACTGTTGTCATGAATGGCTACAAGTCTAAATGCGTGGCCGTTACCTCGGGAGTTCCACAAGGGTCTGTTCTGGGTCCCCTTCTTTTTACATTCTTCGTCAATGACATTGGTACATGCTTTAAAAATTCAGAATTTTTGCTGTTTGCCGACGATCTCAAAATTTATCGGCGAATACGTAATGAGGAGGACTGTATGGGGTTGGAGGACGATTTGAACAGACTCAGTAAATATTGCGATGCTAATAAGCTTCAACTTAATCTAAAGAAATGTAATTCCATTACATTTACAAAAAATAAAAATGTAATGAATCACATATATAAGATTAACGGAGTGGCTTTGGAACCGTTGCATAGTATTAGGGATCTAGGGGTTATTTTTGATTCAAAATTGCACTTTGACGAACATATACGGGAGGTTCTGATAAGTTGCAACAGGATTTTGGGCTTTATTCTTAGATCAACGAAAGAATTCAGTAATGTAAATTCCATATTGCTGCTATACAAATGCTTAATTCGCTCTAAATTAGAATATTGCTCTGCTGTTTGGAACCCCCTATATAGTAAGTACATTGACGAGATTGAGAAGCTGCAAAGAAAATTTTTCCGTATCGGTCAGCGTAGATTCCGTAACATCAGCGTAATGAATTTGCCAAGTCTGACACATAGGCGCGAGCTACTCGACGCATTGACGCTGCGCAAGATCTGTAACTCTGATTTTGATGCACCTGCTCTGTTGGCTAGGGTAAACTTCTGTATACCATCGTTGACTCGAATTCGCAATTACAGACAGTTCTATATTGTGTGTGTGTGTGAGGGTGTGTGCGTGTGGGTGTTTGGGTGTTGGTGTGTGGGTGCAAAACAGACCACACTATATCTGATATTTTTGTTTTGTTTTGTTTTGTTTATATATATATTATTTATTTATTTTTTTTTCTCTCGCCTTATTGATTGATATATTTTTGTTTACTTATATATAAACCATTGTTTTGTTTTATTTTCTGCTTTATTGCTTGATGTACTATTCTTGATTACCTATAGTTATATAAATCATGTTATATAGAATGCATACTGTCACAAAACTGAATGAAATACGAAAATATTGTATAAATATGTATATTAATGTGATTGTGAAATATTCCACCTCGGTACAGGCTAAGCCTAGTGAGGTGGATATATATATATTTAATATGTAAAAAAGATTTTGTAAATTATAATAAATAAATAAATAAATAAATAAATAAATAATATGAACACTCCGACCAGTAATGCTGGTGTTAGAAGTCCCTTATACAGAGTCACTCACAATTTTAATAGTAAGTTTGGGAGTGTGGATGCCTTTGCCTCTTCCCTGAATGCGTTTAGGAGATCCATTAATCAAATACTTACTGATTGCTAACCTGCACTATCCTTAATACACCAAATCCTTTCCTCTTCCTTTCCCCGTGGTACTTACGATTTTTGTATTTTTTGTATTTTATGTTAGCTTTTAAGTTTTTAAATATTTTATTTTTCTTACATTTTGTTAATTATCTATGTTAGTTTTTAAGTTATAAAATTGTTTTTTTTTATGCTAAAATTGTATTCACCACTAATTGGGCAATTTGTGGAGAAATGATGACAGCGTTCATATCATTGTAATATACATGTACTCTTTGCCTGTTGGTGAGTCTTTGGGATAAATAAATAAATAAAATAAATAAATATGCAAGTACTTTCAATAAATAAATATAGGTAATAGAAAAGTAAAACAGAGATAGATTATTTTTATAGTACGCTCTACTTACAATAAAAACAATTTACGAATGCGCTGATTTTATCGTAATCGGTTCTAACGTATTCAATACTGAAAGCCGGCGTCATTTCAAGCCGAGGGTATAAAATAGAGTGAGAGAGTAAATTCTCGCAATGAAATTCTATTCGGGAGGAAAAGATAGCAATATAATGTAAACCTTATAAAAAGCCGTTTTAAGTGGAAAGTAGCATTAACTAAGCTTCAAATAGTTTAGGTAATATTTGAAAAGGAGAGGCAGCCTATGTAATATTATGTATATTTCGTGCGCCTGTACATTTGCAAACTGTATAATTTTGTTTACCAAATTTATTATTTGACTTATTTATTATTTAACAGATTTTTAATTATCTCAATAGAGACGAAGTTGGAATATTTACTGTAGGAGAACCGGGAAATCAAGGCACCTACAGGGCTTACGACCTGTCATCGGCTGGTTTACGTGATCACTTTATGCGCTTGCGCAACGTTCACCAATTATGCCTTTTTAATGAGATCCCTATCAATTCAATTGATAGGTTGCGCAAGCGTATAAAGTGATCACGTAAACCAGCCGATGACAGGTCGTAAGCCCTGTATGTTTTTTATTTATTTATTTATTTATTTATTTATTTATTTAAATCCACAATAACCATACATAAAAAATTACAACAATACGACAGTGAAACATAGAACAAAAAAAAAAAAAATTTTAAAAATTGACAATTTAGTATAACATGTTGGCACTGACAAAATGAATACAATCTATCAGTACCAACATCCAGTGGATAAGAACTATTCCACTAAGCAGTGCTTGTGTCGGAATAGCTTTACAATTCATTTTAACTGACACAGTCTTTACTTATGTAACCCATTTATGTCTAATATATAATTATAACATATAAAAAAAATCAAAAATACAAATTATAATATAAGCTATAACATCACGGTTTTATAATCATTTCATAATTTTAAAAAATATATCTTCAATGTTCATTCTACCTTTGTTGAGAATCCAAGAAGATAGTTTATTTTTCATAGCACTTAGTGATTTTATATTATATATCTCAGAACCAATCAATTCTTTTGTAAATATGTTTAAAATACGAGGCAAAATAAAATCAAAATGTTTTTGAGCAAACGTGGTATGAGCTCTGGGGATGGGTAAAAGTCTGTGTCTAATATTGTAGGAATTTTCAACTCGAGTATATTGTGTTATATTGAGCTTATGTGAGTAAATGATTAATTTCTTGAGGTATAGCTGACGAATATCTAAAACTTCAAATTCAAAAAATAATGAATTAGACGGATATCTAAAAGGTTTTTTATTAATAACTCGAATGATACTCTTCTGGGCTATTTCAATGGGACTTAGTGCGGTTTTATACGTTCCTCCCCAAACTATGATGCCATAACATAGTATAGATTGAGCAACTGCATAATAGATGAACTTAAGGTCATCTATTTTAAAAACATTGCGAATACGTAAAAATAGATAGATTAGTTTTCGAATTTTTATGGAACATTCCTCAATATGCTTTTTCCAATTTAAGTTATTGTCAACAACAACTCCTAGATACTTGATCTCGTTACATTTTTCCAGGGGGGTACATTGACAGAAATTTTTGTAGCAATTGTGAACTGTAATAGAATGTTGATCCAAAGGTTGTCCTCGTGTGTCAATACTGAAGGTCATAAATTTATGTATATGTGCCTTGATTTCCCGGTTCTCCTACAGTAAATATTCCAACTTCGTCTCTATTGAGATAATTAAAAATCTGTTAAAAAATACCTTTGACTCCCGACAGAGAAAAAAATCCAATGTTTGCGCATATGCAATAACAAAAATATTCGATTATTTATTATTTTTATATATATTCCTATTTACTACTATGCATCTATTAATTTAAATAGAAAAGCCCAGGTTCTCTGGTTCTTTATTTGATTTCGCTTGTGGTAGTTTATGCCTTTGTTGATTTTTTAAATTTCAAATCTTTTAACAAATGTACGTAGGTGAATCTCTACCTCTCGTTCTTATCGTCACGACTAAGGGTGATGGCTGTAATCAATCACTCTTTGTGTGGCACGACCATGCTTATCTGTCCTGCCTCCATAGACAACGTGTCATTTAGCTCAAGAAAAGAAACAATAAAAGATAACTCAATGTATAATGGAAGGGACAGTTGTCACGTGACTGGCAACTGTCACTTCCATACATTGAGTTATCTTTTCTTGTTTATTTTCTTGAGCAAAATTACACGTTGTCTAGGGGGGCTGGCCAGAATGTAGAACACCAGTAACTAAAGATCCCAATGAAAAAATATTTTGATATAAATACCAGAATTCCGTTTGCAAAAATACTATCGATTTTTCAAACAGAATTTTGATTAATATATTTTTTTTATTTCAGTGTGTCTTTCATTTTAGAAGATATTTCGCGAGTTTACATTATTAATTTATATCGATGGCAACTAATGTTTTATAAAAAAAATAAACTAGTGTGCTCATTATTCAATAAATATACCAACCTACAAATAGTATGATATTTTTGATGAACTAACGACAGTAAACTTGACTAGGTACCTACATGTAATTGAATTGAAGGTTGATTTTTTTAATGGATTGTAAAATGAATATCTAAATGCTTCTTTGGAATTTTTATGTAACTACAATAAATAATTATAACTCAAAATATATGAATATATTTAAGAATAGATTTTCGCAAATGACAAACTAGAATTTAAACACTATTAGTGTCTGCCATCTCCCAGTTTACACTGGTATGTAGGTATGCTATTCTTGGAATTTTAATATTATGCGTGTACAGAAAAAAACGCGTATGATAAAGAAATATAAAAAAACAAATCCATTAATGCTTACATTTTTAAAATATTTTGAAAAATCTAAAATATAGATATGTTTCTTAGTGCGGATAAAGTGTTTTCTAAAAAAAGCTACGTATATGTGGGCTTTTTTTATTTATCTTTTTACCACGAGATTTTTTACATTTCAGTTTATAAAATCAAACATCATTCTGTCTATCGTTTTTGGAGATTATATTGAACTTGAAACTATTTCTTCTTCTTCTTCTTATGTTAGGTCTAAGGGCCTATTATTTGCAGAGACGTTGTTCTCCTGCGAGGTTGAGTCCCAGCTGTCCTTCCACCTCTTTGGTGGTCTGACTGGTGGTCGTCTTCCTTCGGGTCGGGTGTGTAGTGCTATATAAGGGATCCTGGATGCCTCCATCCTATTTACATGGGCATACCAAAATCTCCTTCTTTGCCGACCCCATCTGACGACATCCTCAACCTCGCAGATCTCTCTGACTCTCGTGTTTCTTATTCTGTCTCTAAGCGTGAGACCGGCTATTGCTCGAAGAGTTCTCATTTCTGACACTCTTAGTGTACTCTTCGTCATGGATGTGTCAGCCCTACATTCAATTTTTTTTTTTTTTTAAATGAATATGTCCTTGTTAAACAAGTACATATACATCTTCCTACGTTCCCTAAAATAAGCAAATAAATGCTTGTGCTATAGGTGAACGAAATCGGTCGAGGCAGGATTCGAACTCGCGACCACTGGATTACTAGCCCAGCGCGCTAACCGTTCTGCCACCGACCCATCTTCCATACGTCATTAAGGGTCGTACACAAGTCTTATAAATTCTAACTTTACTTTAAAGTCTCATGTCGGGGTTTTTCCATATTGAATTCCTTAAGCACCCTGAGACAGAAGCAGCCTTATTAATTTGACCCACAATTTCTTCTGGAAGGTTACTGTTACCACATAAGTCAACACCCATATATCTGAACTTATCAACCTGTTCTACCGCCTTCCCATCCACAGATACATTACAGCCAATGATATATAAATACATATACGTCATTGATTACAGCCCATTGTGGTTCGAGAGAAGACCATACTTTTGGTTTTTGCAACTGATATTGCCATATTGTATCGTGAAACTATTTGGTTGTCTAATACGTTTATAAATTTTCTAAGTCTTTGTGTTTTTTTTATTTGTTTGAGTGATACGCTAGTTTCGGTAAACGACACGTAAGGTTAATGAAAATAAATAAATAATAATCAGGAAATATTTAAAGTTGAATAAACAATATTGTTTTGACTTGCGGAAATCGGGTAAACCAAATTACTCCGAATTACCAATAGTTTTCAGAGAAAAAAACCGTTACTTATTTTTATCATCGATAGCGCTGTCAGTATGTTTTTTTCGTGTATTCATTTTAGTGACTCTTGTGAATGTATATTTTGGTACCTACATTTCGCGATCATACACCTATGTAGGTATGCTCCTTGAACCTTCATTGACATTATTTGTTTGTTAGGATGACTCATCGACGTTTGTTCTTCTCGTTGAAATGATAGAGACAACAACCTTGATATTGTTAACATAGGTCACGTTTTTCATGTGTGCTTAGCACTTGTTAAATCGACTTGGTTTCAAATTTCGTAAATAATCTCATACCTACCTGCCTTACATAACAGTATATTACTTAATACATTGGTACAAAGCCTAAGTACATATACATACATGCATTAATGATCAAAACACGATATTATTAAACGATATTATTAAGGACCTCCTCGGAGTACAATTTTTAATATGTTAAGTATCTGTATATATGCGAATTAATCGCAAATAATGTTTGGGCGTTTGATGCATTTTATTTTAGTTAATTTATGCATTGCTTTGCTAATTCTTGAGAAAGTGTTTAAGACATAAATAATTATAGTTATCTGATTAAAAAGTACACGTACCTAGTTATGTTTATATTCCTTGATATTTATTGAATTTAACTTTCTAATAATACCTACCGATGACTCTATTATTGCCTACAATTCATTTCATTTCATTGACGGGATTCATGGCTCAGTGGGTTGGGTATGTGATTCCATAGCGGAAAGTTCCGGGTTCGATTCCCGGTGGAGACGCAGTTTTTTAATTGTGTTTTCAGTCTCCAGAATGTGGTATTGGGTGGATGTTAAATTAATATTTGACATACCTGTTAGTTGCCCAAGAATCAATATTAAATATATAAATACCTATCTACTAAGAAAATTATCAAGTTGCCATCTCAGCATAAAACATAAGTAAAACAGTTTAGATATTTTAATATTTTCTTATATGAATAAGCATACAATCAGTCACTAATAACAATAAAAGGGTATTGACAATATATAAAATTGTAAGATATAGGTACTTTCTTATATGCCGTTGTCAATGTCATAAAGTGTCCTAAATAAAAAAATAAATATACATATTTTTGGTACATATAAGTATTAAAAAATACTAGTTCGGTATTTTTTTTACATAATGAATATGTCCTTGTAACAAGTAGGTACAAGTTCCCTAAATTCAGCATTAATTCATGTGCTATAGGTGAACGTAATCGTTCGTCGCAGGATTCGAACTCGCGACGATTGGATTACAAACCCAGCGCACTAACCACTCTGCCACCACCCATCATTTCGTATCGTAATTTTGAAATCGTGGCGGTTTTCTGATATTATATTATTAGATTAATATAAATCAAATCGAGTCTCAAAGAATCTATTTTAATTATACTTTTGACTAGTGCAGATTATCGCTATAATTTTCTGTAAATAGTTTATTTTACTTGGGTCAACAGATAAGGATTACACATTTGAAAATCATATTGACGTTAGATCAGGATTAAAAAAAAGTTTCAATTATTATTGTAACATTAAAAAATATAACACCGACATACATTTTAAGTCAAATTTTATTTTTGACTGTGAGGTATTTCAGGATTCGCTATAAAAGATCAACAATTCATATCTAGCTTATTAATCTAATAATCTTTTAATCAAGTCTACTTAAAAACTCTTAAAACCTTTGATCCTTATCAAATATAATTTTAATCTATAACGGCCCATTTTAATTATTCTTATAGTAAGAAAGATGGACTGCTTTTAAATGTGTCGATTCTCTTAATTGGATTATGATTGATGATTTTAAAGTAATGAAAGATAGCATAAAAAAATCTTCTTCAATTACGGATAAGTATTTAAAAGTCATTTGTCATAGATTTTTGCTACACCTTCAAATTAAACTTTTTATGATAGTAACTACTCATTCTTTTTATTCATCTTTCTCTTCTACGTCTTTTTATACGCGTAACAAAAATCACTCTCACTCCCCATGAAGATATAGTGGGTTATGAATTCGCAATTTTTAAGAATATTTTTTTTATTGCAGATTATCAACTAATATCATGCTGAGATTGTATTTCTTAAAGTTTCATCACATTGTACATATGTGTGTGACATGTACTTTATCGATTACAACTGTGCCGACCGCCGCGCGTCGTGGCACAGTTGGTAAGCCGTTCGGTTTCTGTGCGGGCGTCCTGGATTCGATTCCCAGCAGAGGAGAAATTTATTTAAATTTGTTTCTCACGCAAATATTGCTTCTCTGAGCTGGAAACACTGCTAAGTTGGAAGAAATAAACTCGCCACTTGCGCAGGGTGCAAGGAAGTGTTCGTTATTATTATTATTATTAAAGTACCTACTCATTCGATTATTTTCAAATTTTGCGAATTTTTTATATCTAACCGCGACGTCCTACGTAGGCGATTCAAAGCGAATGCGAAGCGGCGCGGCGCGGCACGAAAATAACAAACAGTCGGTAACTATGGAAGTGTCCTACGTTACCGACCGCGAGTTGGTTTCGATTCGGCGCGGCGCGATGCGAAGCGAACGCCATCAGTTGGTTTGATATTTTCGCGCGAATTGATAGCGGTGACATTGTTTTTTGACATGTCAGAAATAGAAATTTTAATTTCTGTCCATGAACGTCCCATATTATGGGACAAAAGAATTATTATAAATTATAATCGAACCGCGAATTTTAGGATTTGGCAAAAATAAATGGGACTACATGTAAACACATTTATTTATTATTGCTATTTTACAATAGGATGTTGTTCAAAACACACAAAATTTTCTCTCGCTTGCACGAATGTCAAATTTTGATATGTTTCCCGGAAAGATGTAAATTCAGTCTCGTTTATTAATTCAAGATCACGTAATTCTTCATACAGATTGTGATATCCCCCATAAATATGCCTCTCTAAGTACACAATATTAGTTTCACTTCTCTGTCGTACATACTTCTTGAGTATTTTATATACGTACATCCATGACAGTAGCTGGCGGCAGAGGGAACGATTCGCGCACACGTAGGACAGAGCCGCCGCGTCGCACCGCATCGCATTGAATTCGCTTGTATCCGCACCGCATCGCTTCGCAATCGCGTTCGCTTTGAATCGCCTACGTAGGACGTAGCGTAATACTCGCTTAGACCGCATTCGATTATGAAGGATATTTAATCAATGCTCTCGATTTTTTTAACTGTCAAATATTTCAAAGTGACACCAAGCTCAGGAAACTTAAAATTTGATATTTTTAAATCGAATATTTTTTTAATTGCATATACACAAACATTGGATTTTTTCCCTGTCGGGAGTAAAATGATATTTTTATTGACAAACTTTTTAATATCTCAATAGAGACGAAGTTGGGATATTATAGAAGAAGGCCCCTCAAGGCCCCTACGTTACTTCATAGATGGCAATAGTATTATTCCTTATTTTCAGGTGAATTGTTACACATCATTCAAATATATAGAACTATAAAAAAAAAACATTGATAAGGGAGCTCAATACGAAGGCATAATTGGTAAACGTTGCGCAAGCGCATAAAGTGATCACGTAAACCAGCCAATGACAGGTCGTAAGCCCTGTAGGTGTCTTGAATTCCTGGTTCTTCTATAATATCCCAACTCCGTCTCTATTAAGATATTAAAAAGTTTGTCAATAAAAATATCATTTGATATTTTTATTTTCAAAACACAAATCCCTTTAGTAAATGGCATCGATGAATTATTAAATTTTGATAATAAAATATAAATAATTTAAATTAATTTAAAAAACTCATTTCATGAAAATTTTCCATACAAAATTAGAATACTTTGTGGAGTGACTTGTTAGTGAGGAGCATAGCGTTGGCCACAACCCACTTGTTTTTCACTGTTTACTGCCACGGTTAACGAGTTTCATTGCCTATAAACAATATTGATTTTAAAACAAGAATTCCGTTTAAAAAAATCAAGCTTTTTTTAACGAAGCACTGCCCCCCCAGACAACGTGTCATATAGCTCAAGAAAAGAAACAAGAAAAGATAACTCAATGTATGGAAGTCACAGTTGTCACGTGACTGGCACTTGTCACTTCCATACATTGAGTTATCTTTTCTTGTTTCTTTTCTTGAGCTAAATGACACGTTGTCTAGGGGGGCTGGTTGTAAAATAAAAAAATCAATTCCTAGGAAAGATGTTTTTATTTTTAAATAACACATCACGCAATGCTGCTTGTTTAGTTTAATAGTTTCTTATTAGGGAAGTGAAAAAATTACAATTTTACTATTTTTGTAGGTTTAGGTACCTACATGAAATATTTTTACATGATTAGTTTTTTTTAAATAATAATAATTATCTATTTGAAAAAAGTAACAAATGCATGACATTTTAAAAGAAAATAGAAATTATTACAAAATTGAAAATTCTCCCCGAAAATCAAGAAGCCTTGTGCTTAATATAATATTTATTCAAAAATTGTATTAATGTGTCTTACCAGGATGTAAATCGGACAATATACTTAAATATCGTTATGACATTGTATGAATTATTTATCAGAATACTTAAAAACTAATAAAATATGATGATAATATTATTAGTAGGCAAAATGCTGTTGCTAGTTAATTAACAAATATACCTACTTATGTATACTAATAAAATAATTGTACTAAGTAAAAAGATACATAACTTATGGAAAATTAGGGTACCTATACAAATACGTTTAAGTGTTGCTAATTTTTATAATGATATTCAATATTTTTTATCTCAATAATTATACCAATATCAGAAACTTATCTAAAATGTATTTAAAAATAACAATATACAAAATATAGTATTAAAAATGTACGATGGTTCATATTAATATTAATATTGTCGGCCTTAGTGGCTCATTGGTTAGGTATCTGACTGCTGATCCAAAGTTCCCAGGTTCGATTCCCGGTATATTACAGCCCAAATCGAGCTTTGGCATCTTTCAACTTCTGCCTCCAACTATTTCTTTCTTCCGCTCTCCAGTTAGAGACTTGCATGAGCTTTTCCGCAGCTTTCTGTATTTTATTCGGATATCTTTATAATGAAATTAAATGGAGTTTATGCCATTTGACAATAAACCCGTCAGTGTACAAATAACGTGTACAAGAAGATAAAAATAAATAAATAAATTTTAACGGTATTTTTATAAAAAATATAACAAAGGATAATAATTTTTCACGAATAAAACAAAACGTTTTTGTTCAATGGATTTATTTAATCAGTAAAGGAACTATATGATTAAATCCATGGATTTATTAAATCATTAAATGAACTATGTGATTAAATCCATGGATTTATTAAATCATTAAATGAATTGTGTAATTAAATCCATGGATTTATTAAATCATTAAATGAACTATGTGATTAAATCCATGGATTTATTAAATCATTAAATGAACTGTGTAATTAAATCCATGGATTTATTAAATCATTAAATGAACTATGTGATTAAATCCATGGATTTATTAAATCATTAAATGAACTGTGTAATTAAATCCATGGATTTATTAAATCATTAAATGAACTATGTGATTAAATCCATGGATTTATTAAATCATTAAATGAACTGTGTAATTAAATCCATGGATTTATTAAATCATTAAATGAACTATGTGATTAAATCCATGGATTTATTAAATCATTAAATGAACTGTGTAATTAAATCCATGGATTTATTAAATCATTAAATGAACTATGTGATTAAATCCATGGATTTATTAAACCATTATATGAACTGTGTAATTAAATCCATGGATTTATTAAATCATTAAATGAAGTATGTGATTAAATGCGTGGATTTATTAAATAATTAACGACGCTATGTCAGGGATGGTCAAACAGTCGATCGCTATCGACCGGTTATCGCTAGCGGTTTTAGGGTTGATCGCGCGCATACTTCCGAGTTTGAAAGACGTTTTTCTGATTTACAAAAATTAACGAACGTTGCTACTTTATTGATTTATACATTTTCTTGTGAGGATGTAGAAATATCATATACCTTTGACGTGGACTTACCTTCTCTTGAAAACGAGATGACGCAGGATGCATATTATCATTTCAGACACAAGCCAAATTTTTAACCCAAGAAAAATACCACTAGTTGCATGTAACACACGAGATCCAACTGTCGATAGCGATAGTATGTACATATAGTTAAAGAATAAGTACCAAGCTATAAACTCATAAATCCAAATTATTGAATAATTTAGGATATTTTATTTTCTATACAACACATGTAGGTATGTATGTCAAGATAGGACAGTATGGAGGTCAGTCCTTTTTTCTACCCAGAATATGAAAACAGCATGATGGTATGTATGTATGTTTACATACATACCATCTTAGTCTTCTTACATATTGTGTATAGGCGACTGCCAAACAAATTGTATGAAGTGATGTCGTCACTAAATTCTATAAAAATACTAATATTGTAGATTTACTTCTACAATATTAATATTTTTATAGAAAATTAAATTATCTAGTTGGGTTGTTTCGACTTTTTACGATATTTTAAAATATTTGGAAATATAGGCAGTTAAACTCAAATTTATAATAAAAAAAATATTTTTCTTATTAAAAAATGTTTGGGAAACCCTGGAATTTTTTTCAAAAACCAATTTGAGATATTGTATTTGTCTATATTTATACCATTTTTCAGCGTTCTAGCTTTTATGGTTGCTGAGATATATGGAAATATAAACCAAAAATTCAAAAGTTGATAACCCCTGACTGAAACAAAAATTAAAAATTCTGAGTATAAATTTTTTGTAGGCCTATAACTGTTTATATATTCTGAAATTTTGGGCTTTTTAAATTGAGCGGATCAAAAGTTATAAGGGGGGGGGACACACAGACACACACACACACAGCCACACAGACACACGAAATGTTCTACTCTGAATTCTGAGTAAATCCGTATATGGAACATATATGCTGCGAAGCCTCTAAATTGGTGTTTTTTGACTTCAAAGTTGGAAAAGCCGTGGAAAAAGTAGACCCTACATACAATTCCTTCATACACGCATCTTGAATTTAAACTGCCTCTTCCTTCAATAGAATTTTATTCTCTTGAACGTTGGAATACTGCTTTGATTAGGTCAACGCAATCGGCTTATTGACGAACGTCTTCGTGCTTACGTTCGGCACTTAGTTAATTCTTGCGTTGCGTTGCTACAAAAAATCAGCGAAAAAAAAACACAGTGGGCCAAGTCTGGTCAACAGGCTGAATCAAAACCAACCATGATTACCCATATTTTTTTAAAGAATGAATATGTCCTTGGAACAAGTACATATACATCCTCATACATTCCCTAAATTAAGCAAATGCTTGTGCTATAGATGAACGAAATCGGTCGTGGCAGGATTCGCGATCACTGGATCACTAACCCAGCGCACTAACCGCTCTGCCACCCCCCCATCTAAATATATCATGGATATAATTATCTCATGGAGTTCTATAACAACTTAAGCTATCATAGAACTCTATAACACAATTATAATCATGATATTTATTTATTTATTTTATACCATCTCAATATTTATAAAATTGTTTATTAATACTATCCCAACCTCACTAGGAGTACGCCTGTTTCGAGGTTGGAGATTTACAATATTATATTGATACATTACATCTACATCCATGCACCCACCATACAAAAATACAATATTTACTAATACGCAGTTGGGTACCTTAAATCATTATTGTGACAATAATATTATTCCACAGCAAAAAAAAGTCACACCCAACTGGTAAAATTAATGCAAGGTACATGGATATAAATGCCAGGGTGACCACACAGTCAAAATATTTTTAACATATTAATATAAGAAAAAATAAAACAAATTACAAATTAATTTAAATCACATCAGGTGAGGAATTATGTGGGTAAACATGGATGGTTTTGATTTCGACGGTTGACCAGACTTGCTCCCAGTGCCATTCATCAACCTATCAATAGTATGTAAGTAGCTAAGGACCTACAATAAAAAATACCTTTTCATAAAAAAAAATCAGATTGCGAGTCGATCTTTGTCGTCCAATTTTATTTGTAGATCGCCAATGGTGTTAGTCTCCCCACCCCTACGCTATGTGACTAAAGACGTTTTATATACCTACACAATACGATGTAGATGGGTCGATGGCAGAGCGGTTAGCGCGCTGGGCTAGTAATCCAGTGATCGCGAGTTCGAATCCTGCCTCGACCGATTTCGTTCGTTCACCTATAGCACAAATAAAAAAAACACTTTAATGTCAACAATATGATTGATAATTAATTAATTGTAATTAATAGCAGAGATTATATTATGTAACTTATTTATTTATAGATGACTCGAAGGCAGCGGCAGCATCTAATATCAAATACATAAAGAGTCTTGGAGTTGCCACTGAATGTTGCTATATTGGATGTTCTTGGCGCACTATAACAAGTTACTGTGCAGAGTCGATCAACAAGAAAACAAAAAAGAGGTATTTACATGATTATTCTTCTTCTTCTAGATGTGCGGTACCCCGCCCGGTTTCGAACCGTCGCGCATGTGAGGCGACAACCTTACCGCTGGGCTATCACCGCTCAATACATGATCATTATGATATAAAAATTTGAATGCCATTTTTTCATCTACAAAATGATTGGTTTTTATATTTATTGTACTTGTAGTATGTATAAACTATCGCATTACATTGATGATTTTGTAGTTGTGTCATATTATATGTATATAGGTACTAAAGTTCAGTTTCTTCCGAAAAGCTCAACCTGTTAGTTTAATCTATAACTGTTTCGTTCATCTATAGGACAAGCATTTGTTAAATTTATAGAATGCGTGAGAATTTTTATTATTATATATTTTTTTGCTCAACAATGTGTAGTATAATAATGGCGGGTTTATTGTCACAAGGCAATTTCTTCCAACAAACCAAATCAACATGATGCTATACATTGTGAAGTGGTAGGTATATTAAATTTATATTAAAAAACAAATATAAAGACAAACACGTAACATTATTAAATGTAAATATGTACACAGCAACATAGAAATGAAGGGGTAAGAGGTAATGGGAGAAGAGAGAGAATGGAGAATGGGTGTCAAATAATAGTTATAAGAGAGGTATAAAAGCTTTATTAGTATTTATTAAAGAGTTGAATCGACTGTGATTTAAACTTTATTGGGTTCAATTCCGAAGACGTATTAATATTTTAATGAACATTAAAAATAAAAAAAATGTGTTCACCAGAAATATCACTTATTTCGCTGTATTTGTAGCTTCACTAATAACGCTCTTTCTTTTTCAGCATCGGAGACGATCAGGCCGGTGACGAGAACCACTTTGGTGACCTGTCAAAGTCTGAAGGTGTTTCGGGAGCTGACCTGGCGGCGGCGGCACCAGAGGTGGGGAGCAGTGTAGTGAGGCGGAAAGGAGGGAGAAGGAATGGCATGAGTAAAGGCAGGGGCCGGGGTGGACGCAGGGGGCAAGGAAGGGGGCGGGGGCAGCGGCGCCGGGGGGGGCGTGTGCCCCGGTGTCGCTGCGACGCCAGCAGGAGACGCCCTAAAAAGGTGGCTTACTTGGGGTACTCGGAATCTCTAACAAAATCTTAATTTTGATCATTTTATTTAACCTTATGTAGATTTCTGCAGTATTTGAGACATAACAACTCAAGGCACTAAATAATATATGTTTAGTATATACACAGCAAATGTACATTGAGAAAAATATTGACTTTAAATTTAATCATAAAATTAGAGAATAAATATTTTTTTAGGAAAAATCTTTATTCTCTGATTTTATGATTTTAAAACATTATTTGATAAACAAGAACATTTTTCAAATATGAAATACCGCAGGTCGTATCTAAAAGAGCTTTTCTTGTCAAAATTTCCTTTTACTGACCCAATTTTTCAATGAAGAGTCAAATCTTAAAGTCACTTATTATTTTTTCTTCTTCTTAATAAAAGTTTTGATCTTTCTCTCTTATTGATAAAAACAAAACAATCGAGATATTCTGTAGTAAGTAGGTTGATTTAATATTCAATAAAACTTAATTAAACCAATATAGATAACATAAGAGTAAATTCAGAACATAATAATTTCAAAAAATCTATCATTATCATTTACTTTCACGCGTGGGTATTTTAATTATAACATTTCCATAGTGACGCAAATTATACGTTGTAATGGATAAAATCATCATTTTAAAATAAGAAGGTACCTACGTCATGTCAGAGTAAACTTAAAATTTAAATCAGTTGATACATGTCGTCCCATCATTATCTGTTACGTAAAAATGATGTAATCTTGAACTTTAAAACACATTTTCAATTATAGTTTAAAATTAATTATTATAAGAGAGTCGTTGAAAAGGATCTCATAATATATTTAGACAAATTTTATTCTATCAATTTTTTTTTAAAATCATTATCTCGTATATTTGTTTTGACTTAAAATTATTTAACACATTATAATTACTTTGATATGTTGCCATGTGCAATCTTAAAAATATTCGTATTTTAAACAATGACTAATTTATCCACGTTGTAAAATATTGGATAAATCACAATACATATTTATCAATCATATAATATGTATTTAAGTACTCAGATATCTTATTAATAGGTATAATGTTATTCAGAAATAAACTGAAATTTCAGGATTTTTTTCTATTGCTTCAATAATCAATACCTGAACTTCATAAGCAGATATATAATAATAAACCCTTATTTGCATCCTGCCTAAGTGGCTAGTTTATTTCCATATGGCAATTTCATCCAACCAACCTGTGTTACAAGCTCAGAGTAGCAAGAATTGCGTAAGAAATGAATTTAAATAGATTTCTCCTCTGTTGGGGATCGAACCCAGCACGCCCGCACAGAAGACGTACGGCTTACCAACTGTACCACGGCGGTCGGCAAAAGTTTAATAATCTTACGAATTTTTATTCTATTTAGTTGGACAATCGTTTAGGATTCTATGGGACTTTTCGATTCGAATATTTTATTATCGCATATACATATATAAGCAAACATTGGATTTTTTCCATGTCGGGAGTCAATGATATTTTATTTGACGAATATTATATCTCAATAGAGAAGAAGTGCGAATATATATTTATAGGAGAATCGGGAAATCAGGCATCCACATGCCTTACGACCCAACATCGTCTGGTAGGTATACGCGATCACTTTAAGCGCTTACGCAACGTTTTCTTCTTCCTTCAGCCATCTCTCCACTAATGGATGTAGACCTCTTTTAAGTACCTACTTACATCCATTTTTTTTTTGGATTATTGGATCCATCTCCTTCCAGCGATGGGGACAATACCATCGGCCCACCGATTCTGAAGCCGGCCTATTCGCCTTTTCATATCCCATGGTCTCCTTTTCAGAATTCTGGGTGCCCATCTATACATTCCCTGTCTGTCAACATGACCCGCCTATTGCCATTTAAGTTTTGCAAGTCGATCCATGATATCGACAACTTTTATCTGGCGGCTGATTTCCTCATTTATTATCCTTTATTTTAGGCTTACGCCAAGCATTTGCCTTTCCATGGATCTTTAAGCGCATTTTAGCTTATAAATGGTCCGCGCAATCAGCGTGATAGTTTCCAGACCGTACGCAAGCACAGACAGGATAAATTAATGTTTCAAATATTTTTCTCTTTAGACATATGGGAATTTAGTTTTTTAGACTTGTTTATGTTTCCCAAAGGCTGCCCATTTCCAGTCCGATCCTTCTGGGTATTTCTGCTGTCTTGTTTTCCTTTACCAACTTTATCTTATGCCCCAGATATATGTTTTCCTCAACAGCTTCTATTTTCTTGTTATCAATTATCTTGTTGGTTGGACTCATGATTTTAGTTTTGTTTGTGTTGATTTCTAGACCGACCATCGTGAAACATCGTGGAGTTCTAAAGATAAATAATATAAATGTTTTATTCAGTAAATCAATAATTCGAATCAAGTTTATTTTTAATGCAATAAAATTAGTTTACCATTTTTGCATATAGATAAGGTAGATGCATATAATGAAGTTCATTAATAAGTGCCTTGATATCACTAGGTATATTTTGTCTGAGATTCCGAGTTCTACTAACCTTTGTGATATATGTTTGTTATTAATATTATCTGCGTACATGTTTTATATTTATATATTTCTAATTTATAAATGTATAATGTTTTCTCACTAAAATTTATTTATTACTTTTATGACCATATAATTAATTATAACTACTCTTAGTTTGATTACAATTTATAATTTGCATGCACTATGGGGATTATTTTTCATGAATAAATATGTGAAGTAAAATACAGATAGTATTTATTTATTTTAAAATACAACTTGAAAATCAAATCTTATTTTAGTTCTTACTTGGTAATTTAAAATCGAGTAGGTTGTAGCTAGTATTAAACCCTCAACTTCATAAGTGTTCACTACTATTTTTTGGATTCATTTTTTAAATAAAATATTTTTTGTAAATGTGAAAGCCTTTAAAATTTTGCTAGATTAAATCGTAAATAAACGAGTGGGTTGTAGCCAACACCAAAGTCTCCACTACATTTTTTTCTTATTGAAAGGTTTACAATCTCTAAATGCATTTTTATGAAGTAAATTTCTATTAGATTCTTAAACAAATATAAGATTCTGAGAGGGCAAAAGTTTTCACAATACACCATACACAAAAAAACATTGTCACGAAACTCATAGTATGCACTTTCTACATGATACCTGGTGTAAAAAAATACATTACTAGCAAGATGAGCATGTATGAGACAGTGTATCAATATTGATGAGACGACGTGTATATGTTAAGATAGAAGAATGCGGTGTTCGGTTCTCACTGCCTACCCCTTGAGGAAGATAGAAGTGGAGAGTAAAAAATACACTTGTCTATAGAGACACATACAATATCAATATGAAATTGATCACTCAATTTTCCCATACAGAAGCTATTTTACTTCTGTTTTATACATTTTTCATACAAATATGACATTTATTTCACATTAATATGGCAGACCATATTTTTTTTTCTTTAAATTTTGACAATTCTTGAATGCATTCACAAACAATATAAAAATATCTCGATTATCCAGACCATGAGAGCATTTTGAAAATTTGGACAGATGAAATCATAAAGAAGAAAATAACGGATATCTTTGGAAAATTAATCAGCTCTAAGTTTATGGACTTTACATATTATATTATATCAATATGAAGTCAATTGGACTTATAGTTTGGGCTGTAGAGAGGACAAAAAAAACAACGTAAATGAAGAAATCATATAGACGAAATTAAAAGTTGTCTATGGTAAACTAATCAGCCCTATAGGTACGTCTATGCACTTTACAGATATGATGTAAATATGAAGTCAATCGGACTTATACTTTGGTCTGTAGAGAGGACACAAAAAGAATACGGCGTACGCCAAACACATCACAAAGAAACTCATAGTGTGCAATCTCTACATGATACCCGTTGAGAAATTAATGTAAAAAAATACGCTTATAAATTGTGAAATCATATCTCTCCATTATTCCATTGTGTGGAGAGTAAAAATAACCCCTGTCTATGGAAAACTATTCAATTATAATTTTATGTAATTTACACAATTTTAATGATATCAATGTGTTTCTTGAACACATAATATATATTTGTGCTGTATTGTATATTTGCCAAATAACTTGAACTTTTAGTCAAGAAGGGGGGCGATTTTCACGTTAACCAACGAAGCAAAATACACAAATTTGCGCTCTGCGCAACCGAAAGCTCGTTCAAGATGTTTGGCGAAAATTATACCATTATTACATGGTAGTCAGTGGTGTAGCTAGCAATTCAGCCGCCCTAAAATTTTAAAAGTGAAATTACACCATTTTAACTACAAATTTGCACATATTATCTAGAAAATAAATTTATAAAAAGCTTCCTGTAATTTTTTTGCATTGATATTTGCAAATACACATCTTCTTTTTGTAATTCCGTTTTTGAAATTTAATTTGTGTACTTCGTGTTCTAACGTTTGATACCTATATTATTTAGGTTGTTATTTTTTGTTAACATAGCGTATATAGAAATTTGTGCACCATTTCAAGCTGGGCCCTTATGATTTGCATGACCCTGTTGTTAGGTAGCTACGCCACTGATGGTAGTGCATGGCAATAAAATTATTTACATGGGTGTATGATATAAGCATAATGATTTATTTTTTGTAACCATCCTAATAAAAAAATCCTAAAACAAAATATGTCAATTTAATATTTTTTTGAGTGTAGTTATTATTTATTATATACTTACGTATTATTTTTGTTAAAAGATATTAATTATATTTTGCTTTACTTTGTTTTTGTTATTTCCAATAATATTTTGTGAGGATATTCTGTTGTTTGTTTCGTATAATATTACACTAATATATTTTAAGAAATATCCCTACATCAAAACTGTGTTTGGTATGACGTCATCATAGAAATATGTGACCCTTCGTCAGTCTTATACAGATTTACGCGATATGATGGCAATACGGTGACCATCATTTTGTTAATAATGGATCTACATTTTTAATTTCACTTATTATGTAATTTTCGCTTTAATTTATGTTAAAAAAATCTTAATTATGTTCGTACTTATCATGAGATTGATTGATACAAAATTGTTCGATCATATCAAAAAATCAAGCTGGAGAGGGTTTTTAAAAGCATTATCATCGGGAATACACAAATTATGAAAAAAATTAGAGGTGTAAATGGTCGGGAAGTTAGTAAAAAATCAAATACAAAATTCCAGTACGGACAGACATGTGAAGTTAATTAAAAGGGTGTAAAAAATAAGGGCACTCGCAGACTAGAGACTTTAATCGGCCGATAGTTTGGTCGGGCTCTTAATCAGTATTGAGATGTATGCATGTCCGCATAAAACAACGATTTGGTGTCGGCCCATCTGACTGACTAAAAAGCAGTCCAACTAACGGCCGACTAAGAAGTCCGTGGAATACCCTTAATTTTCTAAAGATTATTTAACATTTTGTACCAATTTACTTTATTATGCATGTGGATTTGGTATTTATGAGGTATTTATTTTGGTATCATAGCATTGTTTTTATTTTTAATATTTTGTTTTGTTGATCATGAACCATATAAATAGCTAATGTTAAAAATATTCCTTAAATTGATTAAAATTTCTTTACTCACTTTTAACTCATTTTATTCATGTGGATTTGGTATTTATGAGGTATTTTTTTTTGGTATCATACCATTGTTTTTATTTTGTTTTTATTTTTAATGTCTTGTTTTGTTGATCATGAAGCATAAATATAAATAGCTAATGTTAAAAATATTCCCTAATTTTTTTAGCCAGACTATATTATTGATTAAAATTTCTTTAAAAAAACTCACTTCTTGTGAAAATTTGACGACTCTATGGAAACACTGCGAAGTCAACCGCCGTATTAGTTGACTTAGGGTAAACCGTCTGGCTTTGGTGCCGACGTCCTGGGTTCGATTCCCAGCTGAGTAGAAATTTATTTAAATTCATTTCATATTCAAATCTGGCTTCTGGTGAGTTGAAAGAAATTCCCATTTAGCAAACACCTCGCCACTTACACAGAAAGTCTTAAATAAATAAATGACAATATTAAAATAATGTTCTTAATCTAAACTATTTTAACTCTAATACTTCAGGTAAATGGTTTATAAATTTACTGATTTTTTTCTTTATGATTGATTTCAGATTGAGATTGAAAACATCAGGCGGAGTGCTCCACTGTTTGGAACCGTTTCACCAGAATACCTTAGATTACCTCGAACGTTAGACGAGGTGCCACCCCTATATCAGGGCATGCAGGGATTTTGAATCATTCACTTCCGCCTAGTGTGAAACTATGGAAGTAGAAGAAAGGCGGTGGTCCTGTGAATTTGGGGCGAATTTGTCATTTGGCATGGCCCTGAAGTAGATCTCTATAAAGACTGTGATAAAAATGCTTAAAATCAAGGATGTTGAAAGATTGTGTGTGATTCATCTCATTGCTAACATGTTGTATTGATCATTCTTATTTCTGAATCGACAATCTTCCCGAGTAGTCAACTCATCAGTCACACAATTCAAAGAAATCTCAACTTAGTTAACGGACAATATATTTTGTATTGTGTGTATGTATGAAAAAAACTAAGTGATGCAAAAAACTATTAAAACTATTTGAGTTGGATGTTTGATTATTATTATCAATAAATTCTTGACTAAGTATGAGAACTGATACACCTAATCGATAAATTTAGAATATTTATTTTAAGTAGAATCGCAATTTAACATTCTTTCCTATTTATTGAATGTATTTGAAGTAAATCTAATAACCAATTATTGTCTTTTTTTCGAAAGTATTTTACCCACGCTAAAATAAAAATATTGTGTTCGTTGAATTCACGCGTCTTACGAAATTTGCTTTTTTAATAAATTGTATATATTATGTAACTACAATTTAAACATTATTTGGACATGAAATAATGTTAAGTAATTAAAAAAATAATGTATATTTTTATTTATGAATTTATTTATTACTTCAAATTAATGTTTCCTTTTTACTTTTTTGTCAAAGCATGCTTTAAAGATTGTTGAAAAAAAAATATTGTACTCGAACAAAATTTGTTTATCATAGTTTGTTTTTCTAGATTGTAAAATATTTCTGGTATTTATAAAAATATGATGTATTGATTACACTGGAAAAATAACTTTTTCGGATTTATATGTATTTAGTGAATATTTTCGATTGAATAATTACTTGTTTTCTAATATTTTAAAAGAGACGTTTACATTGTGGAAATTCATTTTAATAAATTTTTAAAATAACAATATAACTTTGTTTATTTCCACTTATTACTTGTTTTCTGTTCAATAAATATAAATTTTTTTTTCACGGTCAGCCTTAAGTAACAGAGCTTATGTTTGCACTCGATATTGTGCGATTGGCCATTCATGTTTTGATATACTTAATATATTTTGTATTCTATGCATTTAGTGTCCTGAGGAAATTTAATAGGTAAATTTATTTAATATCTCCAAGTGATCACACATGTATATAGTGTAATTTTATATTATGATAAGAAAAGTATTTTTGACCGATCTCCAGGAACTAAGTACTTTTAACTCTGTCCTATATAATATGGTTTTGATTAGAAGGGAAAAATGATTTTTAAATATTTACCGGGTTATATAAATTTAATTGGATTGTTCAATAAGTGTATTTGGCAAAAAAAATCACCACATAATTTAGTTTGTTCATCTTTGTTTAGTTTAAACAAATATTAACAACAATCGACCGGCAAAATATACACCTAAATTATATGATGTAGTTTCTGATATTGACAAAAATATGTATGGGTGTGCATTTTTTAAGTTTTTTTTAATAATCATATGATGTATCATGAATTCCTTTACATATTTTTCATTATTTTTTGATAATCAGTTGAAATATTTTTTATAACGTACCTAATGATAGATAGTACCTACTATATACTAATATGTAAGGAATTACATTTTTGTACAAAAAAAATATGAAACACATAATTATTCAAAAATGACTTTTTATTCTATGCTACGATAGATTCTGGAAGAATTGTGGAGTTGGTGTCATCTTTCGTTTTTTTGATTAATGTAACATTTTAGCATTAAATATATACCTATAGGATTAGAAGTCTTTCGCGTGTTCTGCAGTAGGTACACTGATCCACCACACTTCTTCAATAATCTATGACTGTAAATTTATTTATTTATATAAGTAATGTGAATTTACGAATTGCACTAAATAAGAATGGGTACCTACGCATTTGTTATTAATATTAATGTGTTATCATTACATAGATCCTAGAAAATGATGTTCCTTCACACAACACAGTGTTGATCATAGGATATATTTAATTATGTCTATAATATCATAGATTAGTAGGTATAATATATGTAGGTAATGTCAATTAAAATATTAGAAAAGTTTTTGAAAATATTGCGCACCACACTTTCAATATAGATTACTAAGCAATAAAGAAATAAACACTCCATTGCACCCTGCGCAAGTAGTGAGTTTATTGCCATATGGCAATTTCTTCCAACTAATATTTACATTACCACAGGTTTATTAAAAATAATCACAATATTGGTTATTAAAATGATGATTATCACTGCACATTTTAATATACTGTTTCATTGGAAGTGATTGCCATTTAGCAATATATACGCACAAGGAAGTGCTTACAATACAATAAATAATACAATCAAAATACAAATAATAAAAAATATACCTATTCCTTACTCTGAAAATAAGTGCATACTTTATTTTAGATCCATTGTTCACTTGAAACAATTTTAGTGTCAAAGCTTTTTAAATTTGCATTTGTACGATTATAAACTGTTGCGAATTTTTAAGATATTTCATAATTCT
This sequence comes from Molanna angustata, assembly GCA_963576475.1. Classification (NCBI taxonomy): domain Eukaryota; kingdom Metazoa; phylum Arthropoda; class Insecta; order Trichoptera; family Molannidae; genus Molanna; species Molanna angustata. Next base: position 21,883,664 of record OY754969.1, on the reverse strand, counting down.
TTAAAAACTACACATATTAAATTAAATATTATAAAGGTATATAATAATTAACTGCATGCACATAAATCAATTCAAGTTGGATTTTAAATTAATTGTATTTATTTGGAATAAGGTATATACTTATTATATAACGTATTATATTTATGTATCCTGTATACATATTAAATAGGAATTTATATGTCTTATATACTTATGTATATGAATGTACGTATATAATATGTATGTATCCAGAGTATACGTGAATCATCAATTTCAATGTGGAATAATACCTTATACTTACCTAGATTTTTAAGAATAAGACCAAAGATAATATTGTTTAGCCAATACGAATGCATTTACATTATATAGTGTATAAGAAATAAACAATTTTTTTAACTTAAATTTTGTTGTATTATTCTAAATACCCCTGACTCATAGGTACATAGGTACATAGGTACATAGGTACATAGGTACATAGGTACTTTAAGGTGCAAACATGAGCTGTAGTTTTGTTTGTGTGATATATTTTCCCAACCTTTCACATAATAGGTAAGTAAAGTATATTATTTTTCAAATCTGAAAGGAACATAATTATTATTGATATATAAAGTAATAAAGCAAAATTTAAATTTGGTTTAACAAAAATAATTTCATCCAGAAGTCACTGAATAGTCGTATTCAATTATAAGTAGGTTAAAAACATGGTTTATGAACACTATAAAGAATTAAGATTTTTATTCTTAAATTATTTATAAACATTTTCATAAAGAATAATATTTAAAATAAACACTATTTTCCGCAACACTATTTTCCGCCACGTCGATACAAGATCAGTCTAGTGAGGTGCTTTATACCATAAAAATAATTGTAATTCCAAATTGTATACATACTTATTAATAAACATTATATTTTAGATGGCTTACTATTTTTTTAATCGCTATACCTACGATGTTTAATATGTACCAATAGCTGACGCAGCATAAAATTAATTATATAATTTTATTAAACAAATTGCTGAGATTTGATTTAAAATATTGCTCTGAATTTAAAAATTACTTCGTTCAGGATATTCATTCCGACGATTATAAATAAATAAGGTATAACTAACCGCGAAGTATGAATATTATTATTTGCTATAGGTAATTATAAGTTATATGTAAGTATCCGTTCTATTTATTAATAATTGCAATCACAAAAAAAAACAGTTAAGAATATTTAAGATGTGCAGGTTTTGATATAGTGATATTATGAAGAGCCTTTGCATAAATCTAATTTATTTATTTGTATCCAGATAGTAATAACTATAGTGTAATTGATTGTTAACCGATTGATTATAATCAATCTATACCATGGAAAAAGAACTTTCATTTAAGTTTACGAAATATAAAAAAGAAACAAGCAAACAAAAAATTAAATAAAATGACGAAAAGTTTTTTCATTGTCAAACAAATTATAATATCCGATCGGTTGATTGTGGAAGAGATAACAAAATGTCCTTTGGAAATATAGAAGGCAGTGAAGAAATTAATTTTTTGAATGGCTACACTACGGCTGTCAGTGCTTATGTTGGCAGAACTTGTATTTTGACAACCGGATAGTTCCACGTATGAGTCTATTTTATTTGAGGTTTGTTATCATTATAATTATTGTTTTACATATTATTTTCAACCGTACTTTGCGAATTACTAAGTATTTAATAATAAAATGTTTAATACTCTTATAAAATACATTTATTTATTATATTTGAAGCTTACTTAGAGTTTCGAACATTGTATATGTAAACTATCTTAAAAAAGTCAATTCTACCCTAATTTCACCATTATATGTTTGAAGTATTGGTGTTTAAACCGTTTTTCAATAGACAACCATCAGGCTTTGATTTGGGACACGGATACCCAATGGTCAGTTCCTGGCTTCAATGTTTGTAGTTCAAACAGAAACGTCATCATTAAGGTTTGACGACAAAAGAGTGGAATTGACATTCAATATAAAAATTGTGCAACATTTTAACAATTTGTATGTGATATTCCCTATAAGACATCCAATTATTATACTTAAGTTAAACATTATTTATCTTCAGCAAGTTTTGACATTTTACCTTTACCGCCGCCTATCTCTATACTTCCTTGAGAATAATTGGATCATTATAGGTTATATTAATTAATAATTTGATAAAAGTTCAAAGAGCTATAGCTTAAGCACATTAACAATTACATGGCTATAATTGCAAACTTTTATTTGAAAAGTGTAGAGGCATATTTATAATTGTGTAATTGAAGTGCCCATGCATGGCCATGAAAATGAAGGACAATATGTGCCCATCAAAAAAATTTAAATCTTCTTCTTTGTGTATCAGGTCGTTTACATGTTTGTGAGGATGGACTATCCTGGAAGGAGGAGGTCCAACTGTCCTTCCGTCTCCTCGCAGGTCTTGCGGGCAGTCTGTCGTTGGGTATTTCTGTCTTAACAATTTTGACAATTCTATTGTTGTCCATGCGTTCAACATGGTCTCTTCAGAAGCGTCTTCTGCCACGTCCCCATCTTGTTTTGTCTTCGACACCGCACATAGACCTGATAGTTTTATTTCTGATGCGGTCCTTGAGGGTTCTTCCTACAATGGAGTATAGGGTCTTCATTTCAGCCACTCTAAAACAGATTTTTGTTCTGTTGGAGACGGCTCTTACTTCTATCCCATATGTCATAATAGGATGGACACACGCCTTGTAAATTCTGAATTTGCTGATTGTAAGCATGTATTTGTTTCTATAGCTTTATTGGCCTGTGTAAACTGTTAACTTCGTTATGCAGGTCATTAGTGCTGGAGATCTCTACACCTAGGTATGCGAATTGCATCTAAGTGCCTCTTTTGCTATTATCAGGCACTTCGTTTTGTTTACAGATATCGTCATATTGTATTTCTTAGATGCAAGATGAAATTTATAGAGCATTCTTTGTAGGTCATTGTCATTTTCTGCTAAAATTGTAGCATCGTCAACATAACACCATGTTTACTATCTTATTTCAATTTCTGAATCCTTAACCCAAGGAAGTCACTTCTTGTATTATTTTGTCCATTGTGAGATTAAAATGGAAAGAGCTGAGACTATCTTGTCTGATATCAGTTGTCGTGGATATCTCTTGTGAGATCTCCATTAAAATTATTGTTTTCCCATTTTTGTATTCACAAAAAAAATTGTGTTAATTTTAGTTTTGCTATATGATATCTCGGCTGTGTTTTATTTACTCTTTTAATTTACAAATTTTAACTTCTGACGTCCAAATTTAACATTATGTTACATTCATGGTTTGTGACGTCCCAATATTATTTATTTTAGTATTTTATTTGTGACATTATCGTTCGGTCTGACGTTAGGCAATTGATAGTATTGCCAAATGTCATATAGACCACAAAATAGTCAGACTATGGTTTAATTTATTGTAACATGTGAATATCTTATGATTGAGATACATTTAACAGATAACAGATATAATTGACAAGTGAGCTCATCCTCCAACATTCTTGGAAGGAGGGTATCATATTTTAATACTTATTATGTTAAATATTTTATTTTACTTTTCAGATAGGTACATAACCTAACATTGCCATCAAAATGGGTTCCGTGGAGCAACCATGTTATACCATTATCAATGTGCCAACAGATTCAGAACCATTCAATGAAATGCAACTAAAAATGGACCTTGGTTTGTTCAATTATTTTTATCTTTAATTCAATTTTGTAATTTTTTTTAAATATAGATACCGACGCTCAAAAATTATTTTTGTTGAAAATAATTAATTAATAATGCTTCAATTTATTTATTTATTTAATATTGCTTCTCGGGCAACTAACATACTGTGTCAAATATTAATTTAACATTTACCCAATAACATGTTGCCAAATTCTGGAGACTTACGATATTAATCGTCTCACAGATCCCGACTGAAAACACAGCTAAAAACTGTGTCTCCACCGGGAATCGAACCCGGGACCTTTAGATCAGCATTCAAATACCTAACCAACTGAGCCACGAAGGCCGGAAATCTGTTTGTTTTTTTAAGTTATTTGCATATTTTTCATGAAATATTCTGGCTTTACATTTAACAAAATAAATCGAAAATTTCAAATAACAAATAATGAATTATTGATATTTTTGGAGATTACTTTGTTGCACATTTATGCATAATTTTATTTATTACAATTTACTTTGTTTAAAAAACCCACAAAGAAAATGTTATGATGTTACCTATTTTCAGAAAAAGGAGATATTAAGACCAAGATCGAAGCTTTAAAAAAGACCATCAATATGATCCTAGCTGGTGAAAAACTACCCAATCTCCTCATGATCATTATTAGGTTTGTTCTACCACTTCAGGATCATACAATCAAAAAGTTGTTACTTATTTTTTGGGAGATTGTTCCAAAAACAACACCTGATGGTAAACTTTTACAAGAAATGATTCTTGTATGTGATGCTTATAGAAAGGTATGATAATTAATTTTTTTTTTTCAATGTTTGAAACTTTCACTTCATGGTGGAACTATATAGAATCACATAGAATTATAATGAATAAAAATAATATATTATTTCTCATTCTATTTAATTTAGTTTGCAAACGCGACTCATTCACCGGCAATGTACTAAAATGTCTCCGCACACATGTTTTACCCTCCGCACAGTCAATATTATATAAGAAATTTTTTATTTATTTCAAAAATTATCTTTGTTAGTGTTGTTATTATATAAAATCACCGTGAGTAATAAATACCCTAAAAATATACATTTTAATGAAAAATAAATTGTATGTGTGTTTATGAGGGGGGGGTATAAATTAATCGCACCGCCACTGCACAGATGCGTCAAAGATCTGCACACACAATAGAAAAATTAGAGGGAATGTTGTTCACCGGTATCGCTTAATGGGAGTCGCGTTTGCGAATATATGTAATTAAATAGAATGAATACCTAATTATAAAAAAAAACTTTCATCATAATTGTGTGATTAATTTTAAATTCTAATATTAGTACTTTTTTACAAAAGTTAATTAGTCATCACTGGCAATCACTGGTTTGATTTCTGCCTCTGAGGATGCTGGCTGTGTTCGGCGAAAGCGCTTAGGCTCATTAAATTCATACTCATTTGTGGATTAAAACTGTGTTTTTATTTATTTTTATAAATATTTTAATTTATATTTATAGATAATTAGTCATTTATTTTTCCACTTTGAACAAAAACAGTCTTACAAAGCAGGTAGAGAGAACCTCCATCACCTCATTTATTTATTTTTATTGTTTCATACATAATTTCATACATGTTCTATTTATCATTCACATTTTTGTGACATCCTTTTCTTGGTTGACCTCTGTCTCGTATTCTTTCTTTCACCTTTATATTTTTTAAATCCTACTTTATCCTGTTAAACATCATCATATCCTAAATTCTTCTCAGCGATCTCATATTGATATTGCTTTTATGTCATGTTTAAGTTTCACTACATCTGTATTGTGAATAGCAACTTTTAAGCTTACTTTGAACCATTCATTCTATTTCTTGTCAATTTTTTTTTGTCGATATCTTCATCTAGCACCTATTTCTTTGGAACAGTATTCATCAACTTGTAGCTATTCAATATATAATTTTATTTGGAATGCTTTTACACTTTTCAATTACCATTACTTTTATTGAAATTTATTATTAATCCATCTTCTGAACCCCCTTCACACACCATATTTGTAAGGCACTAACTATTTATTAATAATATTGATATTTATTAATAATGGGTATTTTAATCAAACAAATGATTTGGTCTACATATATATTTTTTCCTGAATCCAGGACGACCGTTTCAGCTTATTATGCCCTTATCAAACCAGTTGAATTCTACATTTGATATTTATTATTATGTCATCACTTTTTAGGATCTACAACATCCTAATGAATTTCTTCGTGGTGCCACTCTTCGCTTCTTGTGTAAATTGAAGGAACCTGAGCTTTTGGAGCCTTTAATGCCAGCTATACGCGCTTGTCTTGAACACAGACATTCTTATGTAAGGAGGAATGCAGTCCTCGCTATATTCACAATTTACAGGTATGTATGCAAACTTTTTTATATGTCACATTTTACACGAAAGTTTTAATAATAAGTAATGTATTCTGTATTAAACAAGTAATGGTATGTATTTCTAATCTGTGAGTTGATATAATGCATACGTTTTCTTAAATTGAATAGAATTTAATTTTATAATGCTAGAAGGGTCCATTTGTATGCTTGATCAATGGACCAAAATTTAAACCATGTTTAATTTTACATAGTTCAAACATTTTCACTTAAGTGAATTTTAAAGGATGTTCATGTACTAGTCAAATGACAAATTCATCATTGAACCCAAATTTTGTTTAATACTGTTTTTTTCATTTCAATTCATGATTGAATTTATTAATTTAAATCTTGTTTAATTTGTGTCCGTTTGTATAATATATTAAATATGGTATTAATTTTTCATTATTATTTTAGAAATTTTGAATTTCTTATACCTGATGCTCCAGAACTAATAGCCACGTTCCTTGAAAACGAGCAAGACATGTCATGCAAGCGAAATGCCTTCCTTATGCTTCTCCATGCCAACCAGGATAGAGCTTTATCATATCTTGCTTCTTGCCTTGACCAAGTTCATACATTTGGTGATATATTACAACTTGTCATTGTTGAGCTTATTTACAAGGTATTCTTATATTCAATACATTTATAATTATGTATTTACGTTAGTAAAGTGAAACATTTATTACAGCTCAATTTAACCATCTTGATTCAAAAATGGGATGATAGCTTTAGAATTAAATACTTGAAATTTTTATTTAGATTCTTTAAAATAAATCATTTGATATTTTAAAATTTAACAATTTGCACTTCAAAAAACTACAGATGAATGAAAAAAAAAAGGTTCTCATTTGCATTATTTCCAAAAAAAATATATTTGATGTAACAACTTATCATAAGCTAATTATAATGTATTAAATTGTTTTTTTACTAAGTTTCTTATTTCAAGTTTTGAGAATTAATGATGATTTAAATTATTATTTGTAGGTTTGTCACACAAATCCTCTGGAAAGGTCCAGATTTATTAGATGTATCTATAATTTGGTGAATTCATCTAGTGCAGCTGTTCGATATGAAGCTGCTGGTACTCTGGTCACATTGTCTTCTGCTCCCACTGCCATTAAGGTAATTTCAATATATTTAACCAATTCCTGTAAAGAATAATAAATTCTTGTGTATAGTTTTTGTGTCACATACTAAAGGCCACGTTCACAAGGGACATAAAATGTATTACCAACTAACTACCTCCTCGAAGCTCAAATCCTTGAGTGCATCACTTAATGAATTTGCATTTCACCAACTAAAAATCAACATTCCCTTTAATTGAGCCCTAGGCTCAACTCTCTAAAATTTCCAGTGTACAGCAATACGATCTCAAGTAAAATTTTGTAGAAATATGCATATAAAAATCTAGAACACATAATTTGTCTTGTTTCTTTTATTAAATTATCAATCATATATTTTTAAATCTGTAATTCACAAGTTTTTGAAAATCTTAAAATAGGAATATTACTTTGCTCTCATCAGTAGGTATATTTGCATTAGTGTTGTGACTGGCTGCGAGAGCTGTATACCAGATACCATTTTTACAAACACATCGCATACCTGCTATTCTAGCCCTTCTGCCTGTGCATTGTGCATACTGCCGTTATTTGTTTTCGTTGACATGGTTTGATCCACAATAGACTTAAAGGTAGTAGATTGTTTGGTGAAATGAAATTTTATGCTAAGTGCATCAAAAAATAGATTGTTACGCTTAGCTAAGCGGGGGTTAGTTATTTTATGTGTGATGTTAGAAATTAAAAGCTTTTATTTGGGGAGGTTTTTAAGTAAATCAATAAAAAACGGGCTAAAAGAACAAAAATGTGTCATCCGTCCATTTCTTTCCAATGATTTCATCCTTGAAAAAGCTTTCATGTTCTGAAAATTTGAGTTTTCATTTTTTCGTGTAGAGTGTATGCAATAAAAATGTACCTTTCGATAAAAAAAGTGTACACATTTAGATTTAGTAAAAATAATATTATTAATAAAATTTGTGCCAACAATTGCGGTTACACAACTAATAAGATAAATGTTATATTTAATTAATTAATAATTTATTATTATTAAAAATAATTTTATAACGGTAAATACTATGTAGTGTTGGTTTAAATATAAAATAACCTTGTTTTTTCTTTCTAAAATTATGATGTAGGCTGCAGCATCTTGTTACATCGAGTTGATTGTAAAAGAAAGTGACAACAATGTGAAGCTGATTGTGTTGGACAGACTCCAAGCTCTGCGTGGTGGTACATTGACTGGAAGGGGAGGAAATGATGCCAATGACAATGCTGCCGTAAGAGTACTTCAGGATCTTGTAATGGATGTTCTCAGGGTATTGGCCAGTCCTGATCTCGAAGTCCGTAAAAAAACTCTTGCTCTTGGTATGTAATTCATTTGTGATTAAATGTATAGTGTACTTATATACTTTTCAAATTAGTGAAATTGTTTTATTTATTTTATTGTGATTTAATAAGAGAAATAAAACTACCCAAAGAGAGTTCAAATATCTTGGATCAGTGCTTACAGCAGATGCAAATATCGATGCTGACGTCACCACAGAACCCATCACCGCATAGCCTTGCAGAAAAAAAAACAAAAGGAAATGACTACAAAACTGCTGTAATACCGGTAATAATTTGTAGTCCCGAATGCTGGATAGTAAAGAAAGTACATGAACACACCAACAAGATGGACTTAGGTTCTCTGGAGGTGTGACATGGATAGACAGAGAAACCAGCATATCAGAGGCAGCTTCGGGGTGATCCCAGTGGCTAAAAAGATAACGGAATCAAGATTGAGATGGTATGGTGATGAGGCATGAAGAACATGCAGTGCATGATGCATGGAATGCAGGATGTTCAAAACAATTATTTCAGTATTATGATTACTTAGTAATCCACGAAAATAAATACAATTCAATGTATAATATCAAAATAGTAATACTAATAATAATAGATTAATTATTTTCAATTTGTCATGTTATTCTGTTCTAGATTAACCATTAAACATACCATTTTAAATATTTCATTCGATGCACTTTTATATTTCAAATACATAGATAATTATAATTGTTTTATATTTTCAGCAATGGATCTCGTTTCATCTCGAAACATCGAAGAGATGGTTTTATTATTAAAAAAAGAAGTATCTAAGACACACAACGTTGAACATGAAGACACTGGCAAATACCGACAACTTCTCGTGAGAACATTACACACTGCATGTATTAAGGTTGGTAAAATATAGCATTACTATATTAATTGTTGACATGTCTTTATGGTAGAATTCAAAAGATAATATATTTTCAATTTCTCTTAGTTCCCAGACGTAGCTGCCACCGTTATACCTGTCCTGATGGAGTTCTTATCAGACACTAATGAACTTGCTGCATCAGATGTGCTTGTGTTTGTCAGAGAAGCTATTCACAAGTTTGGACATCTGAAACCATTGATAATGGAGGTATGAATGCTTTGAATATTCAATCATGATCATTACTACAAATTGAATTTAAAATTATGGGAAGAATAGTGTTTTTTTTATTAAATGACATATTTTGACATCAGCATTGTTGTGTTTTTGCATAGGTAGTAAAAATTATTCATCTGAAATATCCAATGCAAGTACACCTGACAAGGTTTAGTAATGTGTTTATTGAATTTTTCATAGCTGAAAAACAAAGTGAAGAAACTTACATTATATTGAAAAATTACAGAAACTTATGGAATGGTTCCCAATGATGAGATCTTTACGTGTTCTGCGATCAGCCCTTTGGCTCTTGGCAGAGTTCTGTGAGGGACTGGATGGATCTAGAGCAGTTCTGGAAGTCATAAAAACCTGCATAGGAGATATACCTCTGGTTGCTGAAGAGGTTAAGGCGGTAACTAAAGAGAACTCCACAGCAAAAGTAAATGCTCCAACTTCAAGACAACTTGTGACATCTGATGGAACATACGCAACACAGTCTGCTTTTAGTGTTGCTCAGTAAGTATTTTTTTAATAAAATAAATATCTACATCATTTTACAACTGAATGAAAATATAATAATGTATTATAACTGCATTTCAATATACTTACCTATTGAATTGCTACCACATGATAAAATAATATAATGATAGAATATAAATACATATTCAATATTATTTATTAATAAAATAATTATGGAGTGATACATTGAAAAAAAAATTTAATTAAAATCAGAGAATATTTTTTTGTTTATTTTGAAGACAAATAGCACAAATATGTATCAGTACATTTTTGATACATCCAAAAGATCGACTGGTGGTGTTGAGTGGGATAAAAAAATTCAACTTAATTAATTTTTCCAATTATTCAATCAATAAGAGTAAGAAAATTGGCAACTTTGTCACAGAGACAGATGATAGTAATCTTAGTAATTAAAAAAAAAATACTTTGTAACTGAGAAAGCTACAAAAAAAAAATTGGACAGTAAGAATAATATGCAAAGGACTCTGTGACTATAATAATTTTCCAGGACAACTAAAAAGCATTCCAACGGGAATTAAAAACCAGAGTTTTTATCAAGAACTGAAGTAAAGTGTTGCTGTATATAAAAAACTACTATAATTTACTTTGTTGACTATGGCCCGGTATTACAGTCGGCCCTCAATTCATTGAGTTTGTTAAACTCAAGATTAATGTTAAGGGGAGATTTAATCCATTTCCGTATTACAGTGCAATATGACATGTCAGTTACTAAATCTTCAATTATAGACATATTTTATTTTTTCTGTGGTTATTATGTGTCAAATTTTAAATAACCTCAAATAATACGAACTACAAAACGGGACGCTACGACTTGAAATACTATTGTTTTATTATCCAACATGGTAAATTTATTTTTTTCACCAAAATAATTCTTTTAAATGCCCATATTCGTTTCAATATGGCTGTCAGTTTGTTTTGTTGTGTGGCGCCACCGTCGATACAACTGACGCCTCTAGTAATAGAAAATGAAACTTCACGCGTTGCCTAGCAAATGACAGTTGACTCACCGTTAAATATTTAATCCGCCAGAAACGTTGAGTTAAATATTTGTCGTTTTTGTGACGTATTTGAGGGAAGATTAGGCCTAAACAGACACTGTAATACGCTATATTTTTGTAAAACTTGAGTTTAGCTCTTAAACTGAGACTGTAATACCGGGCCTATGAATTATTGTCATGAGCCAATCGGCTCTTTCAATAATCATTATAAAAAAAATAATAAGCTTGAATTTTGTATGAGAGAAATGTGAATATGCTGTGTGCTTTCAAAATAACATTCTTTGTCTTTTTATAAATTTTCAGGAGTGATAATGCAGATGGTGGATCTGGATTATCCAAGCTTCTACGACAAGGTATTCTCGGTGGTGATATGTTCTTGGGAGCTTGTGTCGCATCTGCTCTTGTCAAATTAGCATTGCGCAATCAGAATGTCGCTTTGACCAACGAGTCCATGCTGATTATGGCAGCGATATTAAACTATGGGAAATCAGGTTTGTATCTATTAAATATAAAATGGGTTACGGGAAGTTTAAAACAAAAATAACCATAATCTTGGGGATCTTTTAGATTTTTCTTTTAGCGAGCATAAAGGTTGTACAAAAAATGTGGTTCTGAATGTGCTACTTTTGCTGTTTGTGGCCCACACAGGGCTGTAGCGCCAATGATATTTATTTAATATTTATTTATTTGGCACGATACAAAATTACACTATACATAATACAGCGTTGAGTACCTATAACAACAATTTCAATATTAGATTGATCCTATGTACATTTAATGCTAGGTTACTATTACATGTTTACAGTAAGCTGGTACAAGCTGGTACAAATGCTCCAGGATACATAATTAAAATAGGAAGATAAAATTCTGTATTATTTTTATATTGTCTCATTGGACGTCCAACTAGGTGAACCTGTTTTAGGACATCCGATATGTAGTTACGATTTGTAGTTATCAATAACTTAACCAATTTAAGATGTTTAAATGATGATGACGGTGTTTGTAAATATTTGAATTATTTAATCAAAATATGTATATCACAGCTGAAATTTTTATTTATTTTTTTTTAAATAAAATGAATATGTCCTTGTCAAACAAGTACATATACATCTTCCTACGTTCCCTAAAATAAGCAAATAAATGCTTGTGCTATAGGCGAACGAAATCGGTCGAGGCAGGATTCGAACTCGCGACCACTGGATTACTAGCCCAGCGCGCTAACCGTTCTGCCATCAACCCATCTATTACACTATTTTTTCTATTCTATTCATCTATTACATGATTATTACACTTATACTTTTTTCTCAGCTTTGTGGCAATTTAAGTTAGAGTATTATGTATATCCTTCGTTAAATTTGAACCTTTCATATTGCAGTGTCTAAACTTGAATTTCCTATAAAGCTTAAATTATGTTTTTCAAATCTTATTATTAGGTATATCACAAATGATGGAAGATAAATTGTAACTGAATATGGAATATGCTTTGTTATTATGAATTTTGTTATCCTATCATTTTTTACTCAAATGGTGAGCATAGTATCATACCTGCATGGGTGAACATAACAAATCACTAAAGTGCCATTTAATTTTTCAGGACTGGCAACTAAGCCAATCACCAATGATGACGTGGAGCATATTCTGCTATGCCTCCGTGTGTTAAGCGAGCGGCCACCAGCTCTTGTCAAGGTTTACACCACTGAATGCAGACAAGCTCTTTCGAGTATGCTTCAAGCCAGTCAGGTCGCCATTGAACTGGCTAACAAAGTATGATCTTATTTTATGCACATTTATTTTTTATCTCTCAGAAAGAATATGAAAGTATAGTTTCACAGAATATATTCAAAAGACAAATATAAGTGATGACTGATATATAAAGTAACTAGTAACATAATAATAAGAGAGCATGTATGATATGATGCATGAATGTGAATGACGCAAAAAATAGAGTGGTGAAGAATAGTTTGGTTCTCTCTGCCTACCCAAAAAAAAGAAAAGACATGATGGTATGGTACTGTGCACTTACTTAAAGAATGTATAATTTGGTTACTTACTTACTTTACGTGTCCGGCTGGTTCAAACCCTGCCACTCCAATATGCGGCGACTACTATCGCCTTGTCGTTTCCCATAATTATGTCTCCAGGGGTGCATCCTTCCCCCAAAAGTGGACATATCAGAAAGTGACTCTCATCCTGGGTTATAAACTATAATTTGGTTATAAACTATGCATATTCTTCAAGATTTTCTAAAAAACAAACATTGTATCTCAATAAAATTTGATCAATCTTAATTTATTTAATTTGATTTCAGGAAAGGGAGCAGGCTCTAGCTGGTTCTGCTGGCATTGCGGGAGTTGAGCAAACCATCAACTTCTCTCTCCTCGCTGGATCAAGGGAGACTGGTGGCCACGATGTGTTTGAAGTCTCATTGAACAAAGCGGTTTGTAGTTATCCTGTTTCGTCAAACTGAATTAAATATGTATTCAAAATCGTTATGTAAATGAATTATCTTTTTCAGGTGGTCGGTCGTCCAGGTCAAGGAGACGAAGAAGATGCTCCATCAAAGTTAGCCAAGGTTACACAGCTTACAGGATTTTCAGATCCAGTATATTCAGAAGCTATTGTTACAGTAAATCAATATGACATTGTGCTTGATGTTTTGATTGTAAATCAAACAGGTATATTTATTTTCATGTTATACATAATACTTTTTAATGTGACTATCTTACAAATGTGCATAAAATATTGGCGGTAGTTCACATGCAACGGTATACATTCATCAATTATATTATTTTTAATGTCAATGTTGGTTTGCGCAAGAACAAGCTGCATAAATCATTACCGATGTGAGCAATTTTTTAATGTAATTAGAATTTGGTTTTATTTTGTAACACACAATATTTTTGGAGACCCTAAAAATCTAAATAGCAACCACCCCACAACTGAAATTTAGATGTAAAATAGTTACTTCCAAGAAAAATAAAGAAATTAACTTTCTATGGGCCGGTATTACAGTCGGCCCTCAACTCATTGAGTTTGTTAAACTCAAGATTAATGTTAAGGGGAGATTGAAGCCATTTCCGTATTACAGTGCAATATGACATGTCAGTTACTAAATCTTCAACAATTATAGACATATTTTACTTTTTCTGTGGTTATTATCTGTCAAATTTTAAATAACCTCAAATAATACGAACTACAAAACGGGACGCTACCCATGTTCGTTTCAATATGGCTGTCAGTTTGTTTTGTTGTGTGGCGCCACCATCGATACAACTAACGCCTCTAGTGATAGAACACTGAAACTACTCTCGTTGCCTAGCAACGAGTCGAGAGGCCTAAACGGACACTGTAATACACTATATTTTTGTAAAACTTGAATTTAGCGCTTAAACTGAGACTGTAATACCGGCCCTATATCTTATTTTAATTTGATTGTGTTTCTTACCTATTTAGAGTAACCACTTGAATATTGAAAATTTTGAATCTTCGAACTTCTTTGAGTTATTGATGAAGGTACACAAAATATCATGTTCTGTTATAATGTATACTCCAAATATTTTCCCAGGAGACACATTACAAAATTGCACTCTTGAAATGGCCACATTGGGAGACCTGAATCTTGTGGAAAGGCCACCGCCTGTAGTTTTGGCTCCACACGATTTCTGCACAATCAAGGCTCATGTCAAAGTCGCATCGACGGAAAATGGAATTATCTTTGGAAACATTGGTATGTGGATTATTTTATGTGCATACGTGTAAAACAATTATTATTAATTAATAGGCTTTTTACCTTGGAGGAAACAAATAGGACGGAAAGGCCTATAAGAAAGATTTATTGATGAGGTTTTAAGGTATTTTATTATTTTACCTGGGAGGAAACAAATAGGACGGAAAGGCCTATAAGAAAGGATTACATGAAAATTCTTCGAAACACAATTGTTCGAATGCGCAATTGTACGAATAACATTTTTTCGAAAATCAGTTATCAGAATGACAATTGTCCGAAAGCAAATTATTCGAACTAACATTTGTTGGAATACCAATTGACCGAATTTAATATATATTATTTTTGTGTTATTATGTTGCCTCCTTTGATATATTTGTTGCCAGTAAAATATATTCGATGAAGACTATTATTACTTGTTGTATTATTGTTGGGTACGTATGTTTGCACATTTTTAATAACTGATGTTTGACAGCGCGCGCGGTGCGTCGCCATGTTGTTTATTCCATAGATTTTTATTATACATAATATACTATGTAGATGTAGTAGGTACTCCGTGCAAAAAGTGAGTCATAGACTATCGCGCGTTTTACGTTTTGATTGGCAACATATTTCAGCTTTCCTTACATTTCAACACATCCTAAATAACTTTTCTCTAAATCTACATTAACAAAGTGTTTTTTACGACAGATAAATCCGAAAACAATTCACATTAGTCGTAATTCTCTATGGAAAAATGATGTACTAAACCGTCAAAAATCCCCCGGAAAAATGCCTCACGACATATAGTATATTATAATAAAAATCTATGGTTTATTCCTCTCACAATACTACCAACATGACGTCATAAAAATTCGAACAATTGTAATTTCTGATAATTGTGTGTTCGGAAAATTGTTTTTCGAAAAAATGTGATTCGAATAATTGCCATTCGTAAAATTGATTTTCGTAAAACTGAGCATTCGAATAATTGTTTTTCGAATAATTTTCCTGTCACCATAAGAAAGATGTATTGATGAGGTTTAAAGGTATTTTATTATTTTACCTGGGAGGAAACAAATAGGATGGAAAGGCCTATAAGAAAGATTTATTGATGAGGTTTTAAGGTATTTTATTATTTTACCTGAGAGGAAACAAATAGGACGGAAAGGCCTATAAGAAAGATTTATTGATGAGGTTTTAAGGTATTTTATTATTTTACCTGGGAGGAAACAAATAGGACGGAAAGGCCTATAAGAAAGATTTATTGATGAGGTTTTAAGGTGTTTTATTTTTTTACCTGGGAGGAAACAAATAGGACGGAAAGGCCTATAAGAAAGATTTATTGATGAGGTTTTAAGGTATTTTATTATTTAGAAGTTAGTTGACAAAAAAAAAGTTTTTCATTTATTTTTACAAAAAACACAGTGATGCAAATGCCATAAAATGGAATTGTATTTTATAATAAATAATTATGATCATAATGCAATATCAATAAATGGACAGATTCCTGTGGCCGTACTCTTGACATTCATATTTGATCCCAATTTCGAATTTTTGCTAAGAACCTACATATATAGGAATTATATTTTATTTATTTATTTAGGTATGTTTTAATCATAATATTGCGCATTCACTATAATAACTCCTTTCATGTTTTTGTGTTGATAACCTTGTATAGTTGACAATCTGGTAAATTTATTTCTAAGGAGTTGCGAACAATTGAAATATTTTGCTACTCTGTAAATTTATAGAGAGCTTGCTTTTATAAATAAATTTAAAACTCATTTATTACGTCATCTCAATCCATTCAAATATTTAAAGGTAAATTAAAAAAAACTTTATCTGTCAAATAGTTCCTGAATTCTTTCTATATCCTTCCGTAACCTCCTTCTTTTCCTCATTGCTATGATCAGTGTTACTTTTATTATTCTTTATTTTTTATTCCCTTTTCTTTTTTTTCTCTTTGTATTTTTTTCTTTCTCCTCTATTTTATTTTTTTATCAATTTATTTCTCACTAAATAAGTATTGTACCAATTTAACTTCAGAGGCTTCACTTTGCTTGGGTTGGTTGGAAGAAATTGTCTTATGGTAATAAACCCACCTTTGTACACCTGTACATAAATTATATAAATAAATAAATATTGTTTTCAGGGGTATGTCAAAAAATGACTTTTATTATTCTTATTTTGTAACGAATACTACAGAATTAATTTATCCAACCTAGATTTATCTATATGTTGTCTTACTTCTGACAAAAATAAAAAATCTCACCAACACAAAAAAAAACTTAAGGAGTTATTATAGTGAGCTCACTATAGTAAATATGTATTTTAATGTACACAGGCGACAGATAGGTACGTTCTAAATGAAAATTCGAAATTGGGGTCCGATTTGAGTATTAATAGTAAGGGTACTGGTAACGAATGCCAGAAAATGAAGAGTGGACAATTTGGGAAGGAAAAAAATTAGCATTGAAATGGCTACCAGATTCTTGTTAAGCTTATTTGTTGGTAGATGGATGGTTAGGTATTTATATTTTGTATGAATATTTAGCTAAAGGCTGCCCCTTGGTTACCTCTGTGTTTTTAAAAGCCATGCATTACTTCAATAATCATGTTTGTATTTAATGAAAAGTGATCTTGTTTCTATAAATCTTCAAAAGTAACCTTTGTTGAACAATTTCGTTTCAGTGTATGATGTAACTGGAGCAGCTTCCGACAGAAATGTGGTCGTCTTGAATGACATCCATGTTGATATAATGGATTATATCGAACCAGCTACATGCAGTGACACTGACTTCAGACAGATGTGGGCAAACTTTGAATGGGAGAATAAGGTTTCCGTTAATACCAACCTGACAGATTTACACGAATATCTACAACACCTATTAAGTTCCACCAACATGAAATGCCTTACTCCAGATATGGTAAAAATACCTGTTTTTTTTTTTATTAATGATATTTAGAATTCAGGATCATTCAAAGGGCACTGATAATTTTTCTTTTGTTTGTTCTATGAAACAAAGATATCAAAGATATCCATTCCACTTCAAAGAACAACTGACAATAAAGCTGCCTTGTTAACTCTGTCTAACTCGCTCAAGTTTTTATTCCATGATCCAAATCACTTATTGTAAGATGCCTCCCAGACATCTCTTAAATGTATTGTGGCGCCAGATTGTTCAAAGCATTGTACTCTTTCAAACAAATCTTTTTTTAAACAGGAAAAGTTAAAATTGATGCTGTTATTGAATATTCTTCTATATATTTTTTCATTCATTATTTCATCTTCATTTCTTTTTTCACATTATGTGTGTACAAACTCATTGTACAAAACCTCTGGACATTCGATTATGTAAAGTAATAAAGCAATCAAAATGTTAGTGTTTGTGTGTGTGTATGTGTGTGTGTGTGTGTTTGTCTCACGCCTTCTGAAAAACCAAGAGCATCTAAAAATCTAATTTATGTGCGAACGTGTACCTGTATACCTGATGCAGTGTCACGCTAAAAATAATGCGATAAAAATGCTGAATTTTAAAAATATTTCAATAATTATTATTTTCATACAAAATTTTCCAAGTCGTATCTGTCAAAAAAGTATACATTTTGCACGCAAATATCTGTTAGTTTAAAAGTTAGAAGTACGTATTTACACGAAAAAAATATATTTTCAAGTATAACTTAGCGTTTGAGTGAAAAACATGGTGAATATTTTGTATAATTATAATGTTTAACTTATTTTTAATGTAAGCGTTTTGTACATGAACGCCGCCATTTTAATATCTTTTCATACAATATTTCATTTTCCTACCGAATGAATATGTTCTTGAAAATAATAAACCTTTGAATTAAATGTAATTATGAAATAATAAAATGAAACACAAGACATTACAGCAAGTTTTAAGACATATATTGTAAAAATGTGTTTATTATTAGTAAAGATATAGGCATAATAAAATTGCATAATTTGTAAATAATTTTTGATTTTTCTGACAATTTTCATCTTTATGGCATCGAACAAACCAATGTATGTAGGTACCTACATATTCAAAAAATGTCTCAAACCATTTGATATTTTTTACGTATTGGAATGGTTACTATGGTAACGGAAAGATTCTGATATTCAAATAAAATTTGTTATGAATCGAATTTATTTAGAACATTGTTGTAGGTAGGTACCTACCTATTATTATTTACTTACAAATCAACAATATACTGATTTCCTATCGGAAAATTATTTTATTTATTTATTTATGAATGTATGAATGTATGCAAGCGATGTGCTCCTAAACCGTATGTCCGATTACAATGAAACTTTGGCGAATTGTCGAGCGTGTGCCCGAGGTGGTTTCTGGATTTAAACTTTTTTCTTATTCTTCTTCTTCTTCGTGTATTTGGTCATTTTACCAATGAAAGCGGAATATCCTGGGAAAAGAAGGTCCGACTGTCCCTCCATCTCTTCGCAGGTCTTCCAGGACGGTTTCTGGATTTAAAATTTTTTCTTCTTCTTCTTCATCGTGTATTTGGTCATTTTACCTATAAAGGTGGAGTATCCTGGGAAAAGAAGACGGTGCTTACATCTCTTCGCGGTTCTTCCAGGATGGTTTCTGGATTTAAACTTTTCTTACCCGAATGAAGGGACGGGATGTAATTGAAGGGAAGGGAGGCACTAAAGGGCCTGAAGGGACGGGAGGTATTAAAGGGCCTGATGGGACGGGAGGTACTGAAGGGCCTGATGGGAAGGGACGTGATGAGGGATTGAAGGGACGGGATGTACTGAAGGGCCTGATGGGACGGGAGGTACTGAAGGGTCTGAAGCGACGGCTCCTGGAGTCTAATTATTTTTCTTCTTAATTTTATGTAGACCTTTAAGGACAGTTTTAATACAAACTATTTCCTATAGATTAATCTTCTTCTTCTTTTATGAAGACCTTTTGCTCAGTTTTTATACAATCTATTTCCAATAGTCTAATTCTTTTTTTTATGTATTTTTTCTTATTTTATGTAGACCATTGGGATTTTTTAAACAAACTATTTCTTATAGTCTTATACTTATTCTTCTCTTTTTTATTTAGACTTTTGGGTTCGTTTTAAGTCTAATAGTCTATTGAGCAGAAATATTATTAACGATATGCACACTTGATGAAAATACATATGTAAAAACGAATGGGATGTGGGATGTGAAGATGTAACCTGCACTAGAATCTTTTCAATACTTTTGTTTAATCAAATTTAAACCATTTATATCATCCTATTTTAAATAATTTTTAACACCTACATAATATATTTGATTTCGTTGACAATATTTAAAGAAAGGGAGCTGTGGCCATTACTGAATTCTTCACAACGTTTATATTCAAATTATTTGCCATAGTTTAAGTCTTCTTCTTCTTCATTAATGTAGACTTTTGTGTCAATTTTAAGTTCATCAGTCTAATTGTGCAAAAATATAATGCACACTTGATGAAAAAATATAAAACGAATGGGATGTGACCAACACTGGATCTTTTCAGTACATTTGTTTAATCAAATTTTAACCACATCCCAACATCCAAAATTACTAAATATTCAATAGGTAAGTACATATTACAATTTGTTTTCGATGATAATATTTAAAAATGGGGGTTGTGGCCAAACCAATCTCTTTACAATGTTGATAAACAGTCATATTTAAAACCATTTCGAATAGTGAAGAAATTGTATATTATACTTCATTCACACTTTATAGCAATATATAAAAAATAATGGGTTGTGGCCATCACTTGAACATTTTACAATCAAATTCAATCATATTTCAAACCACTTTTCATAGTCCGATTTTGCAAAATAATTGGGTGACAATATTATAAAAACGATTGCTTTTTCCTTCACAATTTTACATTCTTGGCCAACGGCGGGACATAAAAGCTAGTGATCAATAATATTTGTTTACATTGTAGTACCTAGTGTAGTGTAATTTTGCAATATAAATCAATTTTATAAAAAGGTTTGCTTATTTTTGATAACATCACATTATTTATTTAAATTATTATTGTTTCATTATGTATTTGTTCTTTTTTTTTCAAAGTATGTTCCTGTATGATTGTTTTATTTTCTATGATTTTCTATGATGTGATTCCTGACTTTCCTTATTTATTTATTTACAGCATCAATTGCCTTTTACATAAATAAATAAGATTAAGTAAATAGGTACTTGATGCTGTAAATAAATAAATAAGGAAAGTTAGGAATCACATTTCAGATATTATATTTGACCATATTTTTTCAATCAATTTTATGCATTTGTATTAATTTCAGGCACTCTCTGGTCAGTGTGGATTCATGGCGGCTAATATGTACGCCCGTTCTATATTTGGAGAAGATGCTTTGGCGAATCTCAGTATAGAAAAACCTTTCAACAAACCAGATGCACCAGTCGTTGGACATATCAGAATTCGAGCCAAGAGTCAGGTATGTTTTATTCAAATCAGTTTTTGTTTGAGCATTCTAATGTCATTCAATTGTGCTATATCTGCTCAGTTTAACTTAATATTCGATCATGTATGTATCTTATGCTGACCATTCATGCAACGGTTTATCTGGGTAGAAACCTGTAAGTTTGTTAAAAATGTTTACCTATACAGATGATGATAACAGGTAAACTTGACGCGTATACCATGGCTTGTGTGGCCAGCGTTAGTACGTTTGATACACGAGAGTTCAAAATTTTTTCCCCATATGAAGACATATTTTTATTTGTACTCATTTTTTCTTTGTTTTTCACATATTGTCTACAATTTGTAACTAGTTTTTCATTACAAGTGATTTTCACCAATTTGTTTAAACTTACCATAATTTCTGTTTTCTTTCCAGGGTATGGCTTTGAGCTTAGGTGACAAAATCAACATTTCACAGAAGGCTCATCACAAGTCTGTTTGTGCCGCATAAAGTATTAAATTTACTGTTATCACTTATCCAAGTAATATAATTCTTATTACATTATATATTTTTGTTTTTCAACCAAATTCATTTATGAAATTACTACAATAAACTATCTACAATATTATTTTGTATTTTTGATTAGTACCTTTCTTATGAGGGGCAAAAAAAGTGATAGTTTGACCATGTATTTATTTATTTATTTATGTAGCTTCTCGGGCAACTAACAGGTACTATGTCAAATAATTATTTAACACGCACCCAATAACAAGTTGCCACATTCTGGAGACTTACGATATTTATCGTCTCACAGATCCAGACTGAAAACACAATTTTAAAAACTGTGTCTCCACCGGGAATCGAACCCGGGACCCTTGTATGTATAATATTTTGAAAGAAGGAAGTATAAGGAGCATGTTTGAGACGATACACAAATGTAAAGGAAGCTATGAGTGTTTGTAACTAGATCTATGAGGCTCTCAGTTTTCTCTGCCTACTCCATTAAGACATAACATAATAGTATGCTTTTATGAACCTTTCTTACAATTAAAAAAAAAGCTAATAACTACAAACATGAATTGCAGACTTAACAGACAAGATGAAGGACCTCAGACTTAATGTACCTATAAGATTATGCTATGTATGTATTTTATATTGTTTTAATTGATGTATTTTTGCAAAAAGAATTAAAAAAAAAAATTACATATAATAAACTCCAATATTGACTGTAGGTACAGACCTTCTGAAAATTATTAACTTCAATATACACCTCAACAAGGCACACCTCAACGTTCATTTTAGACAAAAAAACACTAACTCCGCTCAGAATTTGGAAAGGATCAGGTCCATGGACATATTCTTTATGTCCAGGACCCTTTTCAGAGCCACATTAGACAGGAATAATTCATTGAATTGTTACTACCAGTGAGTACATGTAACATGAAATCAAAGGTGGGCTGATTGAGTTACAATTACTTTTTTTATTCTTATTTATTATATTGAATTTTTATTATTGTATGTTACCCATTTTTATAAATATATAAAAAAAACATTAATAGACCATTCATTGATGTTTATCCAGTATGATTGTCATTCCAGTTTTCCATTTCTAATTTAATCTTTTTATTGCACCCTTTTCTTTAACGTCTGAATATGTTGTTGAATTAACTACTTAAATATTTTCATGTATTCTTTAAATCGAACATTGCTTGTGATATCTTTCTTCTTTCTATATCATGTTGCAAACACGAGGGCCTAAAACACCCCTGTCAGATTAATGATTTATGTTATATGGCTATCTTAAAACTCTGATTCATTAGATTCTTAAATCTTTCATTTTGTTATTATCTCTAATTTTAATTCTAGTTCGGTTATTTTCTAATATACTTTTATGGCTCTAAAGATTCAATTATAATCATTATATATCTGTCCCCGTTCGTTTAATTAGCATATTTTTATTTGATTTAAATTGAGTTAAATGTATTCTGTTAGGAAATAAACATTTTGTTTTATCATATAAAGGCTAGATAAGATAGTAGGCAAATACAATTTTATAAAATTTGTATATGAAAGTAATAGTACGTATATTTCCACACAAATGTTTTTTTTTTTTGGAAAAGGAAAGGATTTAAAATTATATTACAAGTACAAAATTGGTAAAAATATGATGAATTGAAAATTAATTACTCTCATAATATTATGCTGATAATAAGAAGTTTATTTTGAGTTTCAATTCATTACAGACTAGATTTTACTCATCCTATAAAGTATATTTTTGTACAAAATAAAATAAAAAGAAATAATAATTCTTATAATTAAACATTAGATAAATAAATTAGCACATGGAATTAGTTATTTTTCCACTTATAATTTAGACAACATAAATTCCTTTTTATATTACAAAAGTATAAAAGCAAATGATATAACTATGCTTTAAAAATGTCATATATTCATCAAATGATATTAAGCTTAACTGTATGATTTGTTTAATAGAAGTTTCTTATAAATAGATATAATGTGTACCTAACATCAGCATATCAAATATCATTTTGTTGAATGAAAGAGATTGTGTTTTAATGAAAATGTTTTATTGAACCTTTCCAACTCACTTCACAAAATAGTCTTGCGAGTCTGAGGTATTGTTGAATTACAAATGAATCAAAAATTAAATGTTATCAATAAATTATTAATAAATAAATGTTACATGAGTTTTGTTTAACAATAGTATAATAATATTGTTGTATCTGGAACTTATTACAAAGATGGAAGAGAAGATTAAAGTCTTGTAACACTATTCCACATGATGTTGATTGGATTTCAGATTTCTGGAAGAAAAAGATAGAACAATATTTTAGACAAATATCTTCATAATTTTAGATATACGTTACCTTAATGCTTTACATATTTCAATTCATTTTTTAAAAAATCATATAGCATTTTGAATTTCTTGATATTTTGATGAATTTGTCATTATCATTAAATTTAAAACCACAAAAACGAATTTATTATTAAAGATATATCAGATTTGAAATTGTATGACAGTGCAAAAAATGACTTTCCAAAAAACTCATTAAATAGTACAGTTTGAATGTATTTATAAGTTATTTACTTGTATGACAGTGAATTTATTCTTCCTCTTCTTCTTCCTCTTCCTCCTCCTCCTCTTCCTCTTCTTCTTCCTCCTCTTCCTCCTCAACTTCCTCTTCTGCCTCGGGTTCTGGTTCAAAGGCAGGTTCGTCATCTTCTTCCACAGCGTCAGCCTTGACGTCTTCCTCGCCTTCGGGTGACTCTGGGTCTCCGGCCTTCTTGCCTGGTCGTTCTCCGAACCACTTGGGCAGCTTGGCTATTCAATTCATTGACACATTTTAAAAATAGTTATTAATCTTTTGATTCAAGTTAAAATAGTATGATATTATCTTTTATAGGAGCACCAAAAATAAAAACAAAAGATATTCAATTTATATGCAACCAACTGTGAATTATGCCTTTGTTTTGTCTATCTTGGAATAGTACATATTTTTAGATGTTACTTAAAAAACATGATCATATAATATATTAAGTTTTAAAATCAATCAAATGTGAAAAAAGTATCTGATAATATAAAAAAAATAACAATTATCTATGGGTAATTTATAATTTTTGATATTTATCTTTCATATTTTACAAGAAAATACTTTCAATATTATTTTTGGATATACCTATATATTTATACCTATATATATATATATAAATATATATATATATATATATATATATATATATATATATATATATATATATATATATATATATATATATATATATATATATATATATATATATATATATATATATATATATATATATATATATATATATATATATATATATATATATATATATATATATATATATATATATATATATATATATATATATATATATATATATATATATATATATATATATATATATATATATATATATATATCCGTTTCTCAAACTTAATGTTAGATAAAGCTTTTAACTTTTAATCAATTAAGTGGTATCAAAATGTTTATTTCTTAAATAATAATCATCTTTGTACAGAAAATCATTATCAGCTTTTTTTTGAAAATATGCAATTATATACATGTCATTGTTGCACGTAAAATTTGACATAAGTGAAGTACTTGTATTACAAATTTTACGTGCAACGACGATATATCAGATTAATGATATTTAATCAAAATTAAATTTCTATTCAAATATTGTATAAACTTACTCTTTTGGCGTCCACCAAATTGGTTGCTCTTATCTAACCATATTTTTTCACTAGATTCCTTGTTCTGTGTTTCAAGACCCTATGGAAAAATGTTAATAACAAATGTATTTATAAATGTGCACACACAACATTCGGGGATAATTTTAATTAAAAGATGATACAACGGGATGGGATGGTTTGGACACTCAATTGCCAATTTCCTATTTGAAAACAATAAATGTTGTCAAAATGTTTTTCTATGAAAAATAAGTTGGGACAAATCATAGTATAAAGTCATTCATTATTTACCGGACAAAGGAAACCAAAATTCATTTAATTTTTATTGAGGATCAAATATGGTTTTTATGAAACTGAAATTCAAAGAATATTTTTATGAGAAAACAATACTACATGCGTGGAGTTTGGAAACAATTTGGAAAAAAAATAACTAATATGATTTAAATTATGCATTATCATAAAAAACAAGTCAAGGGTATGAAGTCTGACAGTAAAATATCCTACTACTATTTCCAACTGTAAAAAATACACATAGAGATTGTATGAAGTATGTATTTTTACATACAATATGTATTTGTTTTGTTAGCACATGGGGAATATAGAATAACGAAATAGGAGCATCCACATTCTACTCTAGTCATTGTTAGCTTACTTCTCTTTCGCTTCATAAATTGTTCCATTCTAACATTCCACATTTGGTCCATCATTTCTGCAGTTGTTGTATCATATCCCTGTTTTAAAATATCAATTAAACATTTATTTTATTTGTATGTTAATTGACATCTAGTGGTTTAAGGAATTTTTAAATCATAGTTTCACAGGTGTTTTTTGAACTCCCACCTGGGGGGGCAAGTCTGGTCCAACCGGCGAAATCAAATCCCTCGTGATTATCCATATCATGGATATAATTATTATATGGAGTTCTATAATATCTTTAGATGTCATAGAACTCCATATGATATGGGTAATCGCGAGAGTTTTGATTTCGCTGGTTGGACCAGACTTGCCCCCCATGGCTGTGTTCAGAAAAAATACTCGACGTTGGGCGTCAGATGTACCTGAAGTTGTAAATTATAGCTTTTTCACACCAATCTCATTGAACACTTAAGAGCGGCGTTTCAATCTGAACGCAGCATCGGACATTTTAAATGTCAAATGTCATTTATCATACTCTTTTAGTTTATATTTTCATTGAAAGACAATAATTGGGCAGCGGAGTAAATAATGATCTCTGACCTTTTATTGGAAATTTTTGAATGATATTTTTATAAATTAAACTCTGTGAATGCATATTGCCATCATAAGTAATGCCAACTGACATAATATATACCACAGAAACATATAGAAGTCATCTTACCACTGATAAAATAGATGTCAACAGATAGTATAACTGTCAGAGCGTTTTTCACCCGACGATTTATACCGAGCATTTGGAGCTTACACTCGATGCTCAATCTGAACTTGACAGAGTGTTTTTCGAGCGTCTGTTTCCTTTTATTATGAACAGCTTAGAGCGTCACTAGATGCACTCGGCGTTCATTGTGAACGCAGCCCTGACTTTATAATGGTT
This sequence comes from Molanna angustata, assembly GCA_963576475.1. Classification (NCBI taxonomy): domain Eukaryota; kingdom Metazoa; phylum Arthropoda; class Insecta; order Trichoptera; family Molannidae; genus Molanna; species Molanna angustata. Next base: position 21,856,609 of record OY754969.1, on the reverse strand, counting down.
TTTTTTCATCATCAAAAGACGCCAAATTCTACATTTTTTACTTAGATAGTTCTTTGAATGTGCTTCTTTTCCTACCAAACTGATGTTTTCTAATTCTGTAAACAACTTTTTCATAGTTATATGCAACCTAGTGGGGCGCTTTAAATCTATCAGTTCTTAGAGAAGGCTACCCAGTATAATAGATAAATTGAATCGTGGGTTTTTACTGTCTGTGAAACATTTTTATTTTCCTTTTTCTTGTTGATTATTTTTTGGAAAATAATTTAAATTTTATTTTGTAGGTAGCTGATTTATTTTATTAGTGTAAAAACATATACTTACGCCTTCAAACAATTTCTTTTTGTCATCATATGATCTGGTGTCCACGCGCCTTTCATATTTGGAGGCGACTTGGATTTTGGGCTGAAAAAAAAATATGAAAGTCAATTATAATTTCTTAAGAAAATACTTGGGATTAATCATATCTTTATTACTAAATATGTTTTAAGTTAATTGATTAATTTGGGCAATTTCTACTTACGGGGTGCTTTCCAGTGAGGGCTTCAGGGTCAAGACCCTTCTTCTGGGCTTTGTGCCTAAGCTGCTGCTTTTGCCTTTCTTTCAACTCTTTCAACTGTAATATAAAAATAATTCATAAATAACGTTATTAATTTTTACAACTATAATTATAATGTATGAATTAAGTATTTCTATAATAAATAAGTTGTATACTCACGTCGTAGTCCTGTCTCTTCTGGCGTTCTTCAAGATCATATTTTTCTGTTTCTAGTTTAACAATGCATTCCCATAATTCCTGGGCCTTGAAGCGGAGTTTGTCAATGTTCAAATGTTCAATATCAAGAGGCTTAATACGGAAGGAAAGGGAAATTTTCTTTTCCTCTTCCAACTGTTCCTTGGTTTTGTTCCTTTCAATTTGAGCTGATGAGAGGTTGAACTGCAAAAATAAAAATAATTTTAGACGATGATGTCATTGTTTTAAATTATGTATCTACTCATTCATTCGATAAGTGTTTAATAATTACATTGTTGTCTTTCTTTGTGATGGTGAAATTGGGTCCAGTTTTGCTGCTCTCCTTCATTGCTTGCAACATGGCTTGTCTCTTCTTCTCGGCTTCCTCGAGACGCATTCTCTTCTCTTCAATATCACGCTGTTTCTTTTCTTCAACTTCACGTTGTCTTCTTTCTTCCTCTTCCTTCTTTCTCTGGGCCATGCGCTTCTCTTCTTCAGCACGGGATACCTACAATTATTGAATATTAATGAGACACTATTATTTTTGTCACAATATATTTTTTATATCATAATTTTATTACGCTTTGTCAATAGCAATATCCAAAATTTAAGAGCTTGTACTTTAAAAAAAATAAATACATATAGCAAGATTTGTATAGTATTGTTGATTTACATATATATTTATGTTATTTAAATGTCCTTGTATTTCTATCTTTACTGGCTATATTGTGATATTCTTTAACAGATCCAACAATAATTCAGCTTGCGGCATTTTCGGTTTTAGATAATAATTTTTTTCAAAAGCAATTTTTTGTTTTTTGATAAAATTTGAAAACAATTACCTTGCGCTTGGCCTGCTTTTCCTTCAAGCGTTTCAGGTCATCCTCTTCTTTTGCGCGCTGTTTGCGCCATTCATTGATGTACTCCTTCAGCTGCTCATCCAGGTCAGACCTCTTCTGGTCTTGACGCTAATCAAATAAAGATATAACATTAAGTGATGTGACATTATGTAATAGACGTTAAGTTGGGCAATTATAAATATCAAAGAAACTCGTAGATGGTGGGAAGATAATGATGAAGATAGACAAAACTTAAAGACTATTAAAGTGAAATGCAATATAGTATATGTAATTTGATGTTTATAAATTGTCATCACTATTTTATAAGTTATAATTTAATAATTTTAAACGAAAACTTAATATTAAGGATAGGTACTGGTTAAATAAAAATAAATTTACCTTGATGAATTCTGGATCCCCGGCATCTCCCCTGTAAAAACATCAATTAATTAGAGAAATTGCAGTAAATAAAATATACAATATTAGTTACTCAGAAGATTTTTTATTAGGGATAAAAGTCAATCAGAGTAACTCAAATTGTTAAATGTTTATGCACATTGACTCTTCAAAAAAAAATTAAATCCAATGAATTTCATTTTAAACATAAATAGCATGAAAAACATATATATGGCAAAAAGAATGATTCTGTGAAATAATTATATACATGCAAACACATCTAGGGAAAAAAAATAATTAAAAATATTATTAATGATTTGTTGGAATGACAGCATGAATGAAATCATGGTTTTGTCTTCGTTGATCCATATCCAAAAGAAATATATAAAAAAATATTGTAATTTACAATTTTGGGGTTGAATATCCATTTGATTTCATAAACTAGGGAATGAAGGGTAAAAAATTGAACTCCAAATAAAAAAGAATAATAAAAAAAAAGTTATACTTATTACTGATTTATACCAATGATTTCATGCTCCAAAGAACTTCTCTATGATTCATGAATAAATTAAAGTATTATTATGAATTAAATGCAATGTAATTACACCATCCGTGTGAAAGTTTTTTTAATAAAGTAGAAAACAAAATTATTAGATTAAAAATAAAAAAAAAACAAAAATTGTATAAACGCAATATCACTCTGAGCAGACTTACACGATAGATGGTCTACTCCTACAAAAGAGAAAAAAAAACTCATTAACTCGTTTGTAGAATAAGTTTGAAAATACACATATAAATATAGTCACAAAAGTTGTATATATTTTGAAGCTTTTCTTAGTTTATTAAAAGTATATTGAATCATTTGAAAAATATAAACCAAATATTCTTCCACATACATTCAATAAACTAGTGATGTTCAAACCATAAGTCATGACACCCCCTGAGTCTGATGTTTATTTATATCTGAAGAATACTCTTATTTTATTCGAAGGATATTCTTCTAGTAATTATATAATTACAATAAACTTTTTTTGTATTTTCTATATTCCGGAATGGCGGAGGTGTCATTTGTTGCTGCAAACCAATCCCCAGGATTGAGATTACAGAAGAAGATATTCACTAAAAATAGGGCTAATTTATTAGGTACCTAAATATTAGGTACCTACCTAAATATGACTCTTCTACTGCTAAGACCATTTATAATGTTTCTTCCTTAGTTTTGACTTGCTTTTAATGATGAGTTGAGTCTTGGAATCGTAACTTTTTATATTTTTAAATTATCAAAGTAATGGCACAAATATTGTGCATTGTTTTCAAATTTGTGCATTTAATTCTAATGAGGCATAAGCACAAGCGCAAAGCCCAGAAGATGTGAATTACAGATATGAATTATATTTCAGCTTGGTTGACTTTAATAACTAAAAGTTTACAATAAAAAAGTCACGTTAAAAATGGGTCATGTATAAAAATAGTTTGTGCACCACTTCAATTAACAACCATGCTTTTAATATATTTTTTATTCCATATATCTTCTTTATTTATCTAATAAACATATAATAGTAAGTACAACCAGTGGCATGTTTAAGAAAAGTTTTTTGATCTATCAAAATTACTATTCCTATAAGTATGTTCATTAAATGAACCTTATATAAAAAATTTGGTTAAATAGTTTTATTTCTGTAGTCTCTGTGTCATATTTAAAAATCATACTAATCATCATGTAATACTACAATTTGTTTGTGACTTTTATCTTGGGGTATTCAGTTGATATCAATTAGACATGACTGATTCATAAATATCACATTATAAGTAATGATTCTTAAGTAAATACAGAGTGGAAATCCATTTTAAAATTAACGAATATTATAACAAAGTATTTTTCCACAAATTAGATTTTTTATGACTGAACATATATGAAACTATATTTCACAAATCTAATCTGTCAAGTTTCATTTTGACCTTAATAATGCCGAGTCTCCTCAGCGAAAACGTTCCGTCATAATAAATTGATTTTTATTTTTATATTTTATTCGTCAATAATATAGTTAATTCGATGACTATTTTATTTACTTTCCTGAATATTATTTGAATTTCAACTCGTAAATTAAGATTTTTACGAAAACACACCACTGAAAATACACAATATTTAATTTAACAATATTATAGGGAATATTGTAATTATTAATTATTTCAGTAGTAATATACTTAACCATACTTTTAGATAACATAAAAAAGTTAGCCATCTCCCTGAAATAAGTAAGTGTTAATATGGTAAATGATGCATTTTAGCGCAATATTAAGAGCAAAATATTATTTTCTGATAAAACCAGAACATTCCAAGGTCAATTTGTGTGATTGCAAAAAGATGTGTGTGATTAAATGTATTGTATATAAATGAAGCGTATAAATACAATGCGTGTATAGTCTGGGATACAATAGTGTTGTTTAATTGTTACATTACAGCGTTGCCCTGTTAATACATATAATTAAGTGAATTTCTTCACTGACCAGCTTTTTATTTAATTTATTAGCAAAACGACTTGGTACGACAGAGAGACAGAGAGGTATATTATATCATCAACTTACTCTTGCTTATGGGCAGGCCTGCGTCAGTAGCACGCCAGATGGGAGGGAGCGTTCGGAAAAATTGTGAAAAAGAGGGACAGAAAAACATTTCATTAATTAAAACATTATTCTTTTTATGTATATATTTAAAGATATCAGTGACTTCTAACAAAATAAATATAATTAACTGTGCAATGGACACTAAAATATTTCCATATAGATATATCAATATTAAATTGAATGGCTGTTTCGTTTTCTGATTTGGTCTATACCTACATTTCTAATAAATTTACTGTGAATGAAATTAGGATACTAAATTTATTGTATGGACACCATTAAAGCAAAAATATTTACTGATGGATATACTAACTGGCAAATTTACAAGGGCTTCTTCTATACAAAGTTTTTTTTACCACACAAATGCTTTACTTATAAAACTAAAACAACTCATATTTTTAGTGTTTTAATATAACTAATTTATACAATATTCACTTTCATACAGTGCATTAATAGTGTTAATATCTGTCTTATCAATATAATTGATATTTTTTTCATTAGCTTAAAAAAATATAATAAGTTCAAAACCCATCTAAGTATCTAATATCACTGAAAATAGATTCACAAGTAAGATAATAATTGTGAATAAATTGGTATTAAAAATAATATACATTCTTAATTTCAATGCTCTATTTTAGCTAATGCAAAACTTTTCTTATAAATATATTTAAAAAAACTATCCTATTGTTAATGAAGCTAAGCGGTTATTTTATAGTTTTTGCCAGTTTAGTATTGCCATTTCTCTTATTGTACATCAGTCTGTTAGATTTTTTCAATCTTTTTACCATATCTGCAAAAGTGACACTTACTTCCTGTAACAAAATAAACAAAATTTTCAATATCATTGATAAACACACTTACCTATGTAATTGAAAATAAGTAATAAAAATATCATTATATGTACATAAATATTTTATATTTTACACCACTTTGTGAATGTCCTCTGTTACGTTGTTTTTTGTCCAGGTACTAATCACCATTCATCTAATACTTTATTTACTAAACAAATATCCACAGCCTTCTGGTTTAGCAAAATGCACTTTGCAGTATGAAAATAATCTTAAGATATTAAATATAATTTCACAAAATAATAAGTGTTGTACTTACGTCTCAACGACTTCTTCAACTTCCTCCTCGGAACCACTGAGAAATAGAAACAATAGATAAAGTACATATCAACATAACAACATGCCAGGAAAACATGAAACAAAATAGATGAAACAAAAGTATAGGTACATGACAACATAATAGGTTGACATGAAGTATGCATGAGAGATAGATAGGACAGCAACAGCCGGGTTAGTTATTTGAAATTTATGATACAATGGGGTCTGATATAGAAAAAAAAACAAAAATCGTAACAAAAGAGCAATGTCATATAAAATCGTTCTTTAAGAGACAGGGGAGAACAAAGTAACAAATTCATACAAAAAGGGTAAATAGTACTTTTACTGTACCTTGAATATCATTCAATTGACTTAATAAAATAAATTTAATATACTTACGAGTATTCTTCATCGTCAGACATGGTGGTGGTTGCTGGTTAGGTCTGTAAAAAAAAATATGCTATGTACAAAAATTACAGTAAAAAACATGACTTAGCAATTTAAGTTTTAAATTTTTAGTTTTCTTGTGTACGATCAGCTCCCCTAGACAACGTGTTATTTAGCTCAAGAAAAGATAACTCAATGTATGGAAGTGACAGTTGTCATGTGACTGGCAACTGTTACTTCCATACATTGAGTTATCTTTTCTAGTTTCTTTTCTTGAGTTAAATGACACATTGTCTAGGGGGGTGAAAGCAATTGGAATTATTTCGTTTAGAACATTTATTTCATTATTCCGAGAAAAAGTTGCAACGTGTAGAGAATAATTCTTGTTTTACTATTTTGTTATTTTATGACAATTTATTGAATATAGAAATAAGGTTTGGAATTTCCCTAAAAATTTTATAATACTCCTGAAAATCGGCAATACGTATAGCTGTACAAAGTAATTTCGGTATAATGGAAGGAAAATTATAATTTAAATAAAATTTAATCAAAAATAATTACTTTTCACTTATTTTTTTCTCTAAGGTTTTTCACCCAAAAAGGATGTTGCAGCCGTTACTAATCAGAAACATTATATTACACAGATTTAGTTCACTTATCGAAATAAAGAATAATCACTCTGCACTAAACTAAAGATTTTTTTGCGATCTATAAAGCTCGTACGATGGTTTCAAAACGTTCGATCATAATGTTTAGTATTTTTTTAAATTATTTTTTTGGCAATGTTTAATTTTGGAGTGCATTCATTTTATTCTTGAATTCAATTCAACGCAAAAAAATATTATTTTAATATGTATATAGAAATAACAATAGCTACAATCGTTCATTTGGCAAAGAAATCATTTGGCACATGTCATGTTGTGTCAAAAATAAGTAATATATTTTTCATTACATTATAAATATTATTTTGAGAGATTTTCAAGGAGACCTTTGTCAATCAACGTACCTATTTTATATTTGTTTATTAGCGCCAAATTCATATGTATTATTATATCTTGTGACCACAATTGTCCGAGTGTAGTATATAATTATAATTAGGTAGTGCATTTGTAGCGTAAGTACCTAATTATTAAATTTAAGTATTATCCATTGATTCGTATTATTGGTCGAGTGATGTTTACATTGTGGAAAAATTTTCATGAGCTATCAATATTATTTTGAATTTGTACAAGTTATCAAGTTGGATGTATCTGAAACAGCTAAAAACACTACAAAATTGATTCCATGATGCAGTATTTAATTCACATAACCGCTTTGTAACATATTAGACATCTGACGAAATCCAGCTTATGGAAATCCAATTGGATTGTAATGTCTGAGAATTCATTCGAATCGACATAACAGAAGATACTTAGGTAGAAAGGTATAGGTAGTTATATATCTTACTTTCAACTTTAAAAAATCAAGAAATCTGTTAAGGTTTGACTATACCTATATTTGTTGTTTGTATTCCTGTTAATGTGCGTGCTGGCTTGCCTCATAGTTAATGTGGAAGTCAGATTAACATTTACTTACTTAGCGATTAATGGTGTATTATCATTTCTGCAATTACTTGAGAGTAAATTATCGTCCTTGTAAAATATATAAGTAATACAAAAAAATGACCGAATGAGCAAACTATAGAGTATAAAATATTTTTGTAAGTACCTTGTACATATGTCTCCGAAACGGGACAACTTGTGATTGGGTACCTACATGTTAAATTAACTAACATAAAAACCAATCTGGTTTTATGATTACATTTGCTTGAGTATCAATTAAAAATATATTCTGTAGGGTATATTATGTATATAGCCTAATAAGTTGATTTTTTGATATTGTGTTTAGATGAAATCGTCGTATTTAATTTTTAAATTTTATTCGATGATTTCCTTAATAAATTGCAAAAACTAGACTGAATTACGCATACGTTTGTTCTATTAATGATATCATATAACCATTAAATATGTTCTTCATTCTGAGTAAAAGAAAATTGGTTTAAGGTGTGTACTCTGAATTAAATCAATGACCGAATTGTAATCGAGTAAATGTCTAAAAAAATATCTATTGCTTCATTTGTGTTTCTGTGTATACGTGTTTTTATAATTTTTAAATTAATGTAGTAAATTTTGAAGATTGAATTAAATAATGTTATTTAATACGTGCATAAAACGTTAGTCTCTACATAGAAGGCGTTTGCCTATTTTTAGATTCAGTAGACACAAGTCGCTAGCGTTAGCTCTGTGAACCAGATTTGGCTTGCATCGCTACAGTTAAATTTAGACTTAACGTATACAAACTCGCGGAAACTCATATTTCACTACCTACCAACTAATTTTATACTCAACATTAAAAATTCAGTTTATTTAAATTTTAATATGTACTAAATTTAAAAAAAGGCAATGTATAAATATTAACATCGAACTATGTTAATATTTAAACATTGATTATATAAACTATGTTAACAATAATTTTTATTTCCGTGGAAATTAAAAACCTGGAATATTTTCTTTAATATTTATTTTAATAGTGTTATATTCGCATGAAAAGATGCTTTTATTGACGTATCAATCATTAGAAAATATGGTATTATTTGGTACTTAAATATTATACATTTAAAATATAAAAAATGAGTATTATTTGTTGTATTTAGATTTTTTCAGTCAATTGCCATTACTATCTTTATAAATTATTAAAATGTATAATAAATATTCATAGAAAACAGTGTTTTTTTAGTATATTGAGGTTCGTAAGGAATCGTAAGTAGATTTGATAAATCTATTTATTTCACCTATTATCAATTTCATCGTTATGTCTATGAAAAATATAAAAGCAATTGAATCAGTAAGGGGAGTGTAAACAATCATAAAAATACAAGTTAGTTTTATGGAGCGAATATATAGTCAAATAATTAATAATAATAATGAACACTTCCTTGCACCCTGCGCAAGTGGCGAGTTTATTGCCATATGGCAATTTCTTCCAACTAACCAGTGTTTCCAGCCCAGAGAAGCAATATTTGAATAATATATTAATTTAAATAAAATACTTAAATTAATATGAAAAATTATGATACATTAACTAAACAACTAACAATATTAACGTAATTAAAATATAATCTATAAGTTGATTCAATATTTATTCGGTTTGTGTAACTAAGCAAAAATATTGTGTTAAATAGAAAGAAAATAATAATTCATTGGTAAACGAGTTTAAGAGTTAAGTGTTAGCTGAACAGAAAATGAAGTTATTTCTTAAATTCTTGTGTAGCTACTCGCTTTGGCAGCCTATGCCAGGTCAAAAATAGCCACTAAACATGATATCAGATTACATCAAGACGACATGACATACAGCTTTAACTAACACGACTAAAGCTTTTCTTATATTGAAAATGGATTTTTTATGGGTCCAGTGTGAGTGTAAAATGTAAGTGTGATTATGTGTACAAATTGTGTTTCACATAACACTTATTCCAAACATCGTTTTCGATTGTTATTTTGCATTACACCATGAAGGTATAATAGACCATTACACAATATCTTTTTCATCAATAAATCCCTTTTATGCCGTCAATAAATTGATCCATTGCTGAAACATTAATGAGCTTGTAGTTCAACGATCACTTTATCAAGCATCTAGTGACACATAAAAAACACGTTATACTTATTTTCAATTCACTGAAATTCTATTTAAACTTTTAAACATCGGTGCACTTCCGCTAATCACTTTTGACACCATATATTATTATATTCTTGATTTATGAACGACGTTAAATTTATTATCCTCGTGCACATTGATTTTGAAGCGATATCTGCATTATATCAAAAATTCATTTCACAAAATCTTGAAGTTTCAAAGTTTTTACGTTTCGAGTACATATCACAACTTTAATTTATTTTTTTTCGATGACGAAATGCACAAACTTGTAGATATGTTGTAAAATTTGGTTGCAATCACAATGTTAGCAATTTGGCATGTTTCAAAATATGATTTGTATTCACAAAACTTACAATAAGGAAAGTTAAAGGGTGCGGTGGATCCGCTTTTCCAGCTGAAAACCAACGGTGGAATGTGGAGTCCGCGACGACCGGAGCGGCTCTGGCAAACTGACTTGATTTTCTTTTACGGACCTGTACCGTCTATAGCGCGCACGCGTTCAACTTTTATTTTAAAAAAACGAACATTTAAATTGGTATCTGAGCCCACAGTGGATTTACCAAAGTATTGTTTTTGTGAAATATACCTTCTTCGCCCACATTCAACGATACACGTCCTAGATATAATATACTAAGATAGTTTTTTTTCTTCTCTTTTTCATTTAATAATCAGTAGCAAAAACTGATAGTTAACTAATATTATTTCAACTGACGATTGACTAATGACAATTGGATGATACATATCTTATTAGTGAAATTCACGGTACGAGCATTATTACTGTACCTAATATGTTTAGTAAGTAAACAACTCAGATTTGTAAAAAATGGTAATTCGATGAAGCAAAGTATAGAAATAACTCTTAAATATTTAACTGTAAATATTTAAAAATCATTAGACAAAAAAATGATAGCTTTTTATACATAAATGAATATCGCGGTAAATTGAATGACTTAGGTGGAAGCGTTTTTGGTTCGATTCACAGAAAAGGAGATGTTTGGTAAAAAAAAACTGCTAATTATGGTTGAAGTGGCTCATTGAGGAAGAAATGAAGAATCAGAAAAAGACTTGACCTACCTATATCATAAAATAACAAAACTATAATGTTTTAGACGATATACCTAAATGGGACAACTTGCACTTACACACTTGATATTCACAACTGTTTATAATGTAATACGAAATGTTTTTATTAATAATGTTTACTTTTATTTCGTAATGTGTAATATCCGGAAAAAACAAGTCTTTAATAATATTTTGCTAACATTATCGTAAAAAAACTATATCAATAATAATTTTGTCATTTTATATAATATAGCTACATTCTTGTTATATTAGAGATTTTTTTATAGTAAGTACTTAACTCAAATATTTTTATTTATTCAAATAATATTATGCTCTCATACTGCTAAAGTTTTCAGGATCACAAATAAGGAAATAAAAACAATATCCGGGAAATGACAGTTACATATGTTCACTGCGCCTGTTGTTTGCTGGAAACGCAATGCGTATAGCACCAAACGTAATTATAACACGCCAACACGCCTATCTAGGTGTCCGTGTAAACAGAGTATCCAACTGTCGATTCGTTCATGAGAATTCAATTCTCTGAATGAATCGACATTATTAAACCAAGATGCTTGTACGAAGGAACATTTTGTATGGCGTAGTGGACTTTTTGCATGCTTATAACACCAACTAGAGGCCTCGCAGTATATATGTTCCCATACATGGATTTTAGAATTCGGAGTAGAACATTTTATGTGAGTTTTGTGTGTCTGTGTGTCTGTCCGCCCACCCTTATAACTTTTGATCCGCTCAATTTACAGAGCCCAAATTTGCAGAATATATATACAGTTATAGGTCTACAAAACTTTTATACTCAGAATTGTGAATTTTTGTTTCAGTCAGGGGTTATCAACTTTTGAAGTTTTGTTTTATTTTTCCATATATCTCAGAAACCATAAAAGCTAGAACGCTGAAAATTGGTATAAACATAGACAAATACAAAATCTCAAACAAACTTTTTTTAAAAAATTCCAGGGTTTCTCAAACATTTTTTATTAAGAAAATTTTTTTTTATGATAAATTTATGAGTTTAACTGCCTATATTTCCAATTTTTTTAAAAATATCGAAAAAATCCGAAACACTCCAACTAGATAATTTAATTTTCTATAAAAAATATCAGCATTGTATTAGCACATCTCAATTTTTTTTTAACAATTTTTATAAAAATTGAATTTAGTGACGACATTGCTTCATACAATTTGTATGGCAGTAGCCTACACACAATATCTAAGAAGACTTAATAGTTTGATACTAATCTCCAAACATACATAGGTACTTACCATCATGCTGTTTTCATATTCTGGGTAGGATCAAAGGACTGACCTCCATACTATCCTATCTTGACATACATACCTAGGTACATGTGTTGTATAGAAAACCAAATATCTTAAAATATTAAATAATTTGTATTTATGGTTTTATAGTTTTGTACTTATTTTTCAACTATACGTACTATCGCTATCGAGAGTTGGATCTCATGTGTTACATGCAACAAGTGTGATATTGGTGGTAATTCTGAAACGATAAGTGTCCCTGACATTATGTATTTTTTATACGTATTGGTATCGAATATTCATACACAATTTTTGATGATTCAAATACAAAAAAGATTTATGTGTTTAAACAAAATATATTTATAACCTAAACTTACAAGAGAAGATTTATGTATAAATCAGTACTCGATCATTATCCAATATTAATCTTTCTCTACATTTAATCATAAAAATTTGTTGATATGAAATTGTCATGAATCGTTGTGTAAATTTATAGTTTCATTCATTAATTTAACCTCATAGATTGCTAAAGTCCGAAACTAATCTTAATTTTTATTAAGATTGGAGAATAGATACCCAGGAATGACAATATGAATTATATATTTTTTAACAATGAAAACACAAATTAAAAAATCTAAAACAGTAAATGTATTTGTATCATATTTAAAAATATTTTAACTCAATTATATTTTTGCGTCTAAAATAATAAAGAGAAAACGAGGGAGTCCCGCAAATTTCAGGGAATTGTAAAAGTGTATATAATTTTCGCCAAACATCTTGAACGAGCTTTCGGTTGCGTAGAGCGCAAATTTGTGTCTTGTTGCTTCGTTGGTTTACGACGTTTACGTGCAAATCGCCCCCCTTCTCGGCTAAAAGTTCAAGTTATTAGGCGACAACTATACAATTTACATCTGTTTCTAGTTTCAAGGCGATAATTCACTATTAGCTGAGTAAATGAGGAAACGCCAATGCAACTAATCACATTTGAGTGCCTGAGTGGCCTTAAGTTATTTGCCGGAAACTATACCTACTTATAATTGGAAAAAAATATGTTTGGCACATAATATCTACATGCATTTTTTTGTGTGTCAGAATAATTTTACAAACGTAAATTAATATAGGTACTTATAGGCTGGGTTGTTTCAACAAAAGTATCAGTAATAGTAATAGTTAATATTATACTTTAATTTCATAAACTTGTTCAAAATTTCGTCGTTCAACAGCATTATATTTCAATGAAACAACCAAAAGTATTGAACAATTTTATGAAATCAAACTATTTTAACTATGCTTACTTTTACTTTTATCTTTGTTCGAGAAACACAGCCTTAAAGTATACAGACGGAAGGATGATGGATGAGTAAATAAATAATATCACTGTGAAAGCATAATATATAACATTAGGCTTCATATCATTCGCATATCAAAACGATGTTATAAAAGTATTACATATCTCTTATGTATGAAGTATTTTAGAATTCGGATCTAGAATCCATTATATATTAATACACACATACTTCGAATAGAACGAAATCAAAAAAGTTTTTAAAATTTATCAACTATCGTACGAAGAATATAAGTCTGCAGCAATTTATTATACTAGTTGTAAGTAACACATGAGATCAGACTGTCGATGGCGATAGAATGTATAGTTGAAGAATAAGAATCAAACTATAAACCCATAAATCCAAATTATTGAAAATTTTAACACGTCATGTTGGTATGTAGCCGACCGCCGTGGCACAGTTGGTAAGCCGTTCGGTTTCTGTGCGGGCGTCCTGGGTTCGATTCCCAGCAGAGGAGAAATTTATTTAAATTCATTTCTCATGCAAATATTGCTTCTCTGGGCTGGAAACACTGGTTAGTTGGAAGAAATTGCCATACGGCAATAAACTCGCCACTTGCGCAGGGTGCAAGGAAGTGTTCATTATTATTATTATTATTATGTACTAGCTTTTATGTCTCGCCGTTGGCCAAGAATGTAATATTGTGAAGGAAAAAGCAATCGTTTTTATAATATTGTCACCCAATTATTTTGCAAAATCGGACTATGAAAAGTGGTTTGAAATATGATTGAATTTGATTGTAAAATGTTCAAGTGATGGCCACAACCCATTATTTTTTTATAAAGTGTGAATGAAGTATAATATACAAAATTTCTGCACGCATGGACTATGCGAAATGGTTTTAAATATGACTGTTTATCAACGTTGTAAAGAGATTGGTTTGGCCACAACCCCCATTTTTAAATATTATCATCGAAATAAATTTTAATATGTACCTATTGAAAATTTAGTAATTTTGGATGTTGGGATGTGGTTAAAATTTGATTAAACAAATGTACTGAAAAGATCTAGTGTTGGTCACATCATAATATTCGTTTTTATATTTTTGCATCGAGTGTGCATTATATTTTTGCACAATAAGACTAATAGACTTAAAATTTACACAAAAGTCTACATTAACGAAGAAGAAGAAGACTTAAACTATGGTAAGTAGTTTTTAATTTGAATATAAACGTTGTGAAGAGTTCAGTAATGGCCACAACCCCCATTCTTTAAATATTGTCAACTAAATCAAATGTGTAGGTGTTGAAAATTATTCAAAATAGGATGATATAAATGGTTTAAATTTGATTAAACAAAGGTATTGAAAAGATTCTAGTGCAGGTTACATCGTCACATCCCACAATCCATTCGTTTTTACATATGTATTTTCATCAAGTATGCATATCGTTAAATGTTTCTGCACAATAGACTATTAGACTTAAAACTAACCCAAAAGTCTAAATAAAAAAGAGAAGGATAAGTTTAAGACTAAATATACGAAATAGTTTGTATAAAAAACTATCCCAATGGTCTACGTAAAATATGTTAAAATACATAAAATAGAAGAATAAGACTATTGGAAATAGATTGTATGAAAACAAACCAAAAGGTCTTCATAAAAGAAGAAGAAGATTAATCTATAGGAAATAGTTTGTATAAAATTCACCCAACATAAAATAAGAAAACGAAGAAAAAGACTAAAGGAATTAGTTTGTGTAAAAACTGACTACATAAGTAAGATCTACATAAAAAAGATGAATTAGACAATAGGAAATAGTATGTATAAAAGCTCACCCAAAGGTCTACAAAAAAGAAGAAGAATTAGACTATTGGAAATAGTTTGTATAAAAACTGACCAAAGGTCTACATAAAAGAAGATGAATTAGACTATAGGAAATAGTTAATATAAAAACTGATTCAAAGGTCTATATTAAAGAATAATAATTAAACTATAGAAAAGTTTGTATAAAAACTCACCTTTGGTCTACATAAAAGAAAAAGAAATTAATAAGACTATTGGAAATAGTTTGTATTAAAACTCTCCCAAAAGTCTACGTAAATGAAGAAGAAGAATAATTAGACTATAGGAAATAATTTTTATAAAAACTGACCCAAATGTATACATAAAAGAAGAAGAAGATGAATTAGACTATAGGAAATAGTTTGTATAAAAACTGTCCTAAAGGTCTACATAAAATTAAGAAGAAAAAGACCCGTCGCTTCAGACCCTTCAGTACCTCCCGTCGCTTCAGACCCTTCAGTACCTCCCGTCCCTTCAGGCCCTTCAGTACCTCCCGTCCCTTCAATCCCTCATTACGTCCCTTCCCTTCATTACATCCCGTCCCTTCAGTCGGTTAAGAAAAGTTTAAATCCAGAAACCATCCTGGAAGAACCGCGAAGAGATAAAAGGACCTTCTTTTCCCAGGATACTCCAACTTCATAGGTAAAATGACCAAAAATACACGATGAAGATGAAGAAGAAGAAGAAGAAAAAAGTTTAAATCCAGAAACCTGTGAAGAGATGGAAGGAAAATTGGACCTTCTTCTCCCAGGTTAGTCCACCTTCATAGGTATAATGACTAAATAGACGATGAAGAAGAAGAAGAAAATAGTTTAAATCCAGAAACCTGCGAAGAGATGGAAGAAAAATTGGACCTTCATCTCCCAGGATAGTTCATCTTCATAGGAAAGATGACCAAATACACGATGAAGAAAAAAATAAAAAAGTTTAAACCCAGAAACCTGTGAAGAGATGGTCGGAAAATGGGACCTTCTTCTCCCAGGATAGTCCACCTTCATAGGTAAAATAACCAAATACACGATGAAGAAGAAGAAGAAAAAAGTTAAAATCCACAAACCGTCCTGGAAGACCTGCGAAGAGATGGAGGGACAGTCGGACCTTTTTTTCCCAGTATACTGCCCTTTCATTGGTAAAATGACCAAATACACGAAGAAGAATAAGAAAAAAGTTTAAATCCAGAAACCATCCCGGGCACACGTTCGACAATTCATCAAAGTTTCATTGTAATATGACAAACGGTTTAGGAGCACATCGCATACAATTTTCCGATAGGAAATCAGTATATTGTTGATTTGTAAGTAAATAGTAATAGGTAGGTACCTACAACAATATTCTAAATAAATTCTATTCATAACAAATTTTATTTGAATATCAGAATCTTTCCGTTACCATAGTAACCATTCCAATACGTTAAAAATATCAAATGGTTTGAGACTTTTTTGAATATGTAGGTACCTACATTGGTTTGTTCGATGCCATAAAAATGAAAATTGTCAGAAAAATCAAATATTATTTACAAATTATGCAATTTTATTATGCCTATATCTTTACTAATAATAAACACATTTTTACAATATATGTCTTAAAACTTGCCGTAATGTCTTGTGTTTCATTTTATTATTTCATAATTACATTTATTTCAAAGGTTTATTATTTTCAAGAACATATTCATTCGGTGGGAAAATGAAATATTGTATGATAAGATATTAAAATGGCGGCGTTTATGTACAAATGGCTTACTTTAAAAATAAGTTAAACATTATAATTATACCAAATATTCAACATGTTTTTCACTTAAACGCTAAGTTATACTTCAAAATATATTTTTTTTTTGTGTAAATACGTACTTCTAACTTTTAAACTAACAGATATTTGCGTGCAAAATGTACACTTTTTTGACAGATATGACTTGGAAAATTTTGTATGAAAAAAATAATTATTGAAATCTTTTTAAAATTCAGCATTTTTATCGCATTATTTTTAGCGTGACACTGCATCAGGTATACTGGTACATGTTCGCACATAAATTAGATTTTTAGATGCTCTTGGTTTTTCAGAAAGCGTGAGACAAACACACACACAGACACACACTAACATTTTGATTGCTTTATTACTTTAGATGTCAAGACAGGACAGTATGGAGGTCAGTCCACTTTTCCTACCCGGAATGTGAAAACAGCATGATGATTTTGTATGTATATTTGGAGATTAAGTATCAAACTATTAAGTCTTCTTGCAGTTTTGTGTACTTAAAATTGTCTATATATTCTGAAATTTTAGGCTTTGTGGACGGACAGACACACACACACAAACAGATACACAAAACTCACATAAAATGTTCTACTCCGAATTGTGAGTAAATCCATGTATGGGAACATATATGCTGCGAAGCCTCTAAGTTGGTGTTTTTAGCATGCAAAAAGTCCACTACGCCATACAAAATGTTCCTTCATACACGCGTCTTGGATTTAAACTGCCTCTTCCTTCAAAAGAATTTCATTCTCTTGAACGAATCGACAGTTGTTGGATAATCGGGACATTGAAAGATCACCGAATGCTCAGTGAAACCACATTCCTATATAAAATAGGTACTAAATACATAAAATAATAGACCTCCTAGAGCTTACATATCTGTTTCAGAGTTCAATAATTTAATAGTTGGCATAATGATACATTTTCAACACCTTTTCGAACTAATATTGGTTGGGAAAAGAGAGGCACATTCAGCCATTTTTCAGTTTTTATATTTTAATACGAAAAATATAAATATTTCTTGAGTAATGTTTTACTGTAATGTGTGATTCAACCATTATACATCTTTTTAAAAAAGGCATATTTTTATACATCAATGTATTCATAGTAAAACTAGTTGCATGTAACACATGAGATCCAACTGTCGATAGCGATAGTATGTATAGTTGAAGAATAAGTACCAAACTATAATCTCATAAATACAAATTATTTAATATTTTAAGATATTTGGTTTTCTATACAACACATGTACCTACATATGTATGTATGTCAAGATAGGACAGTATGGAGGTCAGTCCTTTGATCCTACCCAGAATATGAAAACAGAATGATGGTTTGTATGTATGTTTGGAGATTAGTATCAAACAATTAAGTCTTCTAAGATATTGTGTGTAGGCGATTGCCATACAAATTGTATGAAACAATGTCGTCACTAAATTCAATTTTTATAAAAATTATTAAAAAAAAATTGAGATGTGCTAATACAATGTTAATATTTTTTATAGAAAATTAAATTATCTAGTTGGGGTGTTTCGGCCTTTTTTGATATTTTTAAAAAATTTGGAAATATAGGCAGTTAAACTCATAAATTTATCATAAAAAAAATATTTTTCTTAATAAAAAATGGAAAAATAAATTAAAAATTGACAACCCCTGACTGAAACAAAAATTCACAATTCTGAGTATAAAAGTTTTGTAGGCTTATAATTGTTTATATATTCTAAAAATTTAGGCTCTGTAAATTGAGCGGATCAAAAGTTATAAGGGACACACACACACACAGACACACAAAACTCACATAAAATGTTCTACTCCGAATTCTGAGTAAATCCATGTATGGGGTACATATATGCTGCGAGGCCTCTAGTTCGTGTTATTAGCATGCAAAAAGTCCACTACACCATACAAAATTTTCCTTCGTACACGCATCTTGGCTTAATAATGTCGATTCATTAAGAGAATTGAATTCTCATGAACGAATCGACAGTTGGATTAATAATGTACTTAAAAATAGGGTAAAATGGTTGAATGTACCCCACGTCTGAGGTACATTCTGCTACCAGGGCAGGGGGGTAGATTCAGCTATAGTATGTATTTTTTAAGGAAATAAAAACAAAAATAGGTACATATATTTGAAAAGATTTTAATTATAATTGAAGAATACGTACCAAACTATAAACACTTGAACACAAATTTAAAAACATTTTAAGATATTTTCTTTTCTATATAAAACATGTAGGTATATATGTCAGGATACGATATTATGCAGGTCAGTCTTTTTTCCTACCCAGAATATGAAAACAGGATGATGGTATGTAGGTAAGTATGTTTGGAGATTTGGAGATATCAAACTATTGAGTCCCGGTTGATATTTTGTAATATATATACTGCATTACAAATGAAACTATGTCGTCACTAAATTCAATTTTTATAAAAATTGCTAAAAAAAGTTTGAAATGTTTTTGTTAATAAAAAATGTTTGAGAAACTTTGTAATTTTTTTCAAAAATGAATTTGAGATGTTGTATTCGTCTATATTTATACCAATTTTCAGGGCTCTAGCTTATATGGTTTTTGAGATATATGGAAAAATAAATTAAAAATTGACAACCCCCGACTGAAAAAAAAAATCACCATTCTGAGTATAAAAGTTATGTAGGCCTATAAATATCTGTATATTTTGAAATTTTGGGCTTTGTAAATTGAGCGGATCAAAAGTAAAAATAGGGGGGGGGGACACAGACACAATAAATGTTCTACTCCAAAATTCTGGGTAAATCCATATACAGAACACATATGCTGCGGAGCCTCTAAGTAGGTGTTTTTTAAGTTCAAATTTGGAAAAACTATGAAAAATATAGACCCTTCATACAAATCTCGTGTATTTTAACTTGATACTTTGTCGATATGTTAAGATAATTAAATTCTTTGAACAAATCGACACTTGAATAATGACCAAAATTGTTTTGTGGATATATTTGACGGGTAGGTACCTAAAGTGGGACGTAATGAAAACTGCTGGTGTACGGTTACATGATGAGGTTTATTAAATATGACTAGCCCGAGAGAATGCTAGATGAGAACGATGAGAACTGAATCAGGTTGTGACTGGTGGGGGTATATATAGGCTACCTCGTATACTCCTACAGGAGTCCCCCCCTGAATAAAGGACTTAGGGGATGGAGCAGTAGTCACTTCTTTTGGATGTCTTCTCTGACAGAAGTCATCGAAGGCATGTTGTCCCTGAAGATTGCTACGACTATATCCAGAATTGGCACTCGCTGGAGATTGAAGTACCATTCTTTGACGTAAACAATCTATGATGAAGCATTCGTCGGTTTTGGTGTTCTCGTGGGCGTCAGCAGATTTTGAGTTCTTACGTTTGTCAAGTAGACAAGAGGTACAAGCAGTCATCAGAATCGTGTTGCACTGTTACAGCCTGATGTACATATTTTCGCAGAAATGTATCATGTATATGTGAACGGTGACAAATTCGTTATTAAAATATGTTCTGCCATGTAGGTATGTATAATGGCGCTGCGCAAATGATGTGTAAATTATCATATTATTTTATCACAAAAGTAATATAAGGGGAATAACAGAGTAGGGTGCAAGAGACGAGAAAATAGAGGAAAATAAATAAATAAATTTGTAATATCAACGCGTACTTATGAAAATAATAATATATTATGATTCTGTTCACGTATTTCAATATAATAATGATGGTTATTCTAGTAAAAAATATTGTAGAGAATGATAAACAATACGCACAGATGTTATTGTTTATTTAACCAAAAACGATAAGCATACAAGCGAAAATATATAAACAAAATATAATAATTTCGTGAACGCGTTTAGTGTGAAATTATGTATTTTCAATAAAAATTATGTTTAGTTTTCATATCTAATCTTTTCTCAGCAAAATTCAAACAGTTGATATTATATACCTCTTATATAAATTTTAACATGAATAATTTGTTCACAGAATGCACTTCACTTGATTTTTTGAATGGCCAATCAATATTTACCACTAAACGGTCTAGGACACTTGGCTGCGGCCACTTGGGTGCGGGACACGTGGCTGCGGGACACCTCGCTGCGGCGGACACTTGGCTGCGGGACACTTGGGTGCGAGCCCATTTGGTCGCGAATTCAAAAATATTTTTTTCTGCTTAGGAATGAATTGTTTCATACTAATTTTTGTAATGCTCTTTATATATATCATGTAGTTGATATACAAAGTATACACAAACATTTGAAATATAAAGAGATATACTTGAGTAATATATGTATTTAAGTTTAAAAGTATAAAGTAAAAACAAGGTTATTTAATGAAATTATTTTTCATACTATAAATATGAGAATTTTTATACCCATGCCTACATGAAAAGTGAATTAGTATTTTTTTTTCGAAATTTGTAGTGATAGCAAAAATATATAAAATATTCTCAAATTTGAACTCCTAGTATGAAAAATAATTGCACTTAATAAACTTGTTTTTACTTTATACTTTTAAACTTAAATACATATATTTATTTATATTTTAAATGTCTGTGTATACTTGTATATCAACTACATATATTATATATAAAGAGCATTACAAAAATCAGTACGAAACACTTCATTCCTAAGCAAAAAAAAAATATTTTTGAATTCGCGACCAAGTGGGCTCGCAGCCAAATGTCCGTCGCACTCAAGTGTCCCGCAGCCAAGTGTCCCGCACCCAAGTGTCCCGCACCCAAGTGGCCGCAGTCTAGTGTCCCATTCCGACCACTAAATACTGTTAAAAACAATAAAAGACTAAGGAACGCACGCGTGGCGTTAGTCAAGGCCCTCTGGATTGTTCGTCGTTCGTTTTCCTCTTGCAAAAACTGCAAATCCAGAGGGCGCCGCGTTAGTAAACATTCCACTTGAATATCGCCATTTTGAAAAGTATGCATTAACATGTTGGCTTCCTTATTATGGCGCTAAAAGATCGATCAAGAATGGTTTGCGTGGTGTGGCGGTATCATTTTTATTTTATTTTTTTAATAACTGGCAATATTCTAAAAACAAAACTACTGTCATCTGTCAACAACAGTCAACAACACAGAACACAAAGTTTTCTTTCTTATCTTTAAACTTACGCTTTATTTTTTCTTTTCTTTTTGTACATTCGTTATTGTTTTAATCTAATTTTATATTCCTGTCCTTGAGATAACCTTGATTATATTTTCGTTCTTTACATTACCTATTATTTTATGTATGTGTTTGTGTTATTAACTTTTCATTGAAGTAATTGCATTATTACGTTACTTTAAATGTTTTTTTTTGTTACTTTTAGAGAGTTTTTTTTACTAATTACATTTATTCAATGAGTGATGTTTATTAAAAAAATGGTATCCAAATATCAGAATCCAAAAAAATTGAATAGATACAGTCCATATATTTTAGAAAAGTCGACTCAAAATAACACTAGTCAGAATGGAGATGATGAAAATATACCTTGCAATCAAGAAGAAAATATATTGAATACCAAAATTTTAATAGATGTGGAGAATCAAAACTTGAATGCTAGTTTTGATATATTTCAATCTTCTGCAAATGTATCTTCACAATCTACCTCATCAAAAATAGACAATGATGTGTGCCATGAACTTTCAAAATCTACAATTAGTAGTATAAAAAATATATTCAGTGAATCTTTTAATACATCTTCAAATATTGAGTGCTTCCAAAACAAGACAGAGATTGAAGATGAAACTAAATTAAATACTCTTGACCAGTGCAATGAATCTTTATTGTTTCAAACAACACCAGAACGTTTGGACGTTTTAAATAATTGTGGGACAACACTTTGTAATTTTAATGAAACTTTTGATGAAAACAGTAAAAATGAGAAGGAAAATCACAATAAACATACTGATAAATTTTTTGGATTACCTGTGAAAGCAAAATTATTGGTTTCTCAGTATAAAGGAATCGACAAACTTTATGGTAAATAATTTACCTGTTTTCATTATATGAATTAAGTAGCTACTTAGGTATTACCTTATTGAGAAATCATTGCTTTATCTTAACCATAAAGGCTCTTACTCTACCAGATTTTTTTTGTGTTAGTCAATATCTTTTGTTATTAGTTTTTGGCAAATAGCTTGAGAAATAATGTAGGCTGTGTAGAGCGCAAATTTGGGTATTTTGCTTGGTTTGTATATGTGCAAACCTCTCAAGTTATTTGTCTGTAACTATACCTATTTTTTTTTAGATTGGCAGACAGAATGTTTAACCCTTCCTGCTATAGAAAATAGAAAAAATCTTATTTATGCCCTTCCAACAAGTGGTGGTAAAACATTAGTAGCAGAAATATTGATGTTAAAAGAAATTGTATGTCGAAGGAAAAATGTATTATTTGTTTTGCCTTTTGTTTCGATCGTTCAAGAAAAGGTATTTACACAAAAAATAAATCTAATATATTCTATAGAAAGAGGAAATCAAATGCAAATAAGTGAGAAATAATGTATAGTCTGTGTACATGCTGTAACGTGACATCCTACGTAGGCGAATCAAAGTGAACGCGGTGCGGCGCGGCGCGAGAATAACAAATAGTCGGTAACTATGGAAGTGTCCTACGTTACCAACCGCGAGTAGGGTACGGTGCGGCGATCAGTTGCTTTGATATATTTGCGCGAATTGGAAGCGGTGCCATAGTTTTTTTTGTTTAATGTCAGAAGTGTGATTCACGCGCACGTAGGACAAAGCCGCCGCGTCGCACAACATTGCTTTGAATTTGCGTGCAACCGCTTTGGATCGCTTTCACTTTGAATCGCCTATGTAGGACGTCGCGTTAACTACAGGATTCACAATATATTTAATTAATTAAATTTGACGGAATTTGTGACTCAGTTGGTTAGGCATAGCTGACTGCTGATTCAAAGGTACCGGGTTCGATTCCCGTTGGAGACACACTTTTAAATTGTGTTTTCAGTCTAGATCTGTGAGACGACTAATATCGTAAGTCTTCAGAATGTGGCAACTTGTTATTGGGTGCGTGCTAAATTAATATTTGATATAGTACCTGTTAGTTGTCCGAGAAGCTATGTAAAATAAAATATGATTATATATTGTTTCCGGCAAATAACTTGAGATTTTTTTTTGGGATGACGGGGCAGTTTGCACATATACCAACCAAACAAAAAAAAAAAACAAATGTCGCATTCTGTGAAGTCTCAAGTTATTTGTTGAAAACTATAGATTATCCATAAAGTACAGTATTTTTCATAATTCATAATATCTTATTTGAGTTGTTTCTTGACATTAATTAATTAAAAATGTTTATGGAAATAACTATCAATTAAAATAATATGGGTTTATTTTTGAGTTCTATGACATCTAAAAATATTGTAGAACTCCATATAATAACTACATTCATGATAGGGTTTTGATTTCGCCTGTTGGACCAGACTTTTTTTTATCTAATATTATATTCAACCTAATGAATTACTAATCAATGAAAAGTAAAAACTTGCATCCACTCAGTGTAAATACTAATTTCTGTCAAATAGTTATTTATTTTAGATATAAACATATACCAGTATTTTTATCCGAAAAAGATAAAAAAAAATTCTTTATAAACTATTTTTTTATTCTGAAAATACTTGCCTGAAATTGTGTCCCGAAATTTATGTTTCCGAAATTTTTTTTTTTTAAAATCAATGTTTCCTTGGGACACATATTTTTAACACAATTCTATTGCAGATATGGGGTTTATCTCCATTTGCTGTCAACTTAAATTTTTTAGTAGAAGAATATGCCGGCGGTAAAGGAGTATGTCCTCCTCGAAAAAGAAGAAATAAGAATAGTATCTATATTGCAACTATTGAAAAAGGTTTTGGTCTAATTAGAAGTCTTATGGAAACGAATCGACTGTCTGAAATTGGATTAGTTGTTGTGAGTTTTTAACACAGTGCATTTATGTATTATTTTAAATCAATTGATCAAATTCATGTTGAAAACTATGATTTTTTCTTGACATTGGGGGTATTGCTATTACATTATTTTTTTTTATAATGCAATTTTGAATTAATATTGTTTTGAAGATTACTTATGTTTCATTTGTGATTTGAGTATTTGTGAGATATTGATAAATTGTTTTTGGAAGTCATTTTTCTTGATAACATTCAAATTCCTTGTTAAAATATGAATACATAAAATTATAATTGTTTTTTATCTGTCTTTTTAAATTTTCGTTTATCATGTACTTTCTTATGAATTTTTAAACCCTGTAATGAATTACTTACTGTAAAATCATTAATTTAAATTGAAGAAAGCACTTTTGGCTCAACTTTTATCCAAGAAATGTAATGTAAAATAAATCAATTATTGCTGTTGCTTTCTGAGAGAAAATAAATAAATAAATATCAGATGGTTGGGTTTGTAATGTAGTAGTCGAGAGTTCTAAACCTGTCATGACGATTTCGATCACCTAACACAAGCATTTATGCTTAATTTAGGGAATGTATGAGGGTGTATATGTACTTGTTATAAGGACATATTCATTCATTTAAATAAAAATATATATATAGTATGTATACTTCTGTAAGCATGTTTTTTAATTACAAACTCATTTACAGATTGATGAATTACATTTATTGGGTGAACCAAAACGAGGATCTACTTTAGAAATGCTTTTAACACATATAATGTATTCTGGAGGTAATTTGCAAGCATAATATTTTATTTTATTTAGTACTGCATCTCGGACAACTAACAGGTACTATGTCAAATATCAATTTAACACGCACCCAATAACAATTTGCCACATTCTAGAGACTTACGATATTAATCGTCTCACAGATTCAGACTGAAAACAAAATTAAAAATTGTGTCTCCACCAGGAATCAAACCCGGGACCTTTGGCTCAGCAGTCAGACATCTAACCAACTGAGCCGTGAAGGCCGACGATATGTCCTATTCTGATTTGTTTCAGAGTATGGAAACATCTGTAACCAACGGGTGACTGTGTATAAAAGAATTTTATCCGTTCGGTGTGACGTAATGAGTCCCGTATAATTGTAGTCAACTTCTTGAGATTTCTAATATAGGTACTAAAATTCAGACAGATAAATTTAGAGGAATCAGAATAGGACATTATAAAGTAGTAATTTATTGTTGATATAATATGATTGATTGTGATAAAAATTGCTGAAGATCGAAGGAATAAATAAGATATTCTCATTAAATATTTTTTTTTAGAAAATATACAAGTTGTTGGAATGAGTGCTACAATAGGTAATATAG
The DNA here is from genome assembly GCA_963576475.1 of Molanna angustata. NCBI lineage: Eukaryota > Metazoa > Arthropoda > Insecta > Trichoptera > Molannidae > Molanna > Molanna angustata. The sequence goes on along the minus strand of OY754969.1, from coordinate 21,830,337 downwards.
AAGATTTGGCAATGTTTCTTGATGCAGAAGTTTTCACTAAGGATTTTAGACCCGTTGAACTAAAGGAATACATTAAATATGGAAATAATATTATGAGTATTAATTGGAATTCCAACGAAGAAAAGATTAAGCAATCCAGAACTGTAGATTATGGTGTAAGTGCTCCAATATTTTTTTATTCAACTAACAATTATGATCTACGATTGCATAATAGCTTAATTATTTATGAAACAGTTTTACTTATTAATTTATATATAAATAAAAGATCGCAGGTGCACATTACCTTTTCTGTTTGTTGCTAACGGCGATTTGATTCCCAGTAGTAGGGAATTTTATTTAAAATTATGCAATTTATCGTTTCTAATCTGTATCATTGATTAGTTAGAAGGTAATGGAGTTTGTCAATAAAATCACCACTTGTGCACCCTGCACAGATGTTTACAATATTAATTTATACAATAGTGTAATCTTAGTAATAAAGCAATGATGGTGTTAGTGTGTGTGTATGTGTATATATGTGTGTATTTATCTCAGGTCTCCTGGACAAATAAGAGAATCTGAAAATCTAATGTATGTGCGTGCATGTACCAGTATACCTGATGCAGTGTCACGCTAAAAAAAATGTGATAAAAATGTTGAATTATTAAATATATTTAAATAATATTTTTTTTAATAGAAAATTTGCAAAATCAGATCTGCCTATTCGATAAATACATTGTGTACCAAACCAACAAAATATTGATTTCCTGTCGGAAAATTTTCAAACTGAGTTTTAGATTAAGTATTTCCTATAGTCTAATTCTTCTTTTATGTAGACCTTTGGGTCAGTTTTTATACAAACTATTTCCCATATTCTAATTTTTCTTCCTTTATGTAGTCCTTTGGGTCAGTTTTAAATCTAATAGGTATGTGCTGAAATATTATTAACTAAATGCACACTTGATGAAAAAATATAAAAACAAATGGGATGTGACTAACAATAGACTCTTTTTAATAATTTGGTCCAATATTGCTTAATTTTCAATACAGATTCAATATACAAACTATTTGCCGTAGTCTAATTCTTCTTTTATGTAGACCTATGAGTCAGTTTTAAGTTTAATAGTCTAATTTTGCATGAATATTATAAACTTGACAAATGTTTCTTCTTTTGCCTTATAACCATTGATTTTTTTTTACCAATAATATTTTGTTTTTAGTATTCTTCACAAGTAGAGAAGATTGACCCAGATCATCTAGGAGGACTTGTTATGGAAGTAATTCCGGATGGTTCTTGTTTGATATTTTGTCCAACAAAGAAGAATTGTGAAAGTGTTGCAATTTTGCTGTGTAAAGTTATTCCTAAGTAAGTTTTCTATTTGTTGATTTAGGTTTATCTTCCATCATTTTCACAAGTATTAGTTGTTTGTTCATGTTTTACAAAGAACTTGTTCATTTTCGTAGAAGCAATCTTCAAAATATTTACTCAAAAATTTTACAAACCAGCAGCCGCATTCACATTCATACAGTACAATATTTGTACCATAGAATAATGGCTGTTAATGTAAAAAAATCAAATTTACCTATTATTTTTTAACTGTGCTAAAGAATCTTCTGCTTGGCTAGTTTTGATTTCCATGATATTTTGACCCTAAAAGATTTTATTTTCAGGAAGGTTTTGGATTACCGAAAACAAGAAAAAAATGATTTAATTCAGTTGCTAAAAGGTGAATACCTTCTGAAAAGTTTATTAGTTTCCTTAATACCTTGGGGAATAGCATATCATCATTCTGGTCTTGCATTTGAAGAAAGAAAATTTATTGAAGATGCTTTTAGGTATGTTTTGTATATCTGTTTTATTTTTTTGTTTGTTGTTATATTTGTGATTGATGCACTCCTTTACCATTCATCCTATTGTGAATTTTGAAGATTCGTTCAGTGCTCACTTGAGTAGGTTTCCGGGTTTTAATTAATTTATTTATTTGAGACCTCACACAAGAACTCATTAAAAATGATATATGTATCACTTGGATTTCATTCAACTATGTGGTGGCGGACAGAAGAGTCTGAAGAATTTGCAGGAAAATTAAAGAGGTGGAAGAGACCTAAAGGACGGGTGGGACTGAAGGGTTGGGATTAAAATATAATATTGAATAACTGTCTTTATGTCATTAATGTGTTTTTTAGATCAGGAGTATTAAATGTTCTTTGCTGTACATCTACTTTAGCAGCGGGAGTTAATCTTCCTGCCCAGAGAGTCATTTTAAGAGCACCAATGGTGGGAAAAAGTTTTATTTCACTTTCAACATATAAGCAGATGGTTGGTAGAGCTGGTAGGGCTGGATTTGGAGGACACGGTGATAGTATTTTAATATGCCCAGCTCATCTGGCTAACAAAGTAAGAACTTTGATATCATCTCCAATGGATAATGTGCTAAGTGGTTTACACAGAAATGATGGATGTTTCATGAATTCATTTGTTCTTGGAGCAATTGCATCAGAGACAGCTACAAATAGAAGTGAATTGAGAAAGCTTATTGGGAAATCATTATTGGCTAGACAGGCTGAAAGGTAAATACTGACCAATCTTGGTATTTTTGTAGCACCTGAAAAATTTGGTTTTTGTGTTTAGAAGACTTTACAGGAGAAAGGAAAAACTAACTACCTTCATATATGAAACATACATTTTTTTAAGTCTTTGTATATCAATATTATTTATACACATGACTGATTTTGATGCATTGTGTATGGCAATTTTGTTGAAATGAAAATAGTGAATTTTTTATCAATACTTTTTTTTTAAAGATTGAATATGTCCTTGAAACAAGTACATATACATTCTTATACATTCCCTAAACTAAGCATAAATGCTTGTGCTATAGGTGAACGAAATCGTTCGTGGCAGGATTCGAACTCGCGGCCACTGGATTACTAACCCAGCGCACTAACCGCTCTGCCACCACCCATAACAAAGCAAATTTTGCAGACTAATGAAATATAGATGCATAATATATTAAATTCATGCTTTTATCTGCTAAGTATTTTATGGTATTCCGAAATGTTTCAGATTGGAAATTGATTTGAAAAAACAAATAGACAATTCTATTTCAACACTTTTCAATATGGGTGCTTTAAAAGTTAAACATTCTCCTGAAAACATTCATCGTATTTCAAATGTTGTAGTTTCTATTGATCAAACAATTAAAGTAGAAAATGATTCGAACGAGAGTGAGAGTCCGGATAAAAATAATCAGACTAAAAAGATATCAATAAGTAACCACTTAAAATTATCTGTCAGTAAGTTAGGAAAGGCAGCTGTAAAAGGTAAAATTTTATTTTTACATACAATTACATATTCATTATGTATTTTATTTAATTTATTGTTCATTAATAAAGAATGAGTTAAATGTATTGACAACTAAAGCAACATAACAGGATGAAAGAGATGCTGGCATCATTGTGTATAAGACGGAAATTTAACCAGAGCCCGATTATGATGTGAATGTAGGACACGAACAATGCTGCTTTTAACACTCTATCCAGAAGTTCTTTTATTTTACCCCTAGAGATACCTAGGTCCTTAAAGTAGGAATATAAAGACTGCGGTCAGGCCTCTCGCCCCCACCTCTACAGCATATATATTTGCGTTAAAGCCATTTTGAACTATTTTATCTACTAGTTCCTTGTACTTGTTTAGTTTGTATTGGTGGTCTTTTGGAATATCTGTGTCCCATGGAACAGTCAGTATGTATCATATTATCATAGTATGTATAATATTACGTTATAATTGGTGCACTGAAAATTTCATGTATAAACTAATAGTGATAATATTTGTTTTAGCATGCATAGATATGCACCGTGCACAATTATTATATTCCGATTTGAAAGAAGGACAAAAAGGACTTGTTGTATCTACAGTGTTACATTTACTTTATTTAATAACACCATATGATACTTGTGATATGATAAAACCAGATTTATCTATTTATTATTCACTGGTAACTATTTCTATTTTATTTCCTAGATGTGTTTCCTATTTATTTGTTTTCTGTTTATATAATCAAAGTTTTCTTTTAATAGTTTTCTAACATGGATCCTGATGCATTGCAAACATCTACAATTTTGGGTTTCACTGAATCTTCAGTAGTGAAGATGGCGACATGGAAAGTTCCTAAGGTGTGTGTTCATATATAATTTGGAATTAAATTTCATTTGAACATTCATTCTTTTTGATTTAATGTATTTTGTTTATGATTTCAGAATATTCCAGAACGCGTTTTCAATAGATTTTATGCGACCTTAATACTGTATGATCTATGGAATCAAATACCTTTACAAACAGTTTCGGAAAAATTTCAATTAAACCGTGGAACTATACAATCATTGATGGAACAAGGTGCATCTTTTGCTTCGTGTGTTTTAAGATTTTGTGAAGAGCTAGAAGAATTTTGGGCATTTAAAGATTTGTTGTCTCCTTTCTCTGTTCGTCTTGCTCACTGTTGTATGACAGAATTACTTCCATTAATGGAATTACCAAATGTGAAAAAAGTAAGTGGCATAAATACTATGTTTCTTAAAAGTAAATTCATTTATTTTTTTAAGTACACTATACCTTATTTTTAAACTAAAACTATGTATATCAGTGCGTACATTGTACTTAGACGACTTCTTTAAATGGGCCGCGGAGTTTCAATATGAATATTATTAATCTCTTTGTGGTGTCTATATATATATATATATATATATATATGTTATATTTGATGTTTTCACGGGTGAAATATGTTATAATATTTTTATCTCGGTTTTCCCGTGTCAGTAGGTCTTGACTAAGACCATTTGTCTTCCGACGTTTCGCCTGAAACCTTCGACGTTTCGCCTTTCAGGCGAAACGTCGGAAGACAAATGGTCTTAGTCAAGACCTACTGACACGGGAAAACCGAGATAAAAATATTATAATATATATATATATATATATATATATATATATATATATATATATATATATATATATATATATATATATATATATATATATATATATATATATATATATATATATATATATATATATATATATATATATATATATATATATATATATATATATATATATATATATATATATATATATATATATATATATATATATATATATATATATATATATATATATATATATATATATATATATATATATATATATATATATATATATATATATATATATATATATATATATATATATATATATATATATACACATTTGTTTAAAATAACAAAAATAATTATTTCTATGAATTCATACTAATTGTTACAGTTTTAGGAACGACTATTAGCAACATAATATTTGTGGAATGATTTATTGGAAATAACAAAAAAAAGTATACACTACGCACATACAAGACAAGACACAGACTAAATACTTGCACAGCTAAATACATTTGAATAGGTATTGCATCAAAACAGACAATAATTCAAAGTACATATCTTTAAATACATATCATTTGTATTGCATTTTGTATTAATATTGTTATGTAATTATGGCTTATATAATTCTTTTATTTGGACATAAAGAATTATTATCCTTTTTCTACACAAAGATTTTTACTGAACCTTAGTAATTATTTTCTAAATATGTCAAGTGCCATTTAATTTTCTCAGGAACATATTTCATGGTTTCATTTTAACAGGAATCCTTTGATAAAAGAACAAGGCATACAAAGCCATTAAATTAAACATTCAAGCCAAATAATTTTTACACACATAATTAGGTACATAATTTTTCTGTAAATCATATTACAAAGCGTTAAAAAAAAATCAATAGTTATTTAGAACTAAATAAATGATGTATGGAATCTAATAGTAAATTTCAAAAAATTGTCAAGATGTTAGTATTGACTGACAATATTTAGCAAAAATATTTTTTTCATTATAATCCTTCTTCATTTGAACTATGGAAGTATATATATTAAAATTTATTTTACAATAGTAATGGTCACCCATTTTTTGTTAATGTATTTATCATTTCAAGTTATAAATATTGTTATAAGTAATTTGGAGGTACCCAACTGGTGTTTCTAGTAACAGATTGTTTGGTATATTAATTTTGTCGTTTATCGTCTGCTTAATTATAAATACACTGTAAGTCATTCTACACCTGTTTTACAGAAGACAAAAAACAAAGTCTTTAAATCAATACATTTGTATGAGACATACATTTTACTAACCAAAAGCTTCTGTTATCTTTTAAATACGATTGTCAAAAGAAAGAGATATGTAGAGTTTGATGTTCTTAACATCACCGAATCAAAATCACAAATTGGTCAATAAATGACTTGCATTGTATTTTAACTAAGCAGACGTCTTTCACAAATGTGACCTTTTTAAACCTAGATACAGGTTTATCCTTGTAAGGTTGAATTCATTATATTATATAAATTGTACTCTGTGAAATTTTAGATTTTATGTAAATTAAAAAAAAATCAATTATTGATTAAATACATAAAATGTGCAATAGAATCTCTTTGAATAGCATTTCCTAAACCCTCAATGGCTGAAATCAATCTGCCCAAATGATTTTAAATAATATTGAGTGTGCTCGTTTGCAACATATTTTGCTGCATCTTTTTCTTCGAGTTGCAAATTTATGAACGCTCTTCGATCTTAGAAACTTGGTAATATGGACCGAGTTAGCAGTCATCTACGACGACGTCTCATCGATCCAATAGATATTGTTGTTCTCTGAACTTCGGCACTCTTGGTGTTTGTCTGTAAGAAAAAAAATGTACCTCATTAGTTTTTGAATGAGTAGAGAGATGAATACACCTCAATAATAGTCTGCAATATACATAGGATTTATCATAAGTTGCTATAAAATTATCAACATTGATATTATAAAATTATCAACATTAATATTATTACACACCTACATACATTACACCGTTTCCCTGGTTGGGGTAAACAAAGAAAACTGAATGCCACACATTTCTATCACGACACACATTTTTTGCTACATACAAATATTATATATATATGTATATATATATATATATATATATATATATATATATATATATATATATATATATATATATATATATATATATATATATATATATATATATATATATATATATATATATATATATATATATATATATATATATATATATATATATATATATATATATATATATATATATATATATATATATATATATATATATATATATATATATATATATATATATATATATATATATATATATATATATATATATATATATATATATATATATATATGTATATGATTTGTCATTTTATCGCGTACTCCGTGTCAATGTCATATGTTTCCGGGTGGAACCGTATCTTTGACGTAAGTGGAGGTTATACACTTCCTCTAAAGAATTAGCAGATCAATGCATACACTTTGTAACGGGAGTTATTATTTATATGTATTTCGTTATTTTAGAATCGAGCTATGCAACTGTACAAGGCTGGTTATAAGACTATAAAATCTATCGCACAAGGAAATAGTTCTGATATGACAGAGTCAATTGATCATCTTCCTTTAAGAACTGCTAATCAATTAATTGCTGCGGCAAAAGTAAGAACTTTATATGTCATTTTATATGCAATTTTAATATTTTCATCATAATGTATTTCACATTAATATTTAATTTTTTGTTTCAGTTATTACTGTTAGAAAAAGTTGAAAATTTAAGGGAAGAGGCTCAAGATGTTATGGATGAATTAGGTGTTGACTTGTAAATTTCAACTGTAATTAATTTTGTATCTCAATGTCTGTTATTTTTAATGCTTGCAATTTATTAAGCGGTTTTGAGGGGTTTAAAAAAACAATAAGTAGATGTTTATTGCAAAAACTGTTATTATATACAAATTTGGCGCTAAATATCTTTTTTCTTAATTTATGCAGTCTGCAACATTATACTGATAATATGATACATAAAAATGAATATTGGGAAAAACAGTCATTATTGAAACTCATTAGAGTATTTTTTTTGACCATAGCAAAATGATAATACTTCAGCTAATACCAGCTCAAAGATTAATAAGAAGAAACATTAAAAGCACCATTATATAATTTTTTTCATATTTGCATCAAAATATAATAATGAAAAAATCATTAGTTCCAAATGTGTATTGAATAAAAAGGCTGCAGGTGTAATATGGCTGGTGTAACCCAATATATGCTCGCATAATGAATGTCATTTTTTTGCATGGAATGTCGAGTCGTTGCTGAAAAACTTTCTTAAAAAAAGTCTTTCGGTCCACGTCATATTGTCCTTACAATATCCCCTCCAAGCAGCTTATTTCTTTGTCCAATCCTGTATAGTACCACTGTATATTTGAAACCACCATTCTAATATGATTCAATGACAGTGTTTTGAACTTTTGTGAGAATCCTATATAATAATAACCTGTTAAGAGGACATACAACGCTAAACTTAGTGACTGAAAACATGATATATTAAAACCGCCCAATGCACTATGAAGTTTCGCGTTAGTAAGGGTAAATATCCCGTGCGTTTAAAAAGGTCAAATTTGTTGATTTTTTGCATTTTAAGAATAAACCTAAGTTGTAATGAAAAAACTTTATCGGTCGTTCACTTTGATTTTATGCACTCTTTAAGCGTATAAAAGATTTATTTCTTTACGACACATGGTTATGGAGTAATTTAACAAAAATGCTGTAAAAAAAGGATATTTTTAATCATTTATTTATGGGAATTTAGGCTGAATTTTAAAATTGTGTGACGAACATTCACTAGAGAAATGTTGAAAAGACATACTATTATTTCTAGAAACACATTGTTTAACATATTTGAGGGATTTGATTTGAAATTGAGGTGTTTAGGTTTATATGGCCTCTTAATAAATGTTCTATATATTTTCAAATATATTATAAGCATACTACTATCTTATGTAACTACCTCAATAACTATAAAATTTGGAACTAATCACCTTTATAAGGTGTGTGACTTAATAATTAGAACTATTTTTAAATCATTGTTTCAATGTACTTTGCTATTATATTATGAAACAAAGTAGAACATTGGCAACGATGAAATGCCCATAAAATAGAAGTACTAAAAAGATAAAAATATTAACATTAACATAATAGAATTATTATTTTTTATAGCATAATATTACTAGTTTTTTGACAAGGTTGAGAAATAATCAAGTACCTATTTATGTGTTTATTTTAGTTTTGGAAACATATTTTTATGTAAAAAATGTTAAGTTTTTGTATTGTTTATAAAGCTATCTGTAATATAAAAAATATATGAGATGCGATTAAAAAAATGAGACACTGAAAAGAGACTGGATAAAATCATTTTTCTTATGTTTTATATTATAAGAAACTATAAAGGCACAAATACAATTTTAATTGGTTCACATTTGATGTACATTTTTAACAATATTAAAATATAATTCAAATTCAATAAGATTAATATTTTTGTCAATCATTAATAGATACCTGAATTATTCACATTTGCGATAAACCAGATTTTAGAAAAATAACACTGAAATCTGGCTCTCTTAGGACATTTTCGTAAAAAGTACTCAATAAGCCACCGAAAAAACAGAATTAAAAAATAATTATTGACTCAAATTACTACGGGTGAAATCAATGCATTAAATATAATTAAAATAAGACAACATGACTACAATAAATCTATATTGTATGGATGCCTTAAGTTAATGTTGATTCGTATGCGTTTATATCTTTCTAAAATAAATTGGTTACTATGGCGATTCTTAATTTTGAAACGAACTAAAATTTTATAAAATGAATTGTTGTTTTTTTTAGATATAAATGAATGTGTTTTGAATAGAAAATGCCATTTAATTCTACGCAGTATATTATCATTTATAGTTAAAAGAACTTAAAATCTATATCATGTGTTGTTTTTTTTTTTTTTAAAAGAATGTATATGTCCTTGAAACAAGTATATATACTATACATCCTTATATATTCCCTAAACTAAGCATCAATGCTTGTAATATAGGTCGGTCATGGCAGGATTCAAACTCAGGATCACTGAATTAATTACCCAGTCATTTATAATTTTAGTTTCAGTAAGTCACACAACCATTAGCGCACACACACACACACACACACACACACACACACATTCCAATTTATAATAATTGAGTTTGGAGGAAGAAGCAGGTAGCTTGGAAAACATTCCACTGTAAATACTCAAACATGGTTTATACAAAGATATTGTATATTTTTATTTATTTATAATCAATAATTCTATTCATTTTTTCTTTCTGACTGCTGTTATGCTGCTGACACATAAGAAGACTTTTTTTGAACTTTATGTACTAAATGTGTATGTCAAAGTTGTTTTTTTTTATTCTATTTATGTGAAGATACATATTGATTTAATGTATTACAACATAAGCTGTGTTGCCATGACTAATGTAAAGAATTAATATTTAAGATTGAACTTTACTATAGATTATAAATAAGTGTAATTTTTTATGTATCGATTTTGCCTTGAATTGTGATAAATGATAATTATTTGATATAGTTGTCGCCAAATATTTGGAGCCATTTCAGATGAAACATATAGAAATAAGAATACAGGGGCGCACGACTTTCGCTATTTCAAAACATTTTCAAATTGTTTTTTGCTATTTATTAATTATCCCTGAAAAACAAATGACTTTCAAGGGTTATTATAGTAAACTCATGTATTCAAATTGACTTTTTTACATCCCCCTACTATTCTATTGTCATTATTTTCGGCTGTCCCGTAAGAGATAAAATAACATCTCTCATAGTTCAGCAATGAGGTTTGCCACTCATTCTGAATGCTGCCTTTTTTGGTGAGACGAGACTGTTGTGGATATACACACATGTGTCATACTTCCTTTCATAAGGTAATGCACACCTGTCGCTGGTTACCCCACATTGTGGGATATGCCGTGATAGTATGTCTACTTTTGATCATAAGCATACATTTTCAGAAACCAATTATGTATGTGCAAAAGTTGAAAGCCGTCTGTGGGTATATTAAAAATATAGAATATGTATGTGTAAATCATTGGAACATATATTATAAAACATAATGAAATTATCTCTGCACTATTCCATAGTTGTGGGGAGTAATATTATTCACTATTTATTTGTAACTTTCTGTACTTAAAATTTGTACAGCGGCAGGCTTATTTCCAAACAGAATTTTCTTTCAACCAACGAAAGTTAATGATAAGTATACAATACAGTGTGTATTATGGCATAAGGTAATCACATGACAAAAATTAAAAGAAAATATAGATAACAGAATATATAGTAAAAAAAAGGCACAAAAGATTGAATATAAGAACAGTTCATAGCAATGATAGGAAAACAAAAGGAGAGGAAGAAATCAGGTATTATCAGATAGATATTTTTGCTTTAACCTTTTTTTGAATATGTTTAGAGATGGACAATGTAATATCAAGACCAAGACTATTCCGTAGTACTGCTGAACGTACTTTAAGTGATGAGCTGAAAAATTCAGTATAGTTGTCGCCAAATATCTTGAGCCATTTGTCCGAGCAGGGGGGAGATTCGCACATATACCGATGAAACAAAAAGACACAAATTTGCTCTCAGCACACCCGGAAGCCTGTTTCAAGATATTTGGCGACAACTATACTATGAATTAGAATAGACTGTAAAGTATGTTCAACAGATTGTATAAAATTACTACTTATTGTAATTTTTTGTTTGGTGAACACATAATTTGAAATTGCATAGTAATTTTTGTGTTTTTTTAAACATATTTGTTTTATGTATTTTTTATAAGTAGGTACCTACCTACATGAGCATTCATTTTGCCGTGTACCAAAAAAAGGTAATTTAACAAAACTTGTTAGTATTTGGTATTTTTTCTTTATAATGATTATCAAAAAAGGTGATTGGATCATGACAATAATGAATGCTGACTTCATACTACGGAGTCAGTATTGCAATAATTTATAGTCAACATCGTAAATTTTAATATTGTAGTTTTTTATATACAGCAAAAATATATTTAAGAAGTATACAATGCATTTCTTTTTAATGTTAGACTGCATTATTTTGGATAAATATTATTTATTATCTTACTAGTAGGTTATAAAGAATCAACATGCCCTAGGAAGTGTTAGATGGATGAAAGAGGTATAGAATTTTTATAAAACAAGTTGAATAAAATACACCACCTGTGCATTTATCCCCTCTTACTTGTAAATATTAGTAATAATAAGAATCTGAAACAATATTTCTGACATAGCCAAATTTATTTGTGTTTATATGTATTTATTTGTTAACAATACTCAAATGTGTTACAAAATATAAAGCGTTATTATTTTTACTGTGATTTTATTTTCAAATAGTTTCTTTTAGAACTTACCTATTTAATTACTTTTGATTTAAGTAGTAATAAGTGTAATATTATATGGACTGTAAAACGTGCATGGTAATTCTCAGGATCTTACATATGATGAATGATTACAAAAATTAATGGACGAAATAAAATATTCAGCTGTTATTGAATTGGATCTACTTTTCCTGGTACCCTGTCAGGAACCCTGATGTTGGCGAATCCATCTCTGCCCAGAATATCTGCTAATTGATATCTAACCAACTTGTAGTGATATTGATGCTGTTTTTTTAGTTGTTTGAATAGTAGTAAAATATAAAACCAAGTATTAAAAATTCATTTATTGCTTAACAAATTTAATTACATATACTATCATAGTACAATTTTATCTTTTTTTATATAAGCATGCCTTAAGAGTAAGTTCTGGTAGTTTGTTCCTTTTCTTTATATCGGATTCTTTTTTGAAATCCATAAAATAAAACAGATTTTGTGTTAAATCTGACTTTATGAGACTAAATCCATACTTTTGTATTCCTTTTGAAAATTCATTGACATCATCAAATCTGCTTTCCACTTCAGCTATTTTTAGAAGACCACTGAAATAATTTAAAAGAACACGTGATAGTTTTTAATCAAAGTTCAATAACTTGTTAAAGATTGATATTATTATAAACATTTTCAGGCTCTATAAATTTCTTACCCAATTTTAAGAATCCTATTCGCCTCAATGACGTAATCCTTCAGATTAGTTCCCATCAGTGAAAGGCAAAACACTACTACATTTACATGAGAAGATAATAATGGAGTGTGAGACATGTCACAAGCTTGTACTGTTGGATTTAACGCAACCAAATCAAAAGAGTGTACTTTTTGTGGCACAGACTTGGCTAGGCGTCCATCTCCGCATCCTAAATCAGCAATAACATATTCCTTTGGCCTATAATGTTGAAAAATAATAAAGTAAGATTAAAAAATCACGTCAAATTGATAACCTCCTCCGATTTTAGAAGTTGGTTAAAAATTAAACAAAATATTTTTGTTTATTTGACAAGATTGAAGGAAAAGTTTGTAGGTACATTGATGTACAGCAAATTCTGTACTAGAATTTTTTTTACAGGTGGTAGTTTTTAAGGAGAACACACTAAGGCTACTTGGCCCTTTGATTTACCACAAATGAGGCTGTCCCTCACCTTCACTTATCCACCCTGAATCAACCTGAGTGGCTAATGAATGTCATCACGTCTAATGTCAGCAGATACTACGACCCGAATGCACAGTCCTAGGTACCTAAATACTAACTCCTAACCTCACTGGAGTATTTAGTATTTTTAAGTTAGCAATTGCATTGCAGAGACATCAATAACTAAATACTACGACGAACTATAGGTTGATGGCGTAGCATTTCACATTATTGCATACGAAGACCCATCGCAGGCGTAACACTTAACACTTCTTGACAGAGTAAGGAACTCGGAGATAAGAAGAATCTGTGATGTCGAAGATGTTGTGCGATAGGGAAGAACACGAAGACGATTCTGGAGAGATCATGTGGGGAGAGCGGGTTCGGATCGAGTGGTGAGAATGGCAGTGGATGGGGAGATAACAAATGGCAGACCCCCTGGAAGACCACCCAAACGATGGAAGGATAGCTGGACGTCCACTTCACAAGAGCAGGCTCCGAGAATAACAGGACACAGTCCTAACTAAAGCAGAAGAAGAAGAAGAAGCATACGAAGAAAAGAGATAGATAGTTTTCTATGGGTTTATACTGACGTTTAAAATGTTTTTTTGTCATAACAACACAAATACATGTGAACACATGTAACCAAGCTTACATTGACAGTTTGATGTCACGATTTTCCTGAAATTCCAGCGAATTTTCCGCATCTCGTATAGATCGCTGAATAATCTGTTTGGTATTTGATTTTACAAAATTACTAAATACCTTGGAGGAGTTAATATGACTAAATACATATTTGACGAAGTTGCTAAAATCATCATCCATCGAAAACATCTCTTATTTTATTATTAAACCACTCATAAGGTCCCTTGCCATCGACCTTACTTTTTGACTGTTCGAAAATGTTAGTTCACGCCAATGCGCATGTACTAAGTATTTAGATGTCTCTGCAATGCAATTCTCATATAAAAACTTCGTAGCATCCTCCAATTAGGAAGCCACGTGATCACCTAACTTAAGTGAGCGACTGTGCATTGAAAACATGGTTAGTATTTAGAATTTAGTATTTAGGTAGGACTCTGCTTTCGGACCTATGTCTATTAGATCATCATAGAACAAACTTCCCAAATAGTCTCTCCTATTTCAAGAGAGAGTAGGACATTGATGAGGAAGTGGACCACAGTCTCTTCTTCCTCTTCGTGTTGGCATGATCTACAGTTAGCATATGCCTCAAGCCCAAGACTTCTGGCATCCTTTCCTATGAGCCAGTGTTCCGTTAGTACTGATACGACACTGGCTAATGAGTCCCTTCTAAACGAGAGCATCTCTCGTACTAGAAAGATCAATAAAATTGCCATATATTTGTATCATTAAGGGTGAAGGTGGTTGAAAATAGCCAATAGCTCATCTAAGATTGATTAAATCATTAAAAAATACCAGAGATAGACTACTTATAATGGGGTTTGAAAATATAAGCAAAATTATATAGGATCGTAGACACTAATATTAAAAGAAAATAGAAGCAAGATTTCAATATATAAGGAATTAGATTTTCTTAAATGATTGAATAAGATTTCATAATAGGGAAAATACTTACAACTTCAAAATGTTTTCAATAATATTGTCCAAAGGATTCAAAGGCCATTTACTAACTTGTTGTCTATATCCATCATGATAAGCATTAAACGCACTTGGATCTTCATTAAACAACTGCTTAGCATCTTTACTTTCTTTGGAGTACATTTGTTCATTTAGGTAACGGAATCGAGCTCCTGAAATTAAACCAAGACATTATTAATAAACAATGTTTTTACAATACTAAAATAATATTACAATTTGGAACCAAAAATTTTCAAAACTGAAGGATTTATTCAGTTAAAAATTATGTTTACTCTAATGAATATTATGTTTACCTTTCAATTTTTCCATCATACGTTGGCGTAAAGTTTTTGGTGTTTTTGAAATTGATTTTGAGGATTTCTTTTGAGCACTTAGATTTTCAGTCGGCTTTTCATCTATTGAAATAATTTTATCATTCATTATATTCTTCAACTTTTCAATGAGAATTTGTTTACTTTTAAGGTCACGATTATTCATTTTCGTTAATTTTTTGTTGATCAAATTTTCTGATGTTTCTTTGATAGGTTGTTTTAAAGAATTATTTGTTTGAATACCTTCCACACTTTCCCCAGAATCTCCATTTGTTTTATTCTGTGTATTCTGAGACAGTTTATTGGAGATATTTGGTGTATTAGAATCACTTTTGTGTTTATTTTTCTTACGCCTATTTTTTTTTAATCTTTCAGTTACATTAACTTTTTCTGATGTATTCTCACTATCAACAATACTTGTATTTGGAATGGCCAACAGATTATTTTTTTCCTTTTGCTTACTTTTCTTAGAATCTTCAACTACAGATCTCTGAGTTGTGTTATTTATATTTTTTTCAGCTGATTCATCAGTTTGAATTTTTGTTTTTTTAGAAACATTCAATTCATTTGATTTTGAATGTTTACGTTTTCTCTTCTTTCTCTTTTTCATAGATATTTCAGATTCTTGCAATTTTTCACATGATACTTCTTTGTCAATTTCATGTTCTTTTTCTGTTTTGGTAATTTTACAATCACCAGAAATATTTTTCGTTTTTACTATTACTGCCGGATCGTTATTTTGTTTCACATTTTTTTTATTCTTTTTGGATTTTGTTACATTTTCAGTATGATTCATATGTTTAACATTTAATGATTTGTGCAAATCTTTTGAATTGGCACTCATGGAGTCTTTGTTTTGTTTATTTTTGTGTTTTTTCTTAGAATTCTTACTAACCGGTGCTTCGGTAGTGGTAGTATCTCCTTTATTTGTTGTTGTTCCATCATCGACATATTTCCTATTAACAACACTGACTTCTTTTATATTATTTGTATTAAGATTTCTTTTCTTGATGCTTGATCTTTTTACCTAAAAAAAGTATCATAAGGCATCTTATTTTCGTACATTTCAAAGCAAATTAAAATTATTTACATTTAAACAAACTTACCAAATTTTCAAGATGAGAGTCTTTGGGTACATCAGCGTCCCACTCAGGTGGTGCAAAAAGTCTAAATAGACTCATTTTAATTATGAAGAAGAAATAGCTTTTTTATAAACAATTTGTATCAGTTTACACGCATAACCTCAACACACTAAAGCGCATGCAAGCAATACAAGCGCATGTGAGTATGTGACAGACACGAAATTTTGACATTGACATGTTTATTTCAATGTTGCCATTAAATATTTTTTTAATGCTATTGCCATTTTAAATCTCAAAAAACAAATCTTTTGGAAAACTTAGCCTTTTATAATATTGCTACTTGTTTATTTAAATTTTAATATTTATACAAATACTTGATATTAATAAAACGAATTTTCTGTTTGAGTGTGCATCTGTGCCTGTCGTAGCGACGAAAACATGGTATATCCGCTACTATCTAGGACAGGTGAAGCATAAATATCCCCAATATGCTGCCCCCATCAGCAAGATAAAATAAATAGATATCAATGGAGAATATTGTGGGCCGAAAAAAACTAATTTTAGAAAAGTTGCTTATTTGTAACATGAAGAAGAACTATATAAAAAAATAAAATATCATCATTCGTTCACACATAGCACCTGAAATTTGATAATTTTTAAAAGATAGAATTTTTAAAATCAACACGATTTACTTTTTAATCCTTCGTTAATAGCTTATAAAACGTAAATAAATAAAATTCTATTCAATTATATCTATATTTTCCCGTTCTCGCTTCGTTTAAGAAAATAGCTGAAATTAACCAATTATTCGTAATTTACACTATGGAGCTCAACCAAAATAAAAAAAAAACCAAATGAACCAGAACTAATTTGAAATAGGCACACTATAGGAACATAGGAAAATATGATACTTTATTAGTCGAAAAATTGTATGTATGCTATATGGTTTCACAGGAGTATGAAAGTGCTGTGCGCGAAAGGAAGATGAAAACCGATTTTATACATTTTGTATGTGGCGTTTACATTCATATTTCGATAGGAAACATTTCCGCATTAGTGTTTTGAAATAAAAAAAAAACGTTTTTTTCGACCCATCCTAATGGGGTAAATAATAATTTAATAATTTAATCAGCTCTACGTTTATACATTTTACATAATATATTAGCGGACCCGATAGACATTGTGAGATAACCAGCTACATGTGTGTGGGTGTACATTAACTTATAAAATGAAGCACAACACCTGCGTGTTTACCCACACACCAGTCTCGCCTCACCTAAAAAAGGCAACATTCAGAATGGGTGGTGAACTATGTAAGATGGGTGGTGAACTATGAACCTATTTAGATGGGTGGTGGCAGAGCGGTTAGCGCGCTGGGTTAGTAATCCAGTAATCGCGAGATCGAATCCTGCCACTTATGGCGCAAGCATTTATGAATGGTTTAGGTAATGTATGAGGATAATAATATAAATAATTTATATAGCACCGTTTAATAATTCAGGATGTATATATGAACTTGTTACAACCATTCAATTATTAAAATACTTTAACGTACTAATTATAACACAATTCCATACTAAACCATATCACTGCTCAGCATACTCACGATTCAAGACACAGACATCAATTACTAAATCACTCCCCGAAGACAAACACTACTACAATACATACGGACAAAGACAAAAGACACTATCAATACTTGACTCCAAAGGCCCTAAATTTAGTTGCAAAAGATATAAATAACATACACTTAACAATAGAACAATAGAAAACACAAGACTAAAACTTAAAATACATACATGGTTCCATGGTTATATAATAAAGGGATTAACTATTGTCAGCAAAAAATCAATTCATAACAACATATGTACATTCACAACTGAACTCAACATAGTGGACCATGGGCTACACAATCATATTAAATTTCAGCTTACTATGTTTTAGTAATATAATGTAACTAGTCTATCATCTCGTAACATGCCTGGGGGACAAGTCTGGTCAACCGGCGGAACCAAAACCATCCATATTTACCCATATCATGGATGGTTTTGACTCCGCCTGTTGACCAACCCAAAAGTGATTTTTGGTATTTGTAATAAAAAAATATCTGCCTAAGTAAACCTATGTTTTTTACTCTCCACACTATAGAATAGTGGAGTCATGATTTAACAATTTTTGAAAGTGTATTTTTTACATAATTTCTCAACGGGTATCATGTAGAGAGTGCACACTAGGAGTTTCGTCGTGATGTATTTGTATGTATGGTGTACTTTTTGTATCCTCTACAACCCTAACTATAAGTCCGATCGACTTTATATTTACATCATACTATATGTAAAGTGCATAGACCTAGAACAGTTATACGACAATCGTTAATTTCTTCGCAATGGTTTCATTATTTACGTTTTTTATGTGTCCTCTCTACAGCCCAAACTATAAGTCCGATTGACTTCATATTGATTTCATATTTGTAAAGTTCATAAACTTAGAGCTGATTATTTTTCCATAGTAATCCGTTAATTTCCTCTCTATGATTTCGTCTATCAAAATTTTCTATGTGTATGGGATCACATGAAGTAAGATTATCAGCATTTTTATTATTTTTTCTTATCAAAATGAATTTTATTTAAAAGTACATACATAAATACATACCAACACGGTATCTCACAATGTTGTGTAACCAGCGACAGGCAGGGCCGGATAAACGTGTTTTTGCGCCCGTAGCAATATATATTTGCATCCGCCCCCCCCCCCAATTTTTTTTTTGAATTTTAACTGTAGAACAATTTAAAATTATTTAAAATTAGATCGGGTCTAAAACGACGAATCATAATAAGCGGGATTTTTTTTCATACAAACCATCATGTCGTGCCTCTATCCGGGTACTCAAAGAGAACCGAGCGCCATGCCTGCGGATTTTTAATCTATATGATTAAGATTTTAGAATTTTAAGCGCCCTTTTTAAGACAACCGCCCTGACTTCTTGTTGCTGATTGTTCTATGATTTATCCGGCCCTGGAGACAGGTGTACGGGTGTGCATTAACTGCAACATTCAGAATGGGTGGTGAAACATAATTGTTTAAAAGAAACACAGAAATTTAATTAAATATTTTATTAATATAACTGACTATGATCATCACTGACACTACAGTCCGCTACGGACCCTGGCCTTATACTCCGGATTTTTTTTTCAAAAATGGATTTGATTTATTTTAAACCAAAAACCTTTAAATTGCCTAGACTCAACTAAACATGCGAAGTTATAATCAAAACGTAATTTATAACTCGTGCCAAAAATAGGAGATAATCGAGACTCTTTACGTTGCACATCATTCTTCAAAACAATAAGGTCTACGAGTCACTTATTGTTTTGATCTCACGGTCTGGAAAATTGAGATTTTTAATTTTGTTCGAATTTTTGATACAATAGAGACACACTCTTCAAAAATGCATCCAGGTAAAGACAATTTAAAAAAAATATGGTTTGTCCAACTGTCGATTTGTTCAGGAGAACTTTGTTCTCTTAACATATCGACAATGTATCAAGCCAGAATACGCGAGAATTGTATGGAGAGGTCTACTTTTTTCACGGCTTTTCCAAATTTGAAGTCAAAAAACACCAACTTAGAGGCTTCGCAGCATATATGTTCCATACACGGATTTACTCAGAATTCGGAGTAGAACATTTCGTGTGTCTGTGTGTGTGTCTGTGTGTGTGTGTCTGTGTGTGTGTCTGTGTGTGTGTTTGTGTGTGTGTCCGTCCCCCCCTTATAACTTTTCATCCGCTCAATTTAAAGAGCCCAAAATTTCAGAATATATAAACAGTTATAGGTTTACAAAACTTTTATACTCAGAATTTTGAATTTTTGTTTCAGTCAGGGGTTATCAACTTTTGAATTTTTATTTTATTTTTCCATATATCTCAGAAACCATAAAAGCTAGAACGCTGAAAATTGGTACAAACATAGAAAAATAAAAAATCTCAAATTAATTTTTTCAAAAAAATTCCAGGGTTTCTCAAACATTTTTTATTAAGAAAAATATTTTTTTTAAGATAAATTTATGAGTTTAACTGCCTATATTTCCAAAACTTATACAATTATCGAAAAAAGCCGAAACAACCCAACTAGATAATTTAATTTTCTATAAAAAATATTAACATTGTAGGTGAAGATCTCAATTTTTTTTAACAATTTTTTTAAAAATTGAATTTAGTGACGACATCGCTTCATACATTTTGTATGGCAGTCGCCTATACACAATACGTAAGAAGACTTAATAGTTTGATACTTCATCTCCAAACATACATACCATCATGCTATTTTCATATTCTGGGTAGGAAAAAAGGAACTTCCTCCATACTATCCTATCTTGACATACATACCTACATAATATATGTTGTATAGAAAACAAAATATCTGAAAATATTCAATAATTTGTATTTATAGGTTTATAGTTTGGTACATATTCTTCAACTATACATACTATCGCTATCGACAGTTGGATCTCATGTGTTACATGCAACTAGTATGGAGAGGTCTACTTTTTTCACGGCTTTTCCAACTTTGAAGTCAAAAAACACCAACTTAGAGGCTTCGCAGCATATATGTTCCATACACGGATTTACTCAGAATTCGGAGTAGAACATTTCGTGTGTCTGTGTGTGTGTCTGTGTGTGTGTATGTCTGTGTGTGTGTGTCCGTCCCCCCCTTATAACTTTTGATCCGCTCAATTTACAGAGCCTAAAATTTCAGAATATATAAACAGTTACAGGCCTACAAAACTTTTATACTCGGAATTTTGAATTTTTGTTTCAGTCAGGGGTTATCAACTTTTGAATTTTTATTTTATTTTTCCCTATATCTCAGAAACCATAAAAGCTAGAACGCTGAAAATTGGTATAAACATAGACAAATACAAAATCTCAAATTAGTTTTTTTTTAAAAAATACAGGGTTTCTCAAACATTTTTTATTAAGAAAAATATTTTTTTTATGATAAATTTATGAGTTTTACTGCCTATATCTCCATTTTTCCAACTGTCGATTTGTTCAGGAGAACTTTGTTCTCTTAACATATCGACAATGTATCAAGCCAGAACACGCGAGAAATGTATGGAGAGGTCTACTTTTTTCACGGCATTTCCAAATTTGAAGTCAAAAAACACCAACTTAGAGGCTTCGCAGCATATATGTTCCATACACGGATTTACTCAGAATTCGGAGTAGAACATTTCGTGTGTCTGTGTGTCTGTGTGTGTGTCTGTGTGTCTGTGTGTGTGTGTGTCCGTCCCCCCCTTATAACTTTTGATCCGCTCAATTTACAGAGCCTAAAATTTCAGAATATATAAACAGATACAGGCCTACAAAACTTTTATACTCGGAATTTTTAATTTTTGTTTCAGTCAGGGGTTATCAACTTTTGAATTTTTATTTTATTTTTCCATATATCTCAGAAACCATAAACGCTAGAACGCTGAAAATTGGTACAAACATAGACAAATACAAAATCTAAAATTAGTTTTTTCAAAAAAATTCCAGGGTTTCTCAAACATTTTTTATTAAGAAAAATATTTTTTTTATGATAAATTTATGAGTTTAACTGCCTATATTTCCAAAACTTTTACAATTATCGAAAAAATCCGAAACACCCCAACTAGATAATTTAATTTTCTATAAAAAATATTAACATTGTAGTAGAAGATCTCAATTTTTTTTTAACAATTTTTTTAAAAATTGAATTTAGTGACGACATCGCTTCATACATTTTGTATGGCAGTCGCCTATACACAATATGTAAGAAGACTTAATAGTTTGATACTTCATCTCCAAACATACATACATACCATCATGCTATTTGCATATTCTGGGTAGGAAAAAGGATCTTCCTCCATACTATCCTATCTTGACATACATACCTACATATGTTGTATAGAAAACAAAATATCTGAAAATATTCAATAATTTGTATCTATGGGTTTATAGTTTGGTACATATTCTTCAACTATACATACTATCGCTATCGACAGTTGGATCTCATGTGTTACATGCAACTAGTTTTAAAAATACCAAAAAAACCGAAACACCCCAACTAGATAATTTAATTTTCTAAAAAAAATATTAACATTGTCCAACTGTCGATTTGTTCAGGAGAACTTTGTTCTCTTAACATATCGACAATGTATCAAGCCAGAATACGCGAGAATTGTATGGAGAGGTCTACTTTTTTCACGGCTTTTCCAACTTTGAAGTCAAAAAACACCAACTTAGAGGCTTCGCAGCATATATGTTCCATACACGGATTTACTCAGAATTCGGAGTAGAACATTTCGTGTGTCTGTGTGTCTGTGTGTGTGTCTGTGTGTGTGTGTGTCCGTCCCCCCCTTATAACTTTTGATCCGCTCAATTTACAGAGCCTAAAATTTCAGAATATATAAACAGTTACAGGCCTACAAAACTTTTATACTCGGAATTTTGAATTTTTGTTTCAGTCAGGGGTTATCAACTTTTGAATTTTTATTTTATTTTTCCATATATCTCAGAAACCATAAACGGTAGAACGCTGAAAATTGGTACAAACATAGACAAATACAAAATCTCAAATTAATTTTTTCAAAAAAATTCCAGGGTTTCTCAAACATTTTTTATTAAGAAAAATATTTTTTTTATGATAAATTTATGAGTTTAACTGCCTATATTTCCAAAACTTTTACAATTATCGAAAAAAGCCGAAACACCCCAACTAGATAATTTAATTTTCTATAAAAAATATTAACATTGTAGTAGAAGATCTCAATTTTTTTTTAACAATTTTTTTAAAAATTGAATTTAGTGACGACATCGCTTCATACATTTTGTATGGCAGTCGCCTATACACAATATGTAAGAAGACTTAATAGTTTGTTACTTCATCTCCAAACATACATACATACCATCATGCAATTTGCATATTCTGGGTAGGAAAAAGGATCTTCTTCCATACTATCCTATCTTGACATACATACCTACATATTTTGTATAGAAAACAAAATATCTGAAAATATTCAATAATTTGTATCTATGGGTTTATAGTTTGGTACATATTCTTCAACTATACATACCATCGCTATCGACAGTTGGATCTCATGTGTTACATGCAACTAGTATCTAAAAATTTTTTTAATAATTATTATAAAAATTGAATTTGGCGACGACATTGCTTCATACAATTTGTATGGCAATCGCCTACACACAATATCTTAGAAGACTTAATTGTTTGATACTAATCTCCAAACATACATACATACCATCATTCTGTTTTCATATTCTGGGTAGGATCAAAGGACTGACCTCCATACTATCCTATCTTGACATACATACATATGTAGTTACATGTGTTGTATAGAAAATCAAATATCTTAAAATATTAAATAATTTGTATTTATGAGATTATAGTTTGGTACTTATTCTTCAACTATACATACTATCGCTATCGACAGTTGGATCTCATGTGTTACATGCAACTAGTTGTATGAAATATGTGTACATACCTACAACCGAACTAAAATAATTTCTCTATGGGAAAATTGAGTTATCTACTTCATATTGATTTAGTATGTGTTTATATGAAAAAGTTTATTTTTTGATCTTCAGTACCTACTATTACGCCATCTTCCTCACAGGGTAGGCAGGGAGATCCGAACACCCCACCCTTGTTTTTAAATTCTAGTTTAATATAAATGTACTTCATAAAATGTATTTAAGGGTTGTCAACCTTTAAATTAGACGGAGTTAACCATATTTGAATTATAAATTAGCTATAAACCACTTGTTAAGTGGTTTATAGCTAATTTATAAATCAAATATGGTTAATATTAACTACCACAAAATATCCGCCGAATCATTAAATGATATAAGACGGAGTTACTCTAACTTTAAACATTTAAATATAGTATCTACATACATAAATCACAAGCAGATTTCAACTCATACATATTACTACAATTCAATAAATAGTACCTACATACCACAACCACATTATTCACATTCATCCATAATCTCTCTCACATAGAAATGTACATACAATATAACACAAACATAATACCATACAAACACATGTACACTTACATACATAATATAATATGTATTATATTATTATATTTGTCACTTCTATATGAAATTATATTTGTTAGGTACTCTAATGTGAAAACATATTATTGAGATACAATGACCTAATCATATTTTTTATATAATCATTATATATTCTTTACTTATAGCATGGTATCCTGTATTTTTACTGAACAAATAAAAAAAAACTTTCAAGACTTAAAAATGTAGGTAGGTACACTTAGCATGTAGTGGCAAGTTTAGTGTTGGCCACAATCCAATCGTTTTATTTCAGTGTAAAGTTTATTTGTTTTTACTATCAACATTTTTGCTGTAATACATAATTATGTATGTTATTTTACTCTGTAATATGGTTGGTTGGAAGATATTGCCTAGTGGCAACAAGCCAGTGTGTAACATATTTGTTTTCATTATGTACAAAATTTATATATTTATGTCAGACTACGACCAAGTGCGCATTGCCCAAAACCGGTCGAAGTCTTCTTCATCTTTATTAAGACTTTTTATCGTCGTAACCAGTATTTTATATATTCCAAGTGTCGATTTGTTTAGAATTTATCTCTCTTGACTTAACGACAAAGTATCAAGCCAAGATACGAGAAATTTGTATGCAGGGTCTATATTTTTCACGGTTTTTCCAACTTTGAAGTAAAAAAACCACCAACTGACATAC
Organism: Molanna angustata; assembly: GCA_963576475.1. Lineage (NCBI taxonomy): Eukaryota > Metazoa > Arthropoda > Insecta > Trichoptera > Molannidae > Molanna > Molanna angustata. The sequence continues at coordinate 21,805,001 of OY754969.1, read as the reverse complement.
ATACCTACATATTTTATATAGATAACAAAATGTCTTAAAATATTTATTAATTTATGTTTAAGTGTTTATTATCTATACATACTATCGCCATTGACAGTTGGATCTCATGTGTTATAGGTATCTTGGTTATATCAGTTATATGTAACTAGTAGATATCATTTTGGAATAATTTAAAAATGTTGTATTTTGAATTCCATTAAATCACAGAATAAGAATTACTAATTAATTTATTTGATCGAAAAACATAATTAATATAAAAGTACCTATCTAGATTAGTTACGTATGAATGTAGATAAAAGTAGTTAGGTAACTATCCGGTATTCTATCCGTTAGTTTTGAAAAACCATACAATTCAATCGTATTTCGTTTGAACATGTAACATAATATTGAAACGTTAAAATTATCAGCATAATACTCAGCATTATTGCATCGGTTGACAATTCGCACTTGGTGTTTGTCCAATACGCACGTTGCCTTTTATATTTGATGGTATCTCGTGACTTGAAAAAGTTAATGTAATCACTTTATAGTTTATTCGTGAAGTAGCCATCAGATATTTATCCCGTCTGAGTAGAGTACCCTTTGGAAAATTCAAGTGAGGGTTGTGTTTTGTACCCGAGTGACGTCGCGTCGGGAGGAGGCGCGCGCAGCTTTTTCATTGTTCATGCGCGTCCTCCATTGCTGTCATTTGTATGTTCCGGTTTAATTTCTTAGAAATTGTCATTATCCTGTTAAATTCATATTAATGGCATATGTTTTTATCCGAATCCAAAACATATGACAACGGGGCCCCGCGCAGCCAATCGTCGGTGCCAAAATCGTGTGTTTTCATATGTTTTCGTTAAGTGTTGCTAATGACATTTCATATAGTTGTACTTTCGTCATTTACATGTAAAAGATAATAGACTTGTTTACATTTGATATGAATCAGGTGTTCAGTGTATTTATTTAATGTAATTGTACATTTCATCGCTCACTCAAGTCATCCCCCGAAGAGAGGGTAAAGTGGATATAACTTTATTTGTCAGATGACTCAGGTAAATTAATAGTGTCAAATTATTTAATACTTCAATTTATGAAGATTGTTTTATTCGGGTTGTCTTCCGGTATTTGTTAGTCTAAGTGTTTGGATCGAACAGGTAATTGAAACTTATAGCTAAAAACACATTTAAATAAGTAATTGCTGGATACGTCTTCAAGATTCCCATGTTTACATTGAAAATAGATTTTTTTCTTTGCTATTTTGTCATTTTCTTATCGAATAATACCTCAGTATTTTGTCTATATATTATGTGAATTCAAACACCCGTCTACATACATAAATGTACGAAACTCTATAATATATACTGTACGTACCATTACATATTTAAATGAATTTTCCATTATAATGATTGATTTTCAACACACACGTTTTGTTGCGATCTTCATTATATATTTTAATGTTTCATTCATTTGCATAATAATGTCTTTATTCTATATTAGGTATTTGTTTTCAAAATTTGACGTTGTTTTCAAAATTTGATGTTAAGTTTGTAAATACATACATACCATCACGCCGTTTCCCTATTTGGGGTAGGCAGAGAGAAATTATCGTCAGACTATTGTATCTTGACATACATGTTTTGCCTCATTTACATCCATGCATAGGGTTGCTAGATGGTATCCTAAAGGAGGACATGTCCTCCTTTTCGATAAATTGTCCTCCCTTACCTACCGTATGTCCTCTTATTGCGTTGATTCTTATGCATATTTCATAAAAGAGCACCAAGAACTTATTACAAAAAATATTGTTTTAGTGAAACATGATGTTTAAAATAAAGTAAATTCATTAAAAAAATCTTATTTCATTATTAATTGTTTAAGTAGTGAATAAACTTTATTATGTAAGTTTTATAGCGACTGCAATGAAGATATAAAAAAATAAAGAAAAAAAGTAATTTTCAGACGATGTAAATTCTTCGATATTGCTTCGGTAGGTATGGTGGTTTTTTTTTGTCATTGTCCTCCTTTTTTAGGAAAATCCTCCTTTTTTGTGCTATTTGTCCTCCTTTTTCAAATTACCATCTGGCAACCTTATTCAGACCATGCATCGTGTCATATATCCTTTCCTATTATTCTGACATACAATATTTTCATCTTTCGAAATTTCATTTAAATAATCATGCCAACTCTTTCACGGCTGGCCCCTTCTCAAAATTAATTTTATTTATTTTCAGTTTATTTTCTAAGTTTCGTGAATTTAAACATCCGACGTTGAATGAGATTAAATGAAATAAAATGACTTGAAATATTTGATCTACGTATTCAATATTTGTGATTTCCATGGTACATTTTGATATTATAGTTTTGAATGTACCTATGTACTTGATTGTTAAATTTCGCTCTACAAAAATGTCTGACTAACCAACCAAAATATTGTATGTATCATATTTGAAATAAACATAGTACCTACCTATGTACGTATTTTTTGTATTCCCGTATACAGTCATCTCATATTTATTGTAAATAAGGTTTCCACGCGTCCGAATTTTCTAGGACGTGTCTGTGTCCTTTTTATAGCTTGAAACGTGTTCTAGGACTGTTTTCATATCCGCCTTGAGGAACATGGATGCCTTTATTTAGAGTCAACCACTGGATAACTTCTTGTACTGACCTGGGAAATACGTACTCTCGAACAAATGAAAGTTTTTTTTCAGCAATGGTGTTAAATTTTCCGGTTGTATTATGTTTTTTAAGATAGGTTCTTTCGATATTTTTTTTTTACATGATGAAAAATCCCGAGTTGAATCTGATTTTGGAAAACATGAGATGAGTAAAACTTCCTAGTATGTTTACAAAGAACTTGCCAACACAAGAGAAATGTATTTTTTCCTATATTGTGACTTTAGGTGAAGGTAATACAATTTATTATTCAATAACTTAATACAGTGAGATACTTGACTTTTTTCGATATTCGCACGACTCTCATCTAAAGAAAATGTATTTATTCTGACATGTGTTACAGTTCTTTGTCATATGCAAGTCAATCACAAAATTTGGCATATTTTGAGAGTAATTCATTACTGAATTCCGTGAAAGAGTTGTCGATTGTACCTATAAATGAGAGTATTTTTGTAAATATTGTATTCTTCGATAACGAATTGAAAATAAAAAAAAAACAAATGGTGCTGTAACTACCTGAGCCAATGAAGAGACCTCTCTGAATGAGATATTCCCAGAATAGAATGATGCCGAGCAGAGAAGAGGAAAGTAGAGCAACTAGGGAAATCACCCTTTAGACGAAAGAGTGAATAGAATACAATATAATATCTCATTTTCATATGCGCCGCTTCGAGGAAAATGCCTCATTTCGTTCAAGCAAAGGTATTAAATGAAATATTGCGGATAGCATTTCGTACCACATGTAATATTCACATGTAATATTCACAACGATCTGAAGATGGAGGTTAGGAATAAGTGTAGCTTACAAAATTTTTAGTTTTAAGATATTTCTTATATCTGATGCCATAAGACCAGTGGCTAGAAGGAGTTATGGAGACCTCGGGGAGCTATGGAGGCCTCGGGGGGAGGCATATATTATATTAATTACTGGATGAGATGAATCTTAAGTTTACACTGTCCGTTGTCAGTGAAACACGAGTGCCAGGAGGTACGTTGTCCGTTGTCAGTGAAACACGAGTGCCGGGAGGTACGTTGTCCGTTGTCAGTGAAACACGAGTGCTGGGAGGTACATTGTTCGTTGTCAGTGAAACACGAGTGCCGGGAGGTACGTTGTCCGTTGTCAGTGAAACACGAGTGCTGGGAGGTACATTGTCCGTTGTCAGTGAAACACGAGTGCCGGTAGGTACGTTTTCCGTTGTCAGTGAAACAACTTCCGGGGCGATATTAAATTTTTTCTAAAAAATCTACACCCAGGCATTCACCAATGTACGCATTATTTGTAGTGATGAGCAAATGCAAGACCAAGACCGTGATGGTCTTGATTTTGGTCTTGTACCTCCGGTCATGCAAACTTATATTTTAAAAAAATAAATAAGTTAGTAAAATTTTGAGGGACCGCAAGAATCTTGCATTAATTCTTACAAGACTCTTGGCCTTGCAAAGTCTGGTCTTGGTCTTGCAGCGACACATGCGGTTTTGGTCTTGAGGTAACAAATCATTCAAGACCATGACTACAAGACTTGCTTATCAATTTTTATTTGAATAAAGCAAAACCATATCGTTGCAGTATATGATATTCTTAAAGGAAAATATTGTGGTGGTGATACCAAAATTCGTGCTAGGAAGTATTTAAATACCTAATTATTCTCTGGAACACGTAAGATTTATGTAGCTTTGTGACCATAAAAATATGTTCACGATATAGGTATTTTTTCTGTTTCTTTTTGTCTTTACCAAATCCTGATTCTCTAAATATTTTCTTTAACATTTCTCTCAATAATACCGAACGAGTAGACAGATACGCTTGATGGTGTTTAAGTATTTGAACGGCTTGGCTCCATATTATATTCAAGGAATGTGTCAAAAAAATGAACTTCAATCAGGAACCAGGAGTCAATAGGGTGGCTTACTATGCTCGCAGTTTCAGTTTGAACGGGCCTTTTAAGTGGAATAAATTGGCCTCTGACATACGTGGAGCTCAGAACAATGATACTTTCGGTAAATTACTGTTTTGTTTCGTAGGACCAACAAAGTAGCTATAGCGCCCATGGAGTGATTTTGTTTCACCACATGGCGCTTAGTAAAGTATTATGTATTATTATTAAATATTTATTTAAATACATTTTTAATGTGATTGTTTATAAAAATTGACAATATGTCGTAAGGTAAATCATAAATTACATATGTTTACACCTCGACAAAGAAATTTGTACTTCAAATTTTCATATGTCGAGTGTCGGGAAAGTGTCCTGTAAATTTTATTATAATGTTTTTTGTATCGTAATATTTTAATATTAAACTCAATAAACCAAACCACTCTTGTTACATTCATCGTTAGTTATTGAGATGTCCCTTGAAGGTAAATATAAAACGGTAAAGTAAATTGTGTTCTTTATATTTGTCTGAGGAAGGTTATATTGTATTGAATGTATAAAAAGTAATCTACTTGAAGTGGCATAGGGCGATCAGTTGACATAATTTACGAGGGGAAATAAATATGAGTTTTTGAGTGGAGGGGTTATTTAATTTACATAATATGTATGTGATAGCTGGGCTTGCCAGGTGAAAAAAGAGATTTTTTCTATTCCCAGAGGTGAAAAGGGTCGAAAGAATTTTTAAAGAGATCCATATCACATAAGTCTTGTTAAAGTAATATATTTTTTTATATATATTATATAACGTACCTATATATCGCAACGTTTTGTTTTATCAAAATAATTTCGCATTATTTGAAATCGTTGATGTTACTAGAAAAACATAGGGACTTGAATCTTTCGATATTTTTGATGCTGTAGATATACGCGTCTTTTTCATAAAAAAACATGATTTTTCAACAGGAAAACTTTTTAGGTACCATAAATGTCTACAATAATTTCTAGGTAACCCAACAATTTCAAGAACAACTTGATACACTGTTATAGTAAACGAATCGGCATATATTTGTAAATAGCCTTAATAAAAATAAGTGTTGATAACTAATTAGAATCTTTTGTACTTATAATATTTATCATTTTATTAAATAAAATTTCAATCTTGTAATAAATTTATATTGTTTTAATAATATTTTTTTGTGACTGAAATTTTTAAATTCATTTTCCTTTTACAGGTCAGCTGGTGTCGTCTATGGAATTTGAGCCTCGCAACTGTTTTAGTGTTAACCGTGTCCAACATATTGTTGACTGTCCGTCTCCTCCATACAGAGTGCTCTCGCGGGAGTTCCCCGCAGCTCCCCGCACCCCCACCTCCACCACCACCACTCCCGCTCAGACAGAAGACATACTCGCCCCCCCTGTTGACGCTGTCGCCACCCCTGCCTTGTATTGATACGTACGACCAGCGGATGCCAAATCAGACCGAGGACAACATTTTCGGGAATCTAGAGCTGGGCCTCGGAAGATGGGACTCGTCCAGGACGTACAAGATGTTCGACTTCTCCGTTGTAGGGGAACAGTTCATCAACCTTTCGGAGAGGTACAAGGTGTGCCTCGCCACCCAGAGCTCTCTGGAAAGATTGGCCTCCATGGCGCAAGTGGCACACAGATGGACGGGAGCGATATCCGCAGCAGTCTACGCTGCCGGAGATGAACTGGCAATACTAAAAATGTACATAGGTTATTTGAGAAAATGCTATCCAGTTGTCAAAGCGAGAGTCTCGTTTCATCTGACTATACCATCAACCAGGCCTGCCCAAATGCTGTTCTCGTCAGCGACGGTTCCGGATCCGTCGCTACTAGACTGCGCCAAGCCCGAGGCGACTTTGAACCGCCTGATGAAGTTTCGTCTTCCAGACACGACCAAGTGGCGACTGAAACACCCCTATCCCCAGAACCACCTGAGAAACTTGGCGCGAAGAAACTGTCAAAGTTCCTTTGTGTTCCTGACTGACGTTGATATCATCCCGAGCGCGGGACTGACAGACTCATTGGACGCATTTCTCAGAACAGCCAAGTGCCGTGGACTGTGTGCGTATGTGGTACCGACATATGAATTAGACGAGAGAGTGAGATTTCCTAGTAATAAGACAGACTTAATACGTTTGGCAAATAAAGGACTCGCGAGGCCGTTTCATCACAAAGTGTTTATATACAATCAATTCGCTACTAATTTTTCCAGGTAAGTTTTTCAATCTAAATGTAATTAGTCTTAAAGTAATTAATCTCAATCTTAATATTCTGTGAGGTGCCACAGTTTTTAATTATTGTGTTTTCAATCTAGATCCATGCCACAATAAACATACATACATATCTAGAGTTTAGCAACATGTTATCGAGTGCATGCTGAATTAATATTGAACAGTACTTTTTAGTTATCCGAGAAGTAAAACAAAATAAAATAAAATAAATTATTAGGTATTTTATGATCGTCTGTTTTTTACCGATTCTTTCAGACTTTCAAAGATGACTAGATATTAATAGTAAGGGTCGTATAACGGGAGTTATTTAAGAATAATGTAAGAATAAGTTGAGGTCCCGTAAGCAGTATTCTCGCAGTACGGGACCATAATTTATTCTTACATTCTTCTCAAATAACTCTTGTAATACGACCCTAGGAGTTTTTTTTAAATGAATGTCTTTGTTAAACAAGTACATATACATCTTCCTACGTTCCCTAAAATAAGCAAATAAATGCTTGTGCTATAGGTGAACGAAATCGGTCGAGGCAGGATTCGAACTCGCGATCACTGGATTACTAGCCCAGCGCGCTAACCGCTCTGCCATCGACCCATCTAAATATTCACAGTATAATTGTCAGTTTATATCAAAGTTGTAATTCAAGGCTAAGAATAGTGCTTCCATTTTTTCTAACTGTCGGTTTGTTCAAGAGAATTTATTTCTCTTAACTTATCGACAAATTATCTATAGCCATGAAAACGAAATATCTTAAAATATTCAATAATCTCTTTGGTACGTATTCTTCAACTTTACATACTATCGTCATCGACAGTTGCACATCATGTGTTACGTGCAACTAGTTATACTGTCATATTTTTTGTGATTCCCATTAGAGCCGGGTAAACGAAAATACAAGAAGTTAAATAACATCTCGTATAGTTCAGCAATGAGGATTACCACCCATTCTGAATGTAGTGCCTTTTTAGATGAGACGAGACTGATGTGTGGGTAAACACGCACGTGTCGTACTTCCTAAGATGATGCACACTCGCACACCTGTCGCTGGTGACCCCGCATTGTGGGATATTACATGATGGTATGAACGATTGAAAGAATGAAATTATTTAATATTATTTTAACCACTTATGTAGATTCATTTCAATATTTCTTTAGAATTAATTTTTGTCGTAGAAAAGATGTCAAAGTCACGTTTTCAAAATTCATAAATTCGACTTAATTCAAGAAATTATTCTAAAATAATTTAAATACGTTTACAATAATAAAAAAATAAATTATTCCATTTTCATAAAACATGAGCTATGACATGAGCGTATGATTTTTTAAGAAATAATAAGAGAAAATAAAAATCTTTTTAAGAAATAATAAGAAATTTGTAATAAGAGAAATAATATTAAGAAAATGAATTTGTGATTCGTGTATAATGTGACTCTTTACGAAGAGACATTCAGAGACGTTTTTGTGATTTTGTCGTGTATTTCTTATGAAAAATAGGTATGTATTTGGTATGGTATGTTACAATCCCATAGAATTTTATATACTAGTTGCATGTAACACATGAGATCTAACTGTTAATTGTTAATTGAAGAATACGTACCAAACTATAAACACTTAAACACAAATTAATAAATATTTTCAGATATTTTTTTTTATATAAAACATGCAAGTATATATGTCAGGATAGGATAGAATGGAGGTCAGTCTGTTTTTCTACCCAGAATATGAAAACAGCATGATGTTTGTATGTAGATTAAGTAGGTATCAAACTATTGAGTGAGATATTGTGTAGTGTTTACTGCCTTACAAATTGTATGAAGCGATGTCGTCACTGAATTCAATTTTTATCAAAATTATTACAAAAAGTTTGAGATGTAATACTAAAATGTTTAATATTTTTTATAGAAAATTAAATTTTAAAGTTGGGGTGTTTCGTTTTTTTCGATATTTTTTAATACTTTGGAAATATAGGAAGTGAAACACACAGATTTATCATAAAAAAATGATTTTCTTAAAAAAAATGTTTGAGAAACTCTGGATTTTTTTTGAAAAGTTAAATATGAGATCTTGTCTTTTTCTATATTTGTACTAATATACAAGGTTCTAGCTTATATGGTTTTTGAAATATATGGAAAAATAAAAAAAAAATCAAAAGTTGATAATCCCTGACTAAAACAAAAATTAAAAATTCTGAGTATAAAAGTTTTGTAGACCTGTAACTATCTATATATTCTGAATTTTTGAGCTTTGTGAATTGAGTCGATCAAAAGTAATAAGGGGAGGGGGGGATGTTAAAGTGGTAATAATGTCCATTTATTTAATTGAATTTTTATTGACTAAAACAATAATAATAATGAACACTTCCTTGCACCCTGCGCAAGTGGCGAGTTTATTCCCGTATGGCAATTTCTTCCAACTAACCAGTGTTTCCAGCCAAGAGAAGCAATATTTGCGTGAGAAATACATTTAAATAAATTTCTCCTCTGCTGGGAATCGAACCCAGGACGCCCGCACAGAAACCGAACGGCTTACCAACTGTGTCACGGCGGTCGGCAAAACAAAATATCAATTCTTTTACATGGGTGCATCTATCTACATTTTTTTTCTTCTTGAAGGGTTGGAAATTCCGGAACGAATATTTTTTTTATACCTTTCTTTCTTTGCATACATTAGGTATTTAAACATTTTGATGGATGAAATTACAAAGTAAATAATAACGAATGTCTTTAGAAAGTTAATTGGTTCTATGTATGTTTATGCACGAATATATAATATTATAATGATATCGATATTTGGTGATATTTATACCTACATGATGTTTAACTCCTAATTTCAAACAAATCATACGTATGAATGCACATTAGGGGCAGACGTAAAAACGGGTCGGAAATGCTATGGCGAAAAAAACTTGCGAGAAGTAGGGAGCGTGGAACACCCAGAACAAAAAATGAGAATTAATAATTGAATTTTTATTTGAATATATTGCACGGGAAACATACACGTATGGGGGGTCAAAGGAGACCCGACGTTTCACAGGGCGGGAGTAAAAACTGGCCAGGGAGGGGTTGTTGAAATATTTATCTGGGATCTTTTTCAGTCGGCAGGGGGTTGATGCGTCCCTCTCCCCCCCCCCGCCTCCTAGTATAGACAGTGATACCGATAAAACTGAATTACTCTTGGTTTGGCCAACACCTCTCCGGGCGGTGTTAAAACTTCCCGATTCTGCAACTATTCCCTCGTTTAATCTTCCATCTACTAATAAATGTATGAGTCGGCGGGAATACACTGTGAAAAAGTGTTTTGTTATGTACGATGTTTCTCGTTCACATTTCCCGGGATACAACACTATAGGCCCGGCCCGGCCCGTTCTCTGCTCTCGCAGTAGGGGCGGGCAAGTCTAGGTCCGCAAGGGAAAATAATAATAATAATTTTAACGTAAATATCTATGTGTGCGTTACAACTAAATTCGAGGAAGGCACTCTTGTAAAAAAAAAAAACTTTTCCAGAACGAGGAAGGTGTTATTTGTGTATATCCATTGTTTTATAGAATATGGAGATTTGAGCGTTTTTGAGAGGAACGTTTTTTTTTCGATAACAAGTCTGCATCAAAATCGGGCCTAACAGCATTCCTGCTGATTCTTTTGAAGGGTGACCTCGCGAATCCGAATATTACACTCGTTTTTCCCATCACCTTCCGTTACGAATTTGAACAACTTCTCGGATATCGACTTCAGCATGGTTCTTTTAATGGAGGCTTTTTTCATAGTTCTTTTCATGGAGGCTCTTTTCATTTTATTTTTAACATCATAACTATGTACGTATGTTTATCGTGATTTCTCATAATACGAGATAGAGAATATGGAAAATCCGACATTCCTAGAAATCTTTTAAAATAATTATTTTTTTCACTTCTCAATTCAGATTTAAGACGCAGAATAAGGCGTTCTTGTATGTATGTACCTTCTTGGTACATGGAGGATATTGTCAACAAAAGTTCAAATAAATTGTTTATACATAGAATGTATGGAAAAGTGCTGAAACGAATTAATTTGTCGATATCAAAACATATACCTATCCAATAGCGTCTGGCGCTTCTTAATCTAATTTTCTTAAAACGACCTTAAGTATGAAAGTATAATGTTATAAAATGTACATATGTAGATGTAAGGTTGGAATATATAGAATAAAGCAGAATGTCGTGGTATTAATAATAAATGCGCCTCTGTCAGTTTACCAGACCTAGACAAGATAAAATGGACGAAAACGAAACGCTTCTGGGACCTTTAGTACCTAGTTGTAGCAATAGTAACATTACTCAAATTGCTAGAAGAGTTATATGAGCTACTAATATTTCATTACAATACACATTTTACTATATTTTAAACTCATGTGTAAAAAGGAGAGATATTTATCTTAAATACAACGCATTTTTAGGTCAATTTTTACATTTTTTTATTGAAATAAGTTTTGATTTTGCAATAAGCGCACCCACTCAACCCAAAAGTGAAATATATGTCGAAATTACACTGACGATGGACAGCATTATCTTTCCAAATCGTCAGAAAAAATAATATTTTTACTGGACTTCAAAACGCGAGTTACTATAGAAATTGCTTTACCACTAAAAATTTGAATATTAAGTGAGCGAACAAAACTATAACATGTAAATAACCACCTAGTTTGCTCTACGATATACCTAAATATTTAACGTATGAATCCTAATTTCTACTTGTTCGTATTCATAGAAAAGAGGCCGTGAAGGATAATTACGAAAGTCTGAAAAGTTTTATTAAAATCATTCGCTTTGATGCTTATTCGTTAGATATTAGGTGTGTAATATAATTGAATAATTCATGTACGCAATTAGGTTTCATCATAAGTTTCAACAATTAATTAAATAGGTATTTGAAAAATCAACGCTATTCAGGGGAAGAGTGATGAATATGTAGTTGTATACCTCTGTCATATTTCATGGTTTGGTTCTGGCTCCACAACAGACACGACCGTGTAAATAGCGGGACTGAATTATGCGGGTAATTGATTTAGTTATTGTTTGCCGAAATTGCTCCCAAGAATTTGATATTCTCTTTGTACTCGCGCACTTCCATTTTCTTCTGTATCGAGAAGAGGGCCAGGAATAAACAAGGCCTACTGCCTGCGAGAAAAATCCCAAACTCTCTCTCTCTCTCTCTCTCTCTCTCTATTGTAATTTACTCGAGGAAAAATAATACATTATAACTCTTGTTGCTGTAATGTATACCCCACGAGATTGTAATGTTTCAAAGTACCCGAACATATATGACGAAAAAAGTAAGCATATCTTATTAAAATAATCACATGAATACTATTCGCTTTTCACGTAATTTGGATTTCAATACTTACATGATTATATATACCTAATGGGTTCAATTCCGAAGACTTTAATTACTTAACATTAAAATCATTAAAAACAAATTCATATGTGTCACCAGGACTGTCACATTAAACTATATCCATTTTATAATACACCAGTGATGTTCTTTTATCATTTTCATTTATCTTCATACACATATCAAATAATACTCATATCACATTAATTAATTCAAAATTTTATCAAGATTTTAGTGCGTTTTGCGGAGCAAAACGAAGGCTCTTATTTTGAACTCGCATGGGCTATAAACGTAAGGATATAACTATGTTTAATTTCTAAATATTTGTAATGATTTAATATCTTTGTCAGTATGTCTATGCGTATCAATTTGAAAATAATTAGGGAGCAAAATACATCAAATAATAATTTTTACTCATTCCATTCATATAAATCTAGAATGTTGGTAAGAGATTTTAATCCAATCATTCCGGTTCGATGTTTTGAATCTAATCTCCAGCATTGGAGTGCTTTATTAAAAACAACGTCTCGCGTAATACTTGATTTTCTGGAACAGAAACATCGGTTAATAGATCAGAATTACTGTTAAATCCTAACAATGCTTAGTGTTTAATCCTAACAGGTATAAATAAATATATTCTTTTTCGATAGTTTTTACTATTCTTTTGTATTATAAGATATTTTAGATCGTTCTTATTACCTATGCGTTCCGTAATCGTTTCGTTGGTTATAAATGAAAGCTGAGGGAAACGCCCGTTCCCCTTTTTAATCGCTATCAAATTAACCCATTATTATATCGTTAATGTTAGGAAAATAACTTTGTGGCGACATTATAAATTATTTAACCCATTAAATTATTTAACCCATTATTCTTTTCTCGTCTTCATTTTCTTTCCATATACTTTGCGTTTCTTCGGTTTTTTTTAAATTCAAAACACACCAAAAACAATAGTAGGTAGCGCATTGTCTATGTTTCGTTGGTTAGTGAATCGGTAACTTGAGGCATAAGTTGGGTTTCCGTATTCAGAATAATTCTCTAAATTCTCTGTTGTTTGGGAATAGAGAACTAAGAAAATCTCTGTCTTTTTTAAATTAATAGACATTTATTTATTTATTTAAATCCACATAAACAATACCGAATAACAATAATGAAATAGTGCATCAATAGTAGGTTCAATTTATTATACAACTTAGACAATTTTTAATATGTTGGCACTGACAAAATGCTCCAAGAGGATACTTAATTATAGCATAAACAGAATCAGTTCTTACAACATGAAAACAATTTACCAGTACCAACATCCAGTGGATAAGAACTATTCCACTAAGTAGTGCTTGTGTCGGAATAGATTTACATTAATTTTACATGTAGATATTTCGTTTTATAAAGAAATATCAAGTTTGATATAATCATTTTCTGCAATAAACTACATTTAAAACGTCAGTACGAAATTGAAAATTATCACTTCAAAAATAAAAAAATAAATACAATCGTTTTATTTTGATTCAAGTTTTATAAACAATTACGCACATTTTGCATATTGGTTTTTCATTTTTTTTATTAATTTGTCTGTCTCCACTAAATCCTCCTTCTAAAGTATCATTAATTTTTCGTCGACTAGGTATGTATGTAGGTATAACCCGGACGTGTTTAAATTTTCGTATTTGGTATCGGGGAACATAGTGCATTGCATCGGACGTGAATGTTATACGTGACGCGGTAATCGCTTTCACCATGAGTCAGCCGCCAGTTTCCTGATCACATGTTCTACCGTGCCAGACACCCTCGCCCTCCAGCTTGAAGCTTCTCTTATCAATAATGCGCCTAAACTGCTGTGGAAATGTTTTACCGGGAGAGGGCTGGCTGAGGGAAGGGGTGGGTCTAGAGAATCTTCCTCGCATCGACTGCTGATTTATTGAGCCTGGCTTGATTGCTATCACGGAATCTCTATCAGAAATAATAATATGTTGGGGGAACAAAAGGAAGGCCATATTCAATACAGACACGTGTTTGAAAGAAACTTATGAAACCAATGCGGAAATTCGCACCGCGTAAGCAATCCATTATTAGGACTATAGAAACAAGTCACGTACTGGTGTGGTGGTAATACATAACTTAAAATTATTATGAATTTGGATTATTTTACTTCTCGATTGATGAACAGACAGATCATAGAATTATAATGTGTGTTAAATTCATATTAGCAACTTGTTCTGTATTGTAGCTTACAGAAAGTACAGACTTTATCTACAAAATATAATTATTTTATAAATAAAATAATAATAAATTTAATTTACTGCGATATTCGTTATGTTATGAACATAGAATAATAATAGTATAGAATACTCTTTAGCCTGCAGTAAACGCGACTGCTTTATGTTGACTAATTTGGTCAACATTTTTCTACGAGCATTCAGTAATCATTTGGCCGTCTGCGTGATACGTTCTCCAAATAGGGAATTTTTATTTGCTTGCAAAATTATTTACGCAGTCATAACGAGTACCTAGTACTATACGAACAATGTCTACCAGCAGAGTCATACATATATTGACACGAGCCGGCCAATTAAACGGTTTCACTTTTTCGGCGAGGTATTGTATGGGAATGAGTATTCTATAGTTATATTATTATTCTATGGTTATGAATTAAAATAAATAAATATCTATAATACATATGTACGTCTAATATTTAAGGACTGTTCGAAATTATTATGTTTTGTTTTTCAGGGATAATAACAGTCATTTAATTATTTGCATCGAGATGGAATATGATATTTTTCAAAAACATTGTGTTCTCATTTGGATCAACCAATATTATATCTTCTTATCATTTTTAAATAAATATATCTACCTAACATTAAAGAAAGAATGACTTTGTAATTATTAGTTAGATTTTGAATTAACTTGAAAGCGTCTTTAGTAACAGATTATCATTAACGTAAAAACTAAAAAAAAATTACGACCAATGACCAATATTGCGTACAATTGTCAAAAACTAAGACACCACACTACTTTACAAACAAAAATAATCCACCAAAGTAACAGTCGAACGAATGAAAATTCAAAATGTTAGAGGTTTGTTTTATATGCGTCAATGGTAACATTTTGCGTTTTATATTCGACAATTCTGGAGATGTTAAAGTTTTACAATAGTGTAAAATTTACGCATTGTTGGTAAAACTGAAAGTGTTTTTAGTTATGGCTTTCCTGATGAGCGGTGAAATCGTGCCGTTCCCTCCACTACCCACTAATAAAATGTAAATACACAAGTAATTTCATTCAATGTCAAGCATTTACATTTTGTATTTTAGATTGAAAAAGATTCGTGTTAAGGGACTATAATAGGTATACATTTTGCCTTTAATTTCAAATACATATTTAGTCTTGTTCCCGATCGCACACATACACTACACATAATCCTTCGTTTGTTTAGAGAGAAAAAAATGCCTGAACAAGATTCGTTCACGCAGTGGCGTGCTTACTGGAGAGTAAAAGGCGCTTTGTAAAGTTTTGAATGAATGTCAAAATAGTTATATTTGACAGTTTCATTGAATAAAATTGACAGGTCTTGTGTATGCTGCTACTAATTTTGTTGGTGTTTTTATTTATTTATCTATACTCAGAAAGCTACAGCTTTAATTACATATATATTTAACATTTTATTATTTGTATGAAAGATTTGTCAAAAATGATTTCTTCAATTTAAATTGGATTGTTATATTATTCATGTATAACTTATTATTAAGACTGTATGTTTACAAAATGAAATGAAATGAAATGAAAATATACACATATACAATTAACAAGTAGGTATGTTTCAGGATAAGGTGAATAAATCGTGAGTGAATGAAGAGATGATTGTTGGATTGTGTGACATCTTTGAGGGCAAGTCTGGTCAAGCGATGGAATCAAAACCGTCATGAAAACCCATATCCGTTTTTTTGATTCCGTTTTAATTTAACCAGACTTGCCCTATTTATCTGTTTTTGATTATGTTGTAAATGATCATGAAAAATATCTGTTTGTTTGAATTGAAACCTTCGTGGCTCAGTCTGGATCTGTGAGATGATCAATTTCGTAAGTCTTCAGAATGTGGCAACTTGTTATTGGGTTCGTGTTAAACTAATATTTGACATAGTACCTATTAGTTGCCCGAGAAACTATACAAAATAATAATAAAATTAAATGAGTGTTATCACATTATATGTATGTGATATTGTTTTTTTAAATGGCCAATAAATCAACAAATAACCAGCATATAGGGCATTTTTGACAAATAACAATGGTCAATCAAACTATTTAATCATTCATTGAAAAAGTAAATTATTGTTTATCTATACTTGAGAAAATACGAAAATGATTCATTGTAATAAATAAGTACCTACTTATCTACATAGATTAATATTGGACTAAAGCTACTAATCGTATCGTACTTACTTATTATGCTATGACCGGATTAATTAATTGAATCAAGCATTACATTAAGCCAAAACATGTCGTTTAATGATTCAATTGTCTCTCGTAAAATAAACGATTATAATGGGATTAATGTCAATCATTTGACTTGGACTTGCTATAGATATTTGTGAAATATATTATCAATGCTTTAATCAGTGCATTGGATATAGT